>CM035789.1:48107838-48195338 GCA_020466265.1 Siphamia tubifer | reverse complement strand
GCTCCCAGAGGCTAACAATACAAATGTACTATATAACACATGGTGTGGCTGTGTGATCACACTGTTGACATTGTGGAGCACCTGCCTGCTCCAATATATAAAATATTAAAGTATGAATAAGAAATGACATCTGGGAAACAAAAGGTGACACTGAAAAGACTTTAATTTACTACAAAAAAACACAGTGTGACTAATAAATGGATTAACTCTGGATGTGTCTAATGACTGGAATTTGTACTTTTTATCTAATAATGTTGACTTGACTTAATGTTCTTTATAATCCACTTCACCTTATATATGAAGAATCTATAAAATAATCCATTCATTGACAGTGTGTCTTATAGTGACTAAATATTATCATTAATGAACCTTTATCATGTGACAAAAAGATGAGATGAGATGAGCTTTATTTGTCACATGCACAGTTATACATTGTACAAAATACAGTGAAATGTGTTTTTGTACCTGGAGAAAAAAAAGACACAGCACACAAGTAGAAATAAATAAAAAATAAACTAAGAATAAAGCTATCAAATATAAATCCATGAATGTAACAGATGAAGAGGTAGTTGTTGTTGAAAAAAGCCTATTACATTTAGTGCAACATTGATGTTGGGGGCATATGAGTCATTTTTATGCTCTGTGTTAAAGCAGGCGGATGGTCTGAGGAAAGAAAGTCCTCTTCAGCCTCTCAGTCTTAGTCCTCAGGCAGTGGTCCAGGGTGTCCAGGGTGACCAACCTCTTAACCCTTAACTTGTCTTGCAGGTTGGGAAGGGTGGTTCTGATGGTCCGCTCAGCTGATCGGACCACCCTTTTAAGGGCCAAGAGGTCCTGCTTGGTGCAGTTCTCCATCCAGGTGGTGATGATCTCAATGGTGCAGGTGTAAAAGTTCCTGAGCTTCAAGTGTGTCAGTCTGAGGAGGTGCAGACGCCGTCTGGTCTTCTTCACAATGGTGTTGATGTACCGAGTCCAACACAGGTCCTGTCAGATGCTCACTCCCAGGTACTTGAAAGTGTCCACTCTTTCCACCTCAGTGGATGGAAGCTCCTCTGCTGTTTCCTGCTGAAGTCCACTATCAGCTCTTTCGTTTTGCTGATGTTCAACAGGAGATGGTTCTGCTGGCACCAGCCCTCCAGGTGGGACACCTCCCTCCTGTACGCTGTCTCATTGTTGTGGGAAATCAGTCCCACAACGGCTGTGTCGTCGATGATGACGTTAGAGTGTGAAGTGGCCTCACAGTCATACAGCAGGGGGCTGAGCACACAGCCCTGGGGGGGATCCTGTGTTGAGTGTGAGGGGGAGCGAGAAGTGGTGACTCAGCAGAACCACTTGTGCTCTTCCAGTCAGGGAGCTGTAGACCCACCTGCACAGGGAGGGGTCCAGGCCCAGGTCATACAGCTTAGAGACCAGTCTGGAGGGGACTATGGTATTAAATGCTGAGCTGTAATCAACAAACAACACTCTCACATAGTTCCCCATGGGAGGGGGTCCTGTGGAGGAGGAGGGCTATGGCATCATCAGTGGATCTGCAAACTGGAGTGGGTCTAGGGTGGTGGGAAGTGTGGAGGTGATGAAGGTCTTGATCAGTGTGAAGGGAATTTTACCTTCAGTCTGTGTGTCTGTGTCTCAATGATACTGATACGTAAACATTCCATTCATACATCCCTGAGAGGAAGGTTGTCTCCAGAGACATGGTGTGGCTACAGTGGTATGAGAAGGACAGTGATGGTCCCTCTCATACCACCCTCGGAATGTTTAGAAGAGTATAAAAGAGTTGTAGTTTAGATGGAGCATCAGAACATCTGACGACAGCTCGTTCTGTTCATGTTCTCACTTGCATGCAAGTTCCAAATTAAGTTGTTCATTTCTTCAATAAATAATTGTTTCTGATTTGAACAGTTTTCTCTCCCTGTGTGATACAAAACTTCCACAACAATTTGGCGTTGTCGGCAGGATCCCATGAGTGTGACGAACGGAGGACCGAGGTTGGGGAATTGATCAGTCTACGGACCAAAAGGTCGTATCCCTGTTGGTAAAAAACAGAAACCAGAGGACAGGGACCGAGCTAGACTCCGCCCGCACACCACCGGGATCTGAACTGGACCTGTGGAGACCAGATCACACTCGGTGAGAAAGTTTTAATTTGGGTTAAAAAAGGAACTCTTGGTCTAAAGCTCACGTCACCTGCCCGCTTTCTGCTGTTATGGTGCACAATACAGTAGAGCACAATTTAGATTCCTAATGAAGCTAAATTGGATCACCATGAACTAATTCACGTGTAGGGCCCCACAAATTTAGATGGGCATGCAGAGTGGCTGTTTGATACAGTTGTGCTGGAATTAATTCATGAGTGAGGTTTTTTTAGTCTGTTTGTTTTCCCTTGGGGTGTGAACTCCAGAAAAAAACAAAAACCGTGATCAGTGAGGCATTTTTTAGTTTTTCTCCTTGAACGTGACTCAAAAGGAAAAACCGAATAGGCTTTTAGGATTTTTGCCTGAGTGTTAGACTCGAAGTTGAAAACCAGTCGGGAAAACGTCCGACTATGGGCAATCGGCCGAGTAAGGGTGACGTGGGGTTGGACCAGGAGGCTCCAATTCCAAAAGACATGTCAAAAAAGTATGGAGAAAAAGCTTTTATATGTACTGACATTTGGGTAGTGAAATATGGCTTCCCTAGAACTGGTCCCTTAAGTCTGGCAAAATTAAATGAGTTGAAAGAGAAATTAGAAAAAGAATGGGAGGTAATGAAGAAGGAAAAAAAACTTAAAGTAGTGCATTATGAACAAAGGGAAGCATGTGTGCTGTGTCTGGGTGTGTGGATACAAGAGGCTGAATGCAGGGACAGGAAAAAAAGGACAAAGGAGATGGGGGGAGGGTTAGATACTAGTGGGGCTGTGGGGTTTCGAACAGATAACGCTAGTAACCTGGCACCAGACTCTTCCTTCCCTTCCCCCTCCCCGTATGCCCCTCTCATTGCAGAACTGCAGGCGGTGAGAATGGACTCTGATCTGGACTCCTGCCCCTCAAGGCATCCTGAACCACAGATCCAACCAGTCCCACAACAACGGTTCCAGCCAGTCCCACAACAGCGGATGCACCAGAGAGTTCAAGCTCCCTGGTCACAAAACCCCCCCTGCAGAAAAGCAGAACCTACAGAAGCTCCCTTAAAAGACAGTACCCCTTCCCACACCAGAAGCGGCGCTTCGTACAGCCACACAACCGGGGTCGCCGAGGGGCCGGACCAAGCAGGACAGTTCCCCATGGTGGAGGTCAGCGGGCCAGAGGGAGTGACGGTAGTGTTCCGACCGTGGTCATTTGCTGAGTTCAAAGGTATTGTAAAAAGCATACCGGATCCACACACAGATGGAGGAGTGACATTTGGCAAGGAACTGCTGTCTTTCTGCAAAGAAAACGGGCCCACAGGTGCTGAGTTGAGCAGACTCATGAAGGCCAAACTGGCTCCATCTGACTTTGAAAAGTTACGTGAATTCCTCCCTCCAGTTGACATCAAAATGACGGAAGCTGGGTGGGGACACAGGGATAATGGGGAGTATATGGGAGCAATTGAGAGACTGTGCTCTACCATGCCTAACCTTTTCAAGGGGAAGACTTCCCTCGCAAAGCTCAGAAACACCAGACAGAGACCAGATGAAACGGCAGCAGACTACATTGTAAGAGCAGAGGAGCTCTTCAACCGACATTCTGGTCTGGAGCGCCCGAACCAACTGGGTGATGACCCAGGACCTTGGGAAAGGATGTTCTGTCAGACTCTGATGGAGGGGTTTCTGCCTGAAATTGCTGATGTTATCTGCACTCAGTATGTTGGCTTCGGCAGCTCTTGTCGTCTGCTGGACCTGACTCGACATGGTCATCATGCCCAGGACCTGGTCCATATGCAGCAGAAGGCGAAAGAGGGTAAGACCAAACCTACCACTCTAACTTTGTTCGCCATGCAGAAAGGGGCAGCGCAGTTTCATGGAAGGGGGGACGTGAATATGACTAGACGACAAGACGGCACGAAAGACAAGAATCAGACCAAAGCAGCAGGTCAAGGAAGGTGGAGATGGAGGTGCCATAAATGTGGACGAAGGGGGCGTTGGCATGATGTCTGTCCGAGAGATGACAGCCGGGAACGAGGTTGACAGCGGAATGAGAAAGGAGGAGACTGAAGGATGGCCCGGAGGGGTGGGACCCCAACAGAGGATCCGCCTCTCGCTGCAGTGTCTGAAGGAGGAGGTGACACACCCACACACACACACACATATGCACACTTGAGCTCTGAAAATTATAAAAAACTCCCTTTGATTGACATTAAGATAAATGGTACTACGTTGTCCTTCATGGTTGATAGTGGAGCTACACATTCAGTAATTAAACACAATGAGCTCCATCCCACTCCAATGTTTAGCGGAACAACTATTGTGTCAATAGCAGCTAATGGCAAACAGAACTTAGAGAAATTTTCTGTTCCTTTGGACTGTGTCTCCCAATATTGTGTGTTTACACATTCTTTCCTGCTCTCCCGTCTATGTCTCATAAACCTCTGTGGTAGGGATTTGATGATGAAATTGGGCATTACAGTTGTGTCAAAACCAGAAGGTCTCACAATTATCCAAAACGATCCAAATGCATCCCACACAGAGATTGACATTACGCACACCATGTTTAATTATGGTTTAAATGAACCAGGTTATGCATATGTGTGGAAAGTGTGTTCCTTAGAGAACACATCTGGGTGGACAGAGGCGTGTAGGTGCAAGGTACAAAATGATTCATGTTTCAAAAATGCTAATGAACTACATTGTGCAGCATATTTCAGTCCTGGAGGCCATGACCACTGCTATGAAGAACAGTTCTTTTGCTCTGAATTTGATACATTGACTATTACAAATATGTATTGGGATTCACATTTTTGTGCATTACAGGTGGAGCTGTCTAATGATCAAAATGCTGTTTTCAAGTTCAGTACTGCACCACATATTGCTCTTTCCAAACCGTGCCAAGCTGATTGGAAAGATGTGGGCCCGTTTTTGTCAAAGGCCTTGCAGGTGGCAGAATGGTTTCCCACTTCTGACCCTGCCGTTTTGCATGCACCCCACCTGGGGAGGTTTAGACAAAACAAATTAGCAATTATTCGATGCCAGAAAACTGTACAACTGGTATTTGATGATGAGAATTTAATTTGTTTGTCTTTACCCTCCACTGACTCCCTGCAGGGCTCAATCCCATCTGAATTGGCTGACATCCCGTCTGATGTTTGGGCTACAGGTCCATACGATGTAGGACTCGTCCGAAACTGCCCTCCGGTAATCGTCACACCGCGATCCGATTACAGGCCATGCCAAAGGCAATATCCTTTGAAACAGGAAGCTATTGACGGTATAACTCCCATTTTTGAAACTTATTTGAAAAAGGGAATTATAGTACCATGTCCTGACTCGCCGGTCAGAACTCCCATTTTTCCTGTTAAAAAGGCACGAACCCCTCCCAATCCGGATACGTGGAGGTTTGTTCAGGATTTACAAGCAGTAAACAAAGCCATTGTTGCACGTGCACCTTTGGTACCAAATCCGAACACCATTTTAGCTCAAATACCATCTGATGCTTCACATTTCACTGTCATTGATCTCTCAAATGCATTTACATCATTACCAGTGCACCCTGATAGTCAATTTTGGTTTGCTTTCGAATTTCAGGGAAGAAAGTACACCTGGACTAGAATGCCCCAGGGGTATTGTGAAGCACCCACAATCTACAATTCTGTTTTGGCTGGGTCATTGTCGCGCCTTGACCTTCCGCCAGAGGTCGCACTTTTACAGTATGTTTATGATCTCCTTCTGTGTTGTCCTTCTCCGCAGGTCTGTGTTGAAGCAACAAGGTCATTGTTAGTGTACCTGGGCCAGGAAGGTCATAAGGTGAGCGTGAAAAAAATGCAGTTCTGCAAGGAACAGGTTGTGTTTCTGGGACACCTGCTTTCGATAAATCAACGGTTGATGACACCCAAACGCATACAAGGTGTGATGAGGATCCCAAAACCAGTGACCAAGAGGCAGATGATGTCATTTCTGGGTATGACAGGGTATTGCAGAGCTTTCATCCTTGATTACTCTGAGCTTGAACAACCTTTGTCTTCATGTATTCATGGTAAGAAGCTGAAGGCACATGACAGATTAGAGTGGACCCCAGAGGCGGAGCAAGCCTTTGAGGCCCTTAAAAAGGCTCTGTGTTCTGCCCCTGCTCTGGCCCTCCCACAGGCCTCCAAGCCTTTCACTCAGGTTGTGGATGAAAAGAGGGGTTTCATGTCTTCTGTTCTTTTGCAGACACACGGTGACAGGGTACGGCCAATCGGGTATTACTCCTCGAAGCTAGATGCAGTAGCAGCTGGACTCCCTCCCTGCCTCCGGGCTGTGGCCGCATGTGAGAAGGCTGTGATGGCATCGCGTGATGTGGTGGGGTGCAATTCTTTGACGGTGATGGTCCCACATTCTGTGGCTATGATTCTTTTGGAGCAGAAAACGTCTCATCTTTCTGCTGCCCGGTGGATTCGATACACCACTGTTCTTTTAGAGATGCCCAACATCACAGTGAAACGCTGTAACACCTTAAATCCAGCAACCCTACTCCCTGTTGAAGAAGATGGGGAGCCGCATTGTTGTGAAGAGGTTTTAGGGCAGCTCTGTTCCCCTCGCATTGACCTCACAGATGTACCTCTTAAGAATCCTGATTGTGTATTTTTCACAGATGGCTCTGCCTTCAAGGATTCAGTGGGGACCAATAGAGTTGGATTTGCAGTATGCACATCTGCGGAAACTGTCTCCTCTGGTCCTCTGCCTTCTCACTTTTCTGCCCAGGTGGCTGAGCTGGTCGCCTTGACTGAGGCCTGTAGGTTGGCTAAAGGACAGTCGGTTACAATCTTTACAGACTCCCGGTACGCTTTCGGAGTAGTACATGATTTCGGGGTCCTCTGGAGGCAGAGAGACTTCTTGAAGGCAAATGGTAAGAAAATTTTGAATGCATCTCATGTTGCTGACCTTTTAGATGCTGTTCTTCTACCCTCTGCCATTGCAGTAGTGAAGTGTCAGGCTCACCGGAAAGAGGACACAGAGGTCGCCTTAGGGAATGCACATGCTGATGCGGCTGCCAGAGCTGCAGCTCTTTCAGGACTCTCATCTGCCTTCCTCACACAGCCGGCTTCTGATTCTCCACCAGCGTCACTTTCAGACACCCAGTCTTTCGCTACCCCCCGGGAGCGTGGGGAGTGGGCTTCTTCAGGGTGTGCAGTGGATGGTGAGTCTATCTGGCGATCACCTGATGGTCGACCGTGTTTACCGAGACATTTCTTCCCCTGGTTTGCAAAGATAACGCATGGCGTTGATCATGTCTCCAAGGGGGGGATGACAACTGCACTTGCCCAGCATTGGTTCACGAAAGGATTTTCTGTAGTAGCAGGGAAACATTGTCAAAAATGTATTGTCTGTGCCGGTCATAACCCGGCAAAGTCCATTCCTTGTGTCGCCGCAGGTCACTGCTCTCCAGCTCTTCCTTTTGACCACCTGATGATGGATTTCATTGAATTATCACCGGCAGAGGGTAAAAAATATTGCCTGGTGATGGTTGATATGTGGTCTAAATGGGTGGAGGGGTTTCCGTCTAAGCATGCAGACAGCGCCGCCATTGCTAAAGCTTTAATAACAGAAATTCTGCCCCGTTGGGGTATACCACGACGGATCTCATCTGATAACGGTACCCACTTTGTAAATGCAGCATTAAAGGCACTTAGTGGCATGCTGGGATTTGATCTTAAAACACATTGTGCATACCACCCACAATCAGGGGGGGCTGTAGAACGGGAAAATGGCACTCTGAAAACCAAACTGGCTAAATGTTGTGAGCACACAGGTCTTACTTGGGTCAAGGCCCTGCCTCTGGTTCTCATGCAAATGAGAATGAGGTGCAGGAGCAAATGTGGGCTGAGTCCGTATGAGATCCTGTTTGGTAGACCCCCAAATACAGGTCTCCAGGCTCCGCGGCAGATCTCCTCAGGGGCGACACCTTTCTTTGAGCATGACATGTTGTCTTATTGCAAACAACTCTCTTCAGATTTGTTAAAAGTACAGGTGCTGGTGAAAGCGGCTCTACCGATTCCTGCGGAAGGACCCCTGCATGGTGACTGGATCTTGGTGCGGGACTACAGACGGCGACATTGGAAGCAACGCAGGTGGCAAGGACCCTTCCAGGTGCTCCTAACAACGGACACAGCGGTCCGCATAACAGAAAAGGCGACCTGGATCCATGTGACGCACTGCAAAAGATTCCTGGGAGGACCGCCGGCAAATTCACAGGAGGAAACCCAGGAGGACACGTCGCGGACTGCGGAGGAGGGAAAACGCCAACGGAACCGCGACTCAGACCGGAGGACGGGGGCCAGGAAGGACGGAGCAGGAGTGACGTGCCAGGTCACCATCTGACGTTGCAGACACCCGGAGGACGGCGACCAGCCCTTTGCACTGCATGCACTCACACCCACATGACTTCGCTGGCTGAAACCTAACAGTCATAAGGTGATCCAGTGCAGTCACATATATTCTATCCTTTGCCTGGTCACTGGCGAGTGACTGAAGACCCCTTGGCCCCTCATTTACACTGATTTAACAATGGTCAGCACGACAGCCATTAAGGGAGGAGAGTGTACCCTGATGGCCATCCTCTCCCTTTTCCTGCTGTGTTATCAGCAAGGAACTGTTCCTTTTATACGCCCAAGTGAGCAGCATCAACGGATGAAACACTCTCCACCTCGTTCCCTACGTGATCTCCACATGATTGATCATCACGATCACACAGACAATGTGTGGTGGAGAAAGACACGTGATTTAACGCGAAGAATCACAAATCAATCTTGTTATGTCTGCGGGTTGTTGCCCCACAGCACTCACGAAGATACTCTGCTCTTTCCGGTTCCTGTACCGATCAATCACACTCTGCTCACACTGGTGAAGTGGACATTACATGGGTGGTCAGATGCTACTTTGATCTACCCATGGCTGAAATGGAAGCCAACTATTGTCTTCAGAGACCCCAGAAACTTTTCCAAATATACAAACTCATCTGTTGTGCAAAAGAATGTTGTCTTCCGTTTGAGAAATGCTTCAAATCCTTTGTATGTTCCACAGTTGTGTTTTCACTCACGTGTAACTAAACACACACGGTATCATCTAGGTCATACACAGGGGTGTAAAATTGTCATTAAGGTGTCTTGTGGGTTAGCTAATTGTGAGAACCGAACGGATAATGTTACCTTTCCTACATCTGGCTCATCACGTCCTGATCCCTTTATAGTCCTGTTTAACATCACTGCACTATTGGGCACTGCTTCACCTTTACAACGGTATGATGCTACTTCTAACACTACTATCACGTTCAATTCTACTGTGGCCATTATACCTTCCGATTTAGGTTATGGTTGTCCTACTGATATGGTGTGGACATGTGGCAGAAGATCATATCTGTACCTGCCATCACAGTGGGCAGGCACCTGTTATTTATCTTATCTGCTCCCCGCACTCTCCAAATTGACCATTACCCCGCTCTTGCGGGCTAAGCATGCATTAATTTCACAGGCCGAGAAGGTTGCTATTTCCATTTTTCCTATGTATAGCACGGCAAAGTTGACGGCGTACATAGACACCTTATCTGTACGATTAGAGAACCTTACTGCTGCAGTGGACACTGGGTTTGATGACCTGTCCTACGAAATGAAGGCAATTCGTATGTTTGCCCTGCAAAACAGGGCAGCCTTAGACCTCCTATTGGCAGAAAAAGGGGGCGTGTGTCATTTGATCCGCGATACCTGCTGTACATACGTGCCTGACACATCTACAAACATGTCTGATGTTCACCAGCAGTTGCAGCATCTGAAACTGCTTTTGCATGAGGATAATAATGCTTATGTAAATGACAGTTGGGGTATTTCAGACTGGATTTCGGGTTTTTCTACTGGCCTGAAAGGATGGCTATTTAGAATTGCTAGTATTGCTCTAGGAGTCTTATTTTTGGTGGGTATGATTTCATGTTGCATTATACCACTTTGTCATTCCCTCAGTTTGAGGTTATGTGGGACATTGGTTATGTTTAACCATTCTTCTCCATTTCCTCCCCCCACCCCCTCTTCCTTTGATGGTCGTCACCAAGAAATGGATTCAGATTGTGAGGGGTTGGATCAGGACTTGGAAGTATTTCAGTTCTGAGGTGGTTCTTGGGTTGTGTTTTTGATCACATTGTAGACTAACACACAGTATTTACTCATGTAGATTACTAACTCATGATATTTCATTAATCAGAGTGTTTAATTCATAAAAAGGGGGGATTGTGAAGGGAATTTTACCTTCAGTCTGTGTGTCTGTGTCTCAATGATACTGATACGTAAACATTCCATTCATACATCCCTGAGAGGAAGGTTGTCTCCAGAGACATGGTGTGGTTACAGTGGTATGAGAAGGACAGTGATGGTCCCTCTCATACCACCCTCGGAATGTTTAGAAGAGTATAAAAGAGTTGTAGTTTAGATGGAGCATCAGAACATCTGACGACAGCTCGTTCTGTTCATGTTCTCACTTACATGCAAGTTCCAAATTAAGTTGTTAATTTCTTCAATAAATAATTGTTTCTGATTTGAACAGTTTTCTCTCCCTGTGTGATACAAAACTTCCACAACATCAGTCTCTCAAAACATTTCATCACCACAGATGTGAGGACTATGGGTGTGTAGTCATTGGGACTGCTGGGATGGGGTTTTTTTGGGGACAGGGACTATTAGGGACTTCTTAAAGCAGGTGGGGATCACACTGTTGCAGAGAGGTTGAATATCTGTGTAAACAGAGGTGCCATCTGTGTAGATGTAAATGTGGCTCTAGTGACGATAACGATAATTAAATATATAATGCAGTCAGTGTTGGGAAAGTTCACTTTAATTAGGAACTAGTTCATAGTTCAGTTCAAGTTAGTTAATATGAATTAGTTCAGTTCATCGTTCATTCTTCCAAATTATCATCTAGAAGTTCATGGATCCTAAAATAAACTTTTTTGTTCTTTTTTTGTGTTATTATTGTAAACTTATTATTAACTGTTCCTAACGTTATCCTGTAGTCAGAAAATCAGGGGTAAATGTCGCCCCTCCAGGGCAGTAGTAAGTACCTTACCCCAGGGTTAACTTCCCTCTGCAGGTTCTTAGAACACAACGAGTGGTTTCACTGAGTTTAGTTTTCAATGTTTATTTCCAAGAACGAGACAACACCTGCTCTGGTCACACTCTGTACATTTAACTCTTTTACTCTGCTCCCAAAAACTCTCTGCACCCCCTTCTCTCTCTCTCTCTCTTCTCTCTCTCTCTCTCTCTCTCTTCTCTCTCTCTCTCTCTCTCTCTCTCGCTCTCGCCCACCGAATAATACAATAATGACATCTATGATAATGTTGTGTTTTGATCCCATTTTATTCCTTATAGGACTCAATAATTACAACGTGATAAGAACTAAATATGAACTAAATAAAAGCACAGTTCAATAAATGCCAGAATAACCGCGTTCACAACTTCCCGTTCATTTGGCAAAAGTGAACGAGTCGTTCACGTTCATCAAAAATATGATATAGTTCATGAACGATCGTTGAATGAACGCGTTCAGGTACAACACTGAATGCAGTTATAGATGAACAATAAAAACAGATAAAATGTGAATTAGAAATAAAAAAAAAAACAGTAATAAAATGTTTTTAGTTTTTGTGACAAAAACAGAATGAGAAATTATTTGGATTATTTTTACTGTGTTCTTATTTATTTATTTATTTATTTATTTGTTGTTGTCTCTCATGAGGAAGTCATTATGTCCCCACTAATGTCTACATCAGGAACACTGCCATGCCATCATTGTCTAGTTTTTTTTATTAATATGTTGTGATCAATGGTATCAAATATTTGGGGTAAATCCACAATTACTCCCATTGCTACTTTTTTATTGTCTCTACAGTTAATCATTTCTTCTGTAAATTCTATTAGTGCCAGAGATGTTGGTCTGTTCTGAACCAGAGGTGGTTAAAGTACTCACATTCTGTACTTAAGTACAAGTACAGCTACTGGTGTGGAAAAATACTCTGGTAAAAGTAGAAGTACTGATTCAACTGCTTTACTGAAGTTAAAGTAAAAGTACAAGTTTTCAACTGTAATAAAGTAAAAAAGTAAAACTACATTATTTTTGTCACAAACACAAACATACTTATTTATATACTTATCAAAAGTATCTAAAATAAATCCTTTAAAAGTGAGTTATTCTGTTTAGTGGATATGGACAGAAAACTGAGGAAAAACAAGAAAAAAACTGTTACAATAAAAACATGATAAAAAAGTCATCATGAGATTTTAAAAAAAGTTATAGAAATATGAGACTTAATCAAAAAATACAGACTTTTAAGAAAAAAAGTCAAAATTGTGAAATGATAGTCATATATAAGTACAGTAGGAGCTAGAGCCTTTAGTTACCATGGTTACTGTCTTATGGAATCATCTTCCCTTTAATATTAAAAACGCCGAAACAGTCTCTACATTTAAAATTAGGCTTAAAACATTCCTGTTCGAGAAAGACTATGGTCAGGTTAGTTAAAAATGATGTGACTCATATATCATGTATACATGATGTATGAGTCACAGTTCAGTCTAGGCTGCCCTAGGAGTTAGAATGCTGGGGGAAGTACAGACACTGAGTTCTTTCTTCTCTTTCTCTCTCTCACACCTGTTTGTGTCATTTTTATAACATATCTTTCATACCAAGTCTGTTCATGACTAGTCACCTGGTGTCCCCCCCCCACCCCCCCCCCCCCCCGGGGGGAGTGGTGGCTCTCCTGACAGTGTCTGCGTGGGAGCCATGGACGACAGGATCTGGAGTATCTCGCCTGTGCTGACCTGTGACCCCGGACCACCGCCCCTGCCTGTCTGGACCAGCCCCCCCTTCCTGCATTTATACATGGACGTTCATCTATAGTCTGTCCGTCCATGGGAGTGGATCTGTCCTTCAATGTGGTTCTCCTCAAGATTTCTTCTTTTTCCCACTGGGTTTAGAAGTTTTTTCTTGCCGAGAAGGAGGGTCTAAGGACAGGGGGAGGGTCTAAGGACAGGGGGAGGGTCTAAGGACAGGGGGAGGGTCTAAGGACAGGGGGAGGGTCTAAGGACAGGGGGAGGGTCTAAGGACAGGGGGAGGGTCTAAGGACAGGGGATGCCTGGGACTTTTCATGTATTTCTGTAGTTGATTATGTTTTTGTAAAACCCTCTGAGACGACTTTGTTGTGATTTAGGGCTTTATAAATAAAATTGAATTGAATTGAATTGAATATCTATAAAAATATAAGAGTATAAAGTACATATATTGAAATAAATGTAAAGAGTATAAATTCCATATATTTATATAAATGTAAAGAGTATAAAGTACATATATTTATATAAATGTAAAGAGTATAAAGTACATATATTTATATAAATGTAAAGAGTATAAAGTACATATATTTATATAAATGTAAAGAGTATAAAGTACATATATTTATATAAATGTAAAGAGTATAAAGTACATATATTTATATAAATGTAAAGAGTATAAAGTACATATATTTATATAAATGTAAAGAGTATAAAGTACATATATTTATATAAAAGTAAAGAGTATAAAGTACATATATTTATATAAAAGTAAAGAGTATAAAGTACATATATTTATATAAAAGTAAAAAGTATAAAGTACATATATTTATATAAATGTAAAGAGTATAAAGTACATATATTTATATAAAAGTAAAGAGTATAAAGTACATATATTTATATAAAAGTAAAGAGTATAAAGTACATATATTTATATAAATGTAAAGAGTATAAAGTACATATATTTATATAAATGCAAAGAGTATAAAGTACATATATTTATATAAAAGTAAAGAGTATAAAGTACATATATTTATATAAATGTAAAGAGTATAAAGTACATATATTTATATAAATGTAAAGAGTATAAAGTACATATATTTATATAAATGTAAAGAGTATAAAGTACATATATTTATATAAAAGTAAAGAGTATAAAGTACATATATTTATATAAATGTAAAGAGTATAAAGTACATATATTTATATAAATGTAAAGAGTATAAAGTACATATATTTATATAAAAGTAAAGAGTATAAAGTACATATATTTATATAAAAGTAAAGAGTATAAAGTACATATATTTATATAAATGTAAAGAGTATAAAGTACATATATTTATATAAAAGTAAAGAGTATAAAGTACATATATTTATATAAATGTAAAGAGTATAAAGTACATATATTTATATAAAAGTAAAGAGTATAAAGTACATATATTTATATAAAAGTAAAGAGTATAAAGTACATATATTTATATAAATGTAAAGAGTATAAAGTACATATATTTATATAAAAGTAAAGAGTATAAAGTACATATATTTATATAAAAGTAAAGAGTATAAAGTACATATATTTATATAAATGTAAAGAGTATAAAGTACATATATTTATATAAAAGTAAAGAGTATAAAGTACATATATTTATATAAATGTAAAGAGTATAAAGTACATATATTTATATAAAAGTAAAGAGTATAAAGTACATATATTTATATAAATGTAAAGAGTATAAAGTACATATATTTATATAAATGTAAAGAGTATAAAGTGCAGATGCCTAAAAAACCTAAAATACTTAAGTACAATAATGAAGTACTTTTACTTTGTTACTTCCACCTCTGTTGTAAATCCATATTGAGAGGATATTTAGTTTTGAATGAATGTATCTAGTCTGTCAGTCAAAGCTTTTTCCAGTATTGTTGTAGTAACAGGTGTGTAGTTTTATTCTTCCTTCACTCACAGACTTTACTGTGGACATGTCCACATCATTACAGTCTGGACTCGTTTGCTTTTTCTTTTTTATCAACTGGACATAGAAAAATTTAATTTGGATTTTTTTTTTTTAAATACAGTTCCTAAAGTTTATTTATGGTCTGTGTTAAACATGTTTTCTTCTGTTGAGAAGAATAAATAAATATCAACTCTTCTGTGAATCTGTCCATCTGTGGTTTGTTCTAATACTAACATGAGCTTCTAATTCTAATATGTGCTTTGTTATCAGGGTCAATCTTAGTCCTAGGCGGTCGCCTAGAATTAGAATATTAAGACACTGTATTTTCTGGACTATAAAGTGAACTTTAATTTACTGACAAACCACTTTATATATAGATTAATTCTGGTCGTGGTTAGTGACTTGAAATTTTGGCTTTTTATCTAATAATTTTGACTTAACGCATGAATTTGACTTTTTATCTCAGAATTTGGACTCTTAAGAGAGTGTTTTGTTCCGTGTTCCAACTCATCAATGTTTATAGTTATTGTTCGTGTTTATCTTCACTTAATGTTCCTTATAATCCAGTTCACCTTATAGTGTGAAAATACAGTAAATAAATCATTAAAGTTAACATTGACAGTGATTATTCATGGACACTCAGTACGTACTCCATCACATGTAGGACACTATGTTTACACATGATCATTTAGAATTACACTAAAAGGAAAGAGGGGTGTTGGCCTAGTGTTGGCCTAGTATTGGCCTACTGATCACCTAGTGATCACCTCGTGTTGGCCTAGTGTTCACCAAATGTTGGCCTCGTGATCACCTAGTGTGGGCGTAGTTTTGGCCTAGTGTTGGCATAGTGATCACCTAGTGTTGGCATAGTGATCACATAGTGTTGGCCTAGTGTTGGCCTAGTGATCACATAGTGTTGGCCTAGTGTTGGCCTACTGATCACATAGTGTTGGCCTAAACTTGACCTAGTGATCACCTAGTGTTGGCATAGTGATCACCTAGTGTTGGCCTAGTGATGGCCTAGTGATCACATAGTGTTGGCCTAAAGTTGGCCTAGTGATCACCTAGTGTTGGCCTCCTGTTGGCATAGTGATCACCTAGTGTTGGCCTAGTGATCACCTAGTGTTGGCTTAGTGTTCACCAAATGTTGGCCTAGTGATCACCTCGTGTTGGCCTAGTAATCACCTAGTGTTGGCCTAGTGTTGGCCTAGTGATCACATAGTGTTGGCCTAGTGTTGGCCTAGTGATCACATAGTGTTGGCCTAGTGATCACCTAGTGATCAAATAGTGTTGGCCTAGTGATCACCTAGTGTTGGCCTAGTAATCACATAGTGTTGGCCTAGTGATCACCTAGTGTTGGCCTAGTGATCACCTACTATTGGCCTAGTGATCACCTAGTGTTGGCCTAGTGATCACCTAGTGTTGGCCTAGTGTTGGCCTAGTGATTACATAGTGTTGGGCTAGTGATCACATAGTGTTGGCCTACTAGTGTTGGCCTAGTGATCACCTACTGTTGGCCTAGTGATCACCTAGTGATCACCTAGTGTTGACCTAGTGGTCACTTAGTGATCACCTAGTGTTGGCCTAGTGATGACTTAGTGATCACCTAGTGTTGGCCTAGTGTTGACCTAGTGATCACCTGGTGTTGGCCTAGTGATCACCTAGTGTTGGCCTAGTGTTGACCTAGTGATCACCTGGTGTTGGCCTAGTGATCACCTAGTGTTGGCCTAGTGATCACCTAGTGTTGGCCTAGTGTTGACCTAGTGATCACCTGGTGTTGGCCTAGTGATCACCTAGTGTTGGCCTAGTGTTCACTGAGTGTTGGACTAGTGTTCACCTAATGTTGGCCTAGTGTTGGCCTAGTATTCACCTTGTGTTCACCTAATGTTGGCCTCATGTTGGCCTTGTATTCACCTTGTGTTGGCCTCGTGTTGACCTAGTGTTCACCTTGTGTTGGCCTTGTGTTGGTCTCATGTTGCCCTAGTGTTAGCCTAGTATTCACCTTGTGTTGGTCTAGTGTTGGCCTCATGTTGCCCTACTGTTGGCCTAGTATTCACCTTGTGTTGGTCTAGTGTTGGCCTCATGTTGCCCTAGTGTTGGCCTAGTATTCACCTTGTGTTGGCCTCATGTTGGCCTAGTGTTGGGCTAGTATTCACCTTGTGTTGGTCTCATGTTGCCCTAGTGTTAGCCTTGTATTCACGTTGTTTTGGCCTCATGTTGGCCTAGTATTCACCTTGTGTTGGCCTCATGTTGGCCTAGTGTTGGCCTAGTATTCACCTTGTGTTGGTCTCATGTTGCCCTAGTGTTAGCCTTGTATTCACATTGTTTTGGCCTCATGTTGGCCTCGTGTTGGCCTCGTGTTGGCCTCGTGTTGGCCTCATGTTGCCCTAGTGTTGGCCTAGTATTCACCTTGTGTTGGTCTAGTGTTGGCCTCATGTTGCCCTAGTGTTGGCCTAGTATTCACCTTGTGTTGGCCTCATGTTGCCCTAGTGTTGGCCTAGTATTCACCTTGTGTTGGCCTCATGTTGCTCTAGTGTTGGCCTAGGGCACCACATTGACCAGAACAGGCCCTGATCTCAGGAGTTAAAGGGTTAAAATTTTTGAACATTATTTAAAGAGAGAGAGGAAACCTGTGTCAGACTTAGTGGTCACTCATTCCCAAACGTTGTTGCAGCAGTGACCAACCCTCTGTCACCTCTAAGCATCAGTCTTGTTTTGGGAACGACCAGAAGCAACTGGACATCTGATCTTAGAGATGGGGTTGGGTCCTGAGGCTGAAGCAGCTCTGATAAATAAGGTGGAGCAAGATTATTTAAACACTAAAATGGATTCTTAGTGTGGTAAGGTAATGGAAATATTTAGAAGAATCGTTACAGAAATGATGAAAGCACCAAAATGAGTCCAGATGAACTTTAGAACAAACTGCATCATTTCAGAAGGGCTGACAAAAAATCTGGTCACATGGTTTTATCTCAAAATAGGTTTTTTGGGCAAAATCTCCTCATTGTTTAGAATTTTATTTTTAGTAAATATTAGGGCTGGGACAATATGCTTTTATGCCGATTCGATTCTTATACGATTTTTTTAGGTGCCGATTTGATTTAAATTCCCATTCTTTGATATTCCAGATTTTTCTCTTATCTTTTTAACACCAGACCAGGTGAAAAAGCTACATGATGATCCTACAGATCATATCATATCTATATTTCCATCATATGTGAGTCAGTTCACATTTATTCAGCAGTAATATATTTGAACCAGACTTTGGGAAATAAACTGTGACATTTATCTACAACACAAACAGGAGCCTTTAAATGAACAGACTTATAATAAAGTCAACTTTAAAGTCAACATGTCCAGCTCTGCTCTTCCTTCTGTTACAAACACCACACACTTTAACTGTTGTTGATTGTTTAACTATATTTATTCAGGAACAACTCATTTTCTATAAGTTTTCAGATATCCCACGCTGTTGAACGCACCAGAGATATTACGACGGTCCTGAACGCACCACCTCCATGTTTAGAATTAGCCGTTGTGTTGTTGCTAACATAGCCATGTCACCCTCTGTTTCCAACTCTAGTTCATATATAAAAAAAATAAATAAAAAATGTTCCTCTCGCCCCACGTGGGCGGTGTCTCCTTCAGACTCGGGTCCTCTACCAGAGGTCTGGGAGCCTGAGGGTTCTGCGCAGGATCTTAGTTGTTCCTAACAATGTTCTCTTTTGGACACAGATCTCTGATGTTGTTCCTGGTATCTGCTGGAGACATTGTCCCAGCTTGGGGGTCACTGCCCCTAGTGCCCCCATCACTACTGGTACCACTGTTGCCTTCACACTCCACATTTTCTCTAACTCCTCTTTCAGCCCTTGGTATTTCTCTTCTCTTCTCATGTTCTTTCTTTCTCATATTGCTATCACTGGGGACTGCTACATCTATCACCACCACTGTCTTCTCATGTTTATCCACCACCACTATGTCAGGCTGATTGGCCATCACCATCTTGTCAGTCTGGATCTGGAAGTCCCACAGGATCTTGGCCTGTTTGTTCTCTGTCACCTTTGGGGGGTTCTCCCATCTTGACCCTTGACCTCCAGTCCATACTCTTTACAGATGTTCCTGTACAGTATGTCCTCTACCTGGTTATGCCTCTCCATGTATGCCTTACCTGCCACCATCTTACACCTGCTGTGATGTGCTGGACTGTTTCAGGGGCTTCTCTACACAGCCTACACCTGGGGTCCTGTCTGATGTGGTAGACCCCGGCCTCTATTGCTCTGGTGTTCAGGGCTTGTTCTTGTGCAGCCATGAGTAGTGTCTCTGTGCTGTCCTTTAGTCCAGCCTTTTCCAGCCACTGGTATGTCTTTTCCATATCAGCCACTTCCTCAATTTGTCGATGGTACACGCCTTCCAAGGGTTTGTCCCTCCATGATAGCCCCTCTGGTTCCTCGAGCTTACTGGGCTTTTGTTGCCTGAGGCATTCACTTAGCAGTTGGTCATTAGGGGCCATTTTCTTGATGTATTCCTGGAGGTTTGCCGTTTCCTCCTGGACAGTAGTTCTGACACTTACTAGTCCTCGGCCCCCTTCCTTTCTCTTAGTGTACAGCCTCAGGACACTGGACTTGGGGTGGAACCCTCCATGCATGGTAAGGAGTTTCCTTGTCTTGATATCAGTGGCTTGTATCTCTTCCAGTGGCCAGGATATTATCCCAGCTGGGTATCTGATTACTGGCAGGGCATAGGTGTTAATGGTCTGGATCTTATTTTTGCCGTTCAGCTGACTTTTCAGGACCTGTCTTACCCTCTGTAGGTATTTGGCTGTGGCTGACTTCCCAGCTGTCTCCTCATGATTACCATTTGTCTGTGGGATCCCTAGGTATTTGTAACTTTCCTGCACATCTGTGATATTCCCTTCAGGTAGGTCAACCCCTTCAGTTGTGATCACCTTTCCTCTTCTAGATATCATCCGCCCACATTTATCTAGTCCCAATGACATCCCAATGTCTTTGCTGTAGATCCGGGTGAGGTGAATTAGGGAATCAATGTCACGCTCATTCTTGGCATACAGCTTGATGTCATCCATGTAGAGGAGGTGGTTGATGGATGTTCCACTTCAGAACTGGTATCCGAAGCCACTCTTTGAGATGATCTGGCTGAGGGGGTTTAGGCCTATGCAGAACAGCAGGGGGGACAGAGCATCTCCTTGGTAAATGCCACATCTGATGCTCACTTGTGTAATTGGCTTTGAGTTGGCCTCCAGAGTCGTCTTCCACAGCCTCATTGACTTCTGGATGAACTCTCTTAGTGTCCTGTTGATGTTATACAGTTTTAAACATTCCAGTATCCATGTATGTGGTATTGAGTCATAGACTTTCTTGTAGTCAATCAGAAAGAAAGAACATGAGAAGCTTGAGAAATACCAAGGGCTGAAAGAGGAGTTAGAGAAAATGTGGAGTGTGAAGGCAACAGTGGTACCAGTAGTGATGGGGGCACTAGGGGCAGTGACCCCCAAGCTGGGACAATGTCTCCAGCAGATACCAGGAACAACATCAGAGATCTGTGTCCAAAAGAGAACATTGTTAGGAACAGCTAAGATCCTGCACAGAACCCTCAGGCTCCCAGACCTCTGGTAGAGGACCTGAGTCTGAAGGAGACACCGCCCATGTGGGAGGGGCCTCTGGTAGAGGACCCGAGTCTGAAGGAGACACCGCCCACGTGGGGCGAGAGGAACATTTTTATATATATAGTAAATTATCCACTGGAGAAAAATGTTAACAGTTGTAAATGATACCTATGGATCCTATGAACTTTTTTAGGTATTTTAATTGAGCTAACTTTAACAAATTACCATGGTAACAGACATTTTGGGGTGAAAAAAGTGTTTTTTTCTTCATAAAACTTTAGAAAAACTTATCTCGCAACCGATACAGATATCTAAACATTTTGTCCATCATCAATAGCTTTTAATTTAGCAAAACCTTCATTTCAGCACAAAGTCTGCTATTTAAAATGTAAGAACGATCATTTTACCCCAAAATTTCCACATTATGAAACTATCTGTGCCTCTACATGACTAAAAATATACTGATGGTTTTAGGACAAGAATGATGAAGAAATTGTTTAAATACCTGTATTGTTTTACTAACAAAAAAGACATTTTCACCCCAAAATGTCTGTTACCATGGTGATTTGTTAAAGTTAGCTCAATGAACATCCCTAAAAAAGTTGATAAGATCCATAGGATCCAAAGCATATTTGAAGATAAAAGCGAACACTAAGGATAAGGCTAATGTCTAATGTGCTCAGTCAGTAAAAGGTCAGAATATTGAAGCCCATGAATGAAGTTTGACATGTTTTTGGTTGTGAAATGCACCACAGGGCTAAAGCCTAAAGCTGCTGTTCATTCTGGTCAGTCTTAAACAATACAAACCACTGTAACAGGACTGACAACAATCTCTGTCATCTTCTTAAATGGACATTTTTCTGCTCAACATTCAGGGTCCTGTTCACAAACATGCTGAAAATCCTGTCAGAGAAGCTGCATCTAAAATAGGAGGGACTGTGCTTTATTATTTGGACTTTGCTAGATGTACTTTTGACCTTTTTTCATTTAATAAGCCTTTATCTTTGTTCTTGTGTCATTATCTCCTCTGCTTCACAAACTCTTCTGTCCTCAGTCCTCCTCTCTATTCCTACATTTTTATTTTATTATTACAGTATTATTATTTTTTTATGCCGTAGGCAGGGCCGGTCCTGGTCAATGTGGTGCCCTAGGCCAACACTAGGCGAACACCCCTCTTTCCTTTTTGTGGAATTATAAATGATCATCTGTAAACATAGTGTCCTACACTGTAAATGTTCAGAAAAATTAAATATATTACGTTGTAAATACTCAAAGTTTCAGAAATTCTTCTACTAACTCAAATGTATTATTTTTAAGTCGTTCCAACTAATATTTTTTATTAAGAGAAACTATTGTGGATATAAGTGAACAGAACTGAACAACATAGATGAGGTACAACTGAGTGGAATTAGGGTTGATACTAACAGCGCTGGTCTATGTGGAGAAATGAGCGTTAAAGTGTGTGTGTTACCATGGAGACACAGCAGCCACTCTGTGATGAATGAGGGTCAAAGGGCAACGAAAGGCATCATAGCCAATAGGATTCTACATATGTGACGTATTTACGTAAATTACGTAGTTGGGTTCTTTCGAAAATAGAATTTTATTTCGTATTCACAGGCAAAAAAATGAAGGTAAAGGTTTTTGGTTAAGTGAGGTTTTCGTAAATAGAGGTACCACTGTATTCTAATTCTGTGGGACTGGGCGCCATCAAGACATCTGGTGCCCTAGGCGACCGCCTAGTCTGACTATGACTAACACTGACCCTGCACGACGTGTTTGATGTGACAAAGCATGTTCAAAAAGTGAACAGGCTGGATTGTTGAGGTCCTTTGCATCAGACACACCCACTTAAACAGCAGGACATCAGGTGTATAAAGAAGCACAAGTGACATCAGTTGACATTTAAAGGCGACTGTCTGCTGGTGGAACACTGGAGGTGAGTCCATCACATTTAGTCTTGTTCAGTCTTTACAGGGTTCTTTCAGGAATCAGCGAGTTACATTTTAGAGCTTTTATCCACTTTTTTACATCATTATGAGAACATTTTTACACCAACATGGAGACGCTCAAATACAAAGACCATCACATTTGATTCTCAAAACCATGACACTTTGTATTGGAAATAAAAAAGTCTGAGTTTGTGATATTTATGGAATATATATGAAAATATTCAAAGTATGGAGCACGGTAGTGGACACACTGAGCTGACAAATACTGTATTTTATGGACTTGAATTTTCTCCCAAAAACACAGTGCGTTTTATGACTGAAAATTTACATATTTTATCTCATTATTTTAACTGTTTATGTCATTATTTTAACTGTTTATTTCATTATTTTAACTGTTTATTTCATTATTTTAACTGTTTATTTCATTATTTTAACTTTTTATTTCATTATTTTAACTTTTTATTTCATTATTTTAACTTTTTATGTCATTATTTTAACTTTTTATTTCATTATTTTAACTTTTTATCTCATTATTTTAACTTTTTATTTCATTATTTTAACTTTTTATCTCATTATTTTAACTTTTTATTTCATTATTTTAACTTTTTATTTCATTATTTTAACTTTTTATCTCATTATTTTAACTGTTTATTTCATTATTTTAACTGTTTATTTCATTATTTTAACTGTTTATGTCATTATTTTAACTTTTTATGTCATTATTTTAACTTTTCATTTCATTATTTTAACTTTTTATTTCATTATTTTAACTGTTTATTTCATTATTTTAACTTTTTATCTCATTATTTTAACTGTTTATTTCATTATTTTAACTGTTTATTTCATTATTTTAACTGTTTATTTCATTATTTTAACTGTTTATTTCATTATTTTAACTTTTTATTTCATTATTTTAACTTTTTATTTCATTATTTTAACTGTTTATGTCATTATTTTAACTGTTTATTTCATTATTTTAACTGTTTATTTCATTATTTTAACTGTTTATTTCATTATTTTAACTGTTTATTTCATTATTTTAATTGTTTATCTCATTATTTTAACTTTTTATTTCATTATTTTAACTTTTTATTTCATTATTTTAACTTTTTATCTCATTATTTTAACTTTTTATTTCATTATTTTAACTTTTTATTTCATTATATTAACTTTTTATCTCATTATTTTAACTGTTTATTTCATTATTTTAACTGTTTATTTCATTATTTTAACTGTTTATTTCATTATTTTAATTGTTTATCTCATTATTTTAACTTTTTATTTCATTATTTTAACTGTTTATGTCATTATTTTAACTTTTTATTTCATTATTTTAACTTTTTATTTCATTATTTTAACTTTTTATTTCATTATTTTAACTTTTTATTTCATTATTTTAACTGTTTATGTCATTATTTTAACTTTTTATTTCATTATTTTAACTGTTTATGTCATTATTTTAACTTTTTATGTCATTATTTTAACTGTTTATTTCATTATTTTAACTGTTTATTTCATTATTTTAACTGTTTATTTCATTATTTTAACTGTTTATTTCATTATTTTAACTTTTTATTTCATTATTTTAACTGTTTATTTCATTATTTTAACTTTTTATCTCATTATTTTAACTTTTTATTTCATTATTTTAACTTTTTATCTCATTATTTTAACTTTTTATTTCATTATTTTAACTTTTTATTTCATTATTTTAACTGTTTATTTCATTATTTTAACTGTTTATTTCATTATTTTAACTGTTTATTTCATTATTTTAACTGTTTATTTCATTATTTTAACTTTTTATTTCATTATCTTAACTTTTTATTTCATTATTTTAACTTTTTATTTCATTATTTTAACTTTTTATCTCATTATTTTAACTTTTTATTTCATTATTTTAACTGTTTATGTCATTATTTTAACTGTTTATTTCATTATTTTAACTTTTTATCTCATTATTTTAACTTTTTATTTCATTATTTTAACTGTTTATGTAATTATTTTAACTTTTTATTTCATTATTTTAACTGTTTATGTCATTATTTTAACTTTTTATTTCATTATTTTAACTTTTTATGTCATTATTTTAACTTTTTATCTCATTATTTTAACTTTTTATTTCATTATTTTAACTGTTTATTTCATTATTTTAACTTTTTATCTCATTATTTTAACTTTTTATTTCATTATTTTAACTGTTTATGTAATTATTTTAACTTTTTATTTCATTATTTTAACTGTTTATTTCATTATTTTAACTGTTTATTTCATTATTTTAACTGTTTATTTCATTATTTTAACTGTTTATTTCATTATTTTAACTGTTTATTTCATTATTTTAACTTTTTATTTCATTATCTTAACTTTTTATTTCATTATTTTAACTTTTTATTTCATTATTTTAACTTTTTATCTCATTATTTTAACTTTTTATGTCATTATTTTAACTTTTTATCTCTTATAGTCTTTCTTGCCTTAGAAAATGAAAGCTCAGGTTGTGTTCCTGCTCTTTGCTCTGGTGTTCGTAGCTGATGCTGTGAAGTTAAAGGAAGGTAAGTGTTTGTTGTTTTCAATAGCTGCAAACATTTGAAGTCACTCTGGTTGTGACTGATCTGTCTGCTTTCCAAACTTCCACTTGTTCCAGATGTTCCACCACAGGTGGTCCACAACCAACTAGTGCTTTCAGGTAAGACCTGCAACAAACTATCACACATTTACTGAGACCAACTTCATTAAAGTGCATGAGAAAAACACTAGCAAAAATATTAAGAAAGTCAAGTGTAAAGTAAATGTGAATAGAAAACATGAATAAAGCAGAAAAGAAATCAAAGATTTGTGTATGTACACAACTATAGTAACTGGGGAGGTTATTATTATCGTTATAGAAATGATTAAAGCACCAAAAATATGTGACCATCTGATCACATGGTTTTATTTCAAAATATGTTTTTGGATAAAATCATTTTTTTATTTTTAGAATTCTATTTTTATTAAATGTATCGTCCACTGGAGAAAAATGTAAACACACCTATGGATCCTATCAACTTTTTAGGAATGTTAATTGAGCTAACTTTAATATATCACCATGGTAACAGACATTTTAGGGTGAAAAATGCTTTTTTTTTAGTAAACGATACAGATATTGAAACAATTGTTTCATCATCAATAGCTTTTAACTCCGCAAAACATTCATTTCAGCAGAAAATTGACAATTTTAAATGTAAGAACGATCATTATACCCCAAATTCGCAAAACTTTACAAAAAAAAAAATCTCGTAATTGATAAAGATATTCAAACTATTTCTTCATCATTCTTGTCCTAAAATCATCAATGTATTTTTTGTCATTATGAAGTGGCAGAGATAATTTCATAATATGGAAAATTTGGGGTAAAATAACCTTTCTTATATTTGAAACTGCCGATTTCCGAAAAGCTATTGATTATGGAAAATAAATATTCAATATCTGTATCATTTGCAAGATACGTTAATATGTTAATACGTTTATTAACAAAAAATACATTTTTCACCCTAAAATGTCTGTTACTATGGTGATTTGTTAAAGGGAACTCAATAAAATACCTAAAAAAAAGTCCATAGGATCCACAGGTATCATTTCCAAGTGTTAACATTTTTCTTTAGTCGACGATATATTTACTAAAAATAAAATTCTAAAAAACAAGATTTTACCCAAAAAAACCAAATGAACAGATTTTCTGTCACCCCTTCTGAAATGATGCAGTATGTCCTAAAGTTGACCTCTACCAAGTTTGGTGCTTTAATCATTTCTGTAATGATTAGGGGTGTGACGACACACTCACGAGTAGGGCGACCATTCGTCTGGACAGTCCAGTTTTAGACAAGTGTCCGTCTTTTTCACATTTTGTCCTTTCATACAATCGTCCGCCAACGTTCCATTAATGGTCATAAATAAACACCAGGCGGAGCTGTAACCCCTACCCCCCCACCCCCGGGCCCGTCTGTCCCAACTTTAGGGCTTTTGTCCTCCTTTTTGGACACAAGTGTCTTCCTTTCCTCTTTCATGCCAGTGGTCACCCTAACCCACGAGATGAGACGAGACACGAAATGGGGTTCACGAGATCGACACGAGATTTTAATCAAATTCAATTACAAATGATATGAATGGACAAGAGACTTTTATTTTACTGAGTTACACATGGATTTTATAACTCTGTAAGGGTTCACTTTTAATGAACTTCTTCCTCTACAAAAATAAAATGTTATAAAAGTTAAAATATATAAAATAAAAATAGATATTTCTCCTTCTTTCAAGTGCAGACACTTCTGTCAATACAGACTGAAAATAGTTCAACAGTCTGACCCAGTCTGACCCAGTCTGACTCAGTCCAACCCAGTCTGACCCAGTCTGTCACTCACATGTTCAGATAAAATAAATACAATTATATATTCCTCCTTTTTTCAAACTCAAATCTGGTGTTTGACTGTGGAAGTTTAGGTCCAAATTAGGACCCCCCCCCCCCCCCCAGGCGATGCGCCGCAACCAGCCCCAGACTTTACAGAACCCTCCACCTGGACTTCGCCACTTCCTGGACTCGTTGCGCCCCCTCCCCCGGTGCACCAACCACATCGCCACATACAACAGGTGTCAGGGGTGCCCGCGATGTGGGCAACCCACCGACCCATCTGGAAACACGGGAAACAAGCGACTCAGAGGGTCTCCCACAAACCCCACGGCGGTGTGGGCCGGCTAAGGTGGGATCTTTGGGGGCCTGGACGCACGAGGGCAGCACAATCAGTGGACCATAACAAACCCAATGTCCAAAACCAGAGGGGGGGGGGTTCCCCAGGAAATCGCACCCAGGTAAGACCAGTATTTTCCGACGTGTTTTCTGGCTGCTGCTGGATAACAAATGTTGTGAGACAGAATTTTAACACGGACAGAAATCTCATCGAATTACATCTTGCAAGATCTCGTCACACCCCTGGTAACGATTCTTCCAAATATTTTGATTACGTTACTGCACTATAGCAAATAGAAGTGAATATAAAAAGACATAATACACAAATGTGACTAAGGTGCAGTATTGTTAATGTATAATAATAGTGATAATACGTTATTTCAATTGTCTCGTCATCTTCTTTATCCTCACTAGGACCACAGGGGTCACTGGTGGCCAAATCCACCTCCAATGAGCGAAGTATGAGTACTTCAATTATTTCCTGCAAATTCTTTGTAGTTGTGTGTTTTAACTGCTACTGTACAGACCCTCCAGGATGTTGTGATTTGTAACTTTGACGCAAATTCAGTCAATCCCCGTCAATTCAAAGCAATGTTGGAATTTTAACCAATCACCGCCACTTTCCAGCAAAATGTGACCAATCATATTGAGCTGCTCCTCCCACCTTTTCCTGTTTACATTAAAGTATGAAGCAACAGTTCACATTTGACAAAATGATGCATTAGTACCAACAGGTGCATTTAGAAGGTACTTTTTCTTCTGCATTTTTATCATCCAGGTAATATTTTAAAGCTTGTCTTAATATCTCAGTATCTTTGTTCTATTTTTGTAATAAACTGCTTCTACTATAACACAGGTGTCAAACTCCAGTCCTCGAGGGCCGGTGTTCTGCATGTTTTAGATATTTCCTTCTTCCATGTGATTCACTTTAACCCTTTAACTCCTGAGAACTAACAAAATAATTGGTAACATGAGCAAAGTAAAGACACAAATGGTAGAAAATCAAAGAAAAACATTACAATAAAAAATAAACAAAATGTAGAAAAATTTAAAAATATGAGCAAAAAAAACTAATAAATACTTAGAAAATGACAAATAATGTGGAAAAGTTTGAAAAAAAATTACTAAGGAAGAAAACTACTATTGAAATTTGATCCCAGCAATTTTAATTTTGCCTTTAAAAAATGTTTAAATAAAATAAAAAAAAAAAAACTCTTGCTTTTTGGCACCTTGTCCATGCACAAAACTAAAAGGAAAATGGTTGAATTTTTCTGAATATTTAAACAAAATCATCCATTCATAACACATCAGCACTGACACTTAAAGAGTTAATAATCAGCTCCTCATCAGACTGATAATGATGTAATGACCTCCAGGTGGAATGGAAGAGGGAAACATCTAAAACATGCAGGACACCGGCCCTCGTGGACCACACTTTGACACCCCTGTACTACACAGTACACAGTACACAGTACACAGTACTAGTAATGATGGGTTTTTTTGACTAGCTGAGACATTGATATTAAGTTTTATAACTTCATGAAGTGTTGTGAGGTCATATGAACTTTAACCTTTGAACCAACAGGTGCATTTGGAAAAAATAGATTTTTTTTTTTATTGTATTTTTTTAATCCTCGTAATCAATAATCATTTTCCATCTGGGTAATACCTAGTACCAGGACCATATAACAATGACTTTGAATCAATTTTCTAGTCACTAAATATTTTAAATATGACTTAATTTTAATTATCGCAATATTTCAGAAAACCTTATGCAACATCAAACATTTTAGGACGCAACAATCTGAAAAAAAACCTGACAAATCCTGGAGGGACTGATTGTAGTGTGACTCTCAAATCAAATCTCACTGACTGTCGTCTGTCTGCTTTCCAAAGTTAAAGTTGCTCCAGCGGTTTCACCACCGGCGGTTTCACCGCCGGCGGTTTCACCACCGGCGGTCCACAACGAACTCATGCTTTCAGGTCCTCTGCAGAAAGTCAAGGGTAAGACCTGCTGTCATTTCAACTACAAACTATTACACATTTACTGAGAAAAACTTTATTGAACTGCAACGGAAATGACTTGGTCATAATAGTTACGTACAAAAACACTCTTGGAAAACAACAAAACACTAGTAAAAATAGAATAACGTAATTATGAAGAGATAAAAGCAAAAAAAAGAATAGGAATAGAAAGCACTAATGAAGCAGAAAAGAAAGTACATATCTATAGCAAATGGAAGTGAATATAAAAATACATAATACACACGTGTCCACCCTGTATAAGTACTTCAATTATTTCCTACAAATTCTTTCTAGTTGTGTGTTTTTAACTGTAGGACCAAATTAAACCTCATTACGGTCTCATGTGTCGCCTTTCCAAAGTTCCAGATGTTCCAGAGGATGCACCACACATGGCCCACAGCAAATTTCCAGGTCCTCGACACAACGTGAAGGGTAAGACCTGCTGTCATTCCTCATGTGTTTACATGTAATGTATATTGTTCATCATATTAATTATTCTGACTGTTACAAAAAACAAAGGAATGCGTCCCGAACCGAAGATTTTGACGCTAAATTGTGCGGCCTGGTCTTGAAAGATGTGTTATCTACCAGGATTGACATTCTGATTCACGGATTTCATATAAAACACAAAAAAACTGTCAAAAATGTCCATCCGAAATGAATTTAGCCATGTTTACGTGACTATAACTCCCAAACAATACATCGTAGCATCTTGCAGTAAATATGAAAAGTTCTTCAGACTGGCCCAGAGTTTACATGTGTGCTCTCACAATTATAATATGTATGGATTTCATGTTATTATGCAAAATAAAACTCCATTCATTCTTAATGGGACAGACAAAAACACTCCTGCTTCTTCATACTTTGTGGCACAGACTTCATTTAAACTTTCAAACACAGGTATTTTTATCGTGTCTTTAGGATGTGATTGTCATGAGGGTGTGATTTACGGTTGTCGATAGAGAACTCTGACTTTTTATCAGTGGGTGATGTCATCGCTAGAGTAGGAATGGGCGGTATGTCCAAAAATCTATATCCTGGTATAATTTGAGCCACTGGCAGTATTCAGTATATATCACAGTACTTTTGTCGAATACTATACATAAATAATAATTAAAGTATAAATGACAGCAGAACAGTTTGTTAGTGTCATATAACTCCAAGTGCAGTCTTTCATATTAGTGCAGACTTTCTTCATATTCATAACAACACATCTGAATGGTAGCAATCACTGTAGCAGCACTTAGCATGCTAACGTTAGGGAAATCGCTAATGAAATTGTTTGTAACTCTGAAGAGTCATTAAAGTTGCCAACACTAACCAGATACTATTACTAATAGTAACTCAACTGGATATAGTAACATATAGTTATTAACAGGGCTTTAAATTAACACCCACCAACCCGCCAAATGTGGGTGAAAATCCATATTGGCGGGTAAAAAGCTGCTAATGCTAACACAACATCTAGGAAGACTATGGTGTTAGCTGCTAATGCTAACACATCTAGGAAGACTATGGTGTTAGCTGCTAATGCTAACACAACATCTAGAAAGACTATGGTGATGTTGTAAACTTTGCATTACTACCATCTACAAGATGAAACGGTGGAACGGTGTGATAGCTTACAGAGCGACCATTCCTAGTGGGAAGTGTTCTTTCTAATGTTCTGTGGGTTTTTTAGAAGTAGGATCTATACAGCTCATCCAGGGGAGGGAGGGTGTGTGGTGTTAATGACCTTCTGTTTACACACTGTCTAACTTTACAATTCATTTGGAACCTGCATGTAAGTGAGAACAAAAACAGAACCAGCTGTTCGTCACATGTTTTGTCATTGGAGTCAAAATAACAACATATTGTCAAAGACGTCACTCAGTGATACAAGTGGAGCCCAGAATTCTAAACAATATTTCTGGATCCATCATGTTTATCTTATCAAACATTTGTACCCAGAACAAATACATCACTTCCCTTTTCTAACATCTGTCTAACATCAGCTGATTAAACCATTGGTTCAGTTAATGACACAAAATAACTGAGTGTTTGTGCTTCAGTATGAACTGTGGTTTGAACTGAAGTAAAGTCATTACATCACAGTACTCAAGTACAAGTACTACCATTCTGTACTCAAGTACAAGTACTACCATTCTGTACTCAAGTACAAGTACTACCATTCTGTACTCATGTACAAGTACTACCATTCTGTACTCAAGTACAAGTACTACCATTCTGTACTCAAGTACAAGTACTACCATTCTGTACTCAAGTACAAGTACTACCATTCTGTACTCATGTACAAGTACTACCATTCTGTACTCATGTACAAGTACTACCATTCTGTACTCATGTACAAGTACTACCATTCTGTACTCAAGTACAAGTACTACCATTCTGTACTCAAGTAGAAGTACTCCCATTCTGTACTCAAGTACAAGTACTACCATTCTGTACTCAAGTAGAAGTACTCCCATTCTGTACTCAAGTACAAGTACTACCATTCTGTACTCAAGTAGAAGTACTCCCATTCTGTACTCAAGTACAAGTACTACCATTCTGTACTCAAGTACAAGTACTACCATTCTGTACTCATGTACAAGTACTACCATTCTGTACTCAAGTACAAGTACTACCATTCTCTACTCAAGTACAAGTACTACCATTCTCTACTCAAGTACAAGTACTACCATCCAAGTTGACATTTGATTTCATCTTTATTCTTGACATTTCGAGATTATTGTTGAAATTTCGACTTTGCATGTGGCTCTGTCGTAGTTAACGTTCTTTGCTCATCCTGCTGTTCTTGTTTTTTTAGGAAAAAAAGGGGTGTGTCCTCGCAGAAACTGGGGCGTCGGCCATTGTGCTGAGTACTGCTTTGACGACAGCCATTGTCCAGGAAATAAGAAATGCTGCTCTACCGGCTGTGGAAGCTCGTGCATGACTCCAGAACCCGGTGAGACCATGCACACATGGTGCTAATGCTAATGCTAATGCTAATGCTACCACCTGGATATTTCTACTTATCTGTCAAGACAATATTTTATTTCATCTGTATTCTTGACATTTCGAGATCAATGTTGAAATTTTGACTTAATCTCGTCATACCAAAAATATTTTTTTCTCCACATGGCCCTTATACTCTGTCGTAGTTAACGCTCTTTGCTCATCCTGCTGTTCTTGGTCTTTTAGCTAAAAAAGGGACGTGCCCTGTCGTCATAATGAAGACTAAAAATCGACGCCGTTGTGCTAAGTTCTGCTCTGACGACAACGATTGTCCAGGAAAAAAGAAATGCTGCTCTAACGGCTGTGGATACAGGTGCATGGCTCCGACTCCTAAACCCGGTAAGATCACGCACACACTGGGCTAATGCTAATGCTAATGCTAATATTACCACATGGATGTTTTTACTTAAATTCCTCCCAGTTTAGATACATCTCGATGTAAAGTACAGTCTACATGTTTAAACTGAGCATTCCATTACAAGTACTTCCATCCTGTACTCAAGTACAAGTACTACCATCCTGTACTCAAGTAAATGTACTACCATTCTGTCCTCAAGTGAAAGTACTACCATCCCGTACTCAAGTAAATGTACTACCATTCTGTACTCAAGTGAAAGTACTACCATTCTGTACTCAAGTACAAGTACTACCATCCTGTAGTCAAGTAAATGTACTACCATTCTGTACTCAAGTGAAAGTACCCCCATTCTGTACTCAAGTAAAAGTACTCCCATTCTGTACTCAAGTAAAAGTACTACCATTCTGTACTCAAGTAAAAGTACTACCATTCTGTACTCAAGTAACAGTACTACCATCCAAGTCAAAATTTGATTTCATCTTTATTCTTGACATTTCGAGATTAATGTCGAAATTTCAATTGAGGACCAATTCCAATTCCTCCTTAACCGTCAATCTCAAAATGTACGCTCCTGCGAAGTGTAAGTCCTTTCCCAATTCTTAGAACATTTAAGTTGAGGGACAGTTTAAGGGCTGTATAGCCTCAATATTGAGATTCACCGACACCACCCTTGGGATTAAGGGTTTACCCAGAATGCAGTATTTTCTTTGTTAATGTCGATATAAAAATGACTAAAATCATTATATTATCTTAGTTTGGGTCCATTTTATTGATTATGTTCCTCATAGTTGCATAACATGTATTTTTTATGTTACAATCTTTTGTCAATAGCAGCTGGTGCGGACAAGCTAGCTATCGTTTAAGTTAGCTAACGTTACAAAAACGGTAATTTTTCACAACAGCCTATATAACATGTTTGTGTCGATGGTATAAAATGACCAGGCTAATGTCATCTGCCGTAGCCACAGAGTTAGCTAACGATAGTTATAGCTGGTGTTTACCTTTCACTGAACCGTGCTATGTGGTGACAGCTGAATATGGGTGTGTTATTTATACAGATTATTAGTTTGATATTTTTAACTGAATAATTTACAGATAGTCCACAACAATTTAAAACCATGGAGTTGATGGATGACAGCTGTGTTTGTGTTTATGATTAAACAGGGTTAACAGTGTAAATATTAAAAATATAATACAGTTGTGTTTCATTTCGGGGACTACTGATTAATTTCAGGGCCATTTAAGGAGTGTCCCATTTCTAAGTCACAATTAGCCATGAACACTTAGTTTTGAGGGTTAAAGGAGGAACTGGAATTGGCCCTTAATCTCGTCATACCAAAAATATTTTTTTCTCCACATGGCCCTTATACTCTGTCGTAGTTAACGCTCTTTGCTCATCCTGCTGTTCTTGGTCTTTTAGCTAAAAAAGGGACGTGTCCTGTCGTCATAATGAAGACTAAAAATCGACGCCGTTGTGCTAAGTTCTGCTCTGACGACAACGATTGTCCAGGAAAAAAGAAATGCTGCTCTAACGGCTGTGGATACAGGTGCATGGCTCCGACTCCTAAACCCGGTAAGATCACGCACACACTGGGCTAATGCTAATGCTAATGCTATGACCTGGATATTTCTACTTTGTATTCAAATATTTCATCACATATTTCATATTTCATTCAATGTTAAATCTACACGTTTAAAATGTTAAATCTATACAATGAGTATAGTTTATTCTTGACATTTCGAGATCAATGTTGAAATTTCGACTTAATCTCATCATACCATGATTATTTTTTTCTCCACATGGCCCTAATACTCTGTCGTAGTTAACGCTCTTTGCTCATCCTGCTGTTCTTGGTCTTTTAGCTAAAAAAGGGGTGTGTCCTCGTAGAACCTGGGGCATCGGCCATTGTGGTGAGCACTGTTTTGACGACAGCGATTGTCCAGGAAAAAAGAAGTGCTGCTCTACCGGCTGCGGACACTCGTGCATGGCTCCAGAACCCAGTAAGACCACGCACACACGGCGCTAATGCTAATGCTAATGCTAATACCTGGATGTTTCTACTTTCCATTCAAATATTTCGTCACATTCTGTTCAAATGGAAGAACAACCATCCTCCAGCTTCTGTTCAAACACATGATACAACATTTACATTCAGACAAAACATCATTTTCACTCAAACAATTAAACCTGATTTTATCAAGTTTAGCTGCTTTTTATAGATGACTTTAATATGGACATGTGGAAGTGTCCTCAAACTCTGAACCTTAAATTATTCCCAGTTTAGACACAATACAGGTCGACGTAAAGTACAGTCTACATGTTTAAAATGTTAAATCTACATGTTTAAAATGTTAAATCTACATGTTTAAAATGTTAAATCTACATGTTTAAAATGTTAAATCTACACATTTAAAATGTTAAATCTACATGTTTAAAATGTTAAATCTACATGTTTAAAATGTTAAATCTACATGTTTAAAATGTTAAATCTACATGTTTAAAATGTTAAATCTAAATGTTTAAAATGTTAAATCTAAATGTTTAAAATGTTAAATCTACATATTTAAAATGTTAAATCTACATATTTAAAATGTTAAATCTACATATTTAAAATGTTAAATCTACATGTTTAAAATGTTAAATCTACATGTTTAAAATGTTAAATCTAAATGTTTAAAATGTTAAATCTACATATTTAAAATGTTAAATCTACATATTTAAAATGTTAAATCTACATATTTAAAATGTTAAATCTACATGTTTAAAATGTTAAATCTAAATGTTTAAAATGTTAAATCTACATATTTAAAATGTTAAATCTACATGTTTAAAAATGTTAAATCTACATATTTAAAATGTTAAATCTACATATTTAAAATGTTAAATCTACATATTTAAAATGTTAAATCTACATGTTTAAAATGTTAAATCTACATGTTTAAAATGTTAAATCTACATATTTAAAATGTTAAATCTAATGTTTAAAATGTTAAATCTACATGTTTAAAATGTTAAATCTACATGTTTAAAATGTTAAATCTACACATTTAAAATGTTAAATCTACATGTTTAAAATGTTAAATCTACACGTTTAAAATGTTAAATCTACATGTTTAAAATGTTAAATCTACATGTTTAAAATGTTAAATCTACACATTTAAAATGTTAAATCTACATGTTTAAAATGTTAAATCTACATGTTTAAAATGTTAAATCTACACATTTAAAATGTTAAATCTACATGTTTAAAATGTTAAATCTACATGTTTAAAATGTTAAATCTACACGTTTAAAATGTTAAATCTACATGTTTAAAATGTTAAATCTACACATTTAAAATGTTAAATCTACATGTTTAAAATGTTAAATCTACATATTTAAAATGTTTAAATCTACATATTTAAAATGTTAAATCTACATATTTAAAATGTTAAATCTACATGTTAATGTTAAATCTACATGTTTAAAATGTTAAATCTACATGTTTAAAATGTTAAATCTACATGTTTAAAATGTTAAATCTACATATTTAAAATGTTAAATCTACATGTTTAAAATGTTAAATCTACATATTTAAAATGTTAAATCTACATGTTTAAAATGTTAAATCTACATGTTTAAAATGTTAAATCTACATGTTTAAAATGTTAAATCTACATGTTTAAAATGTTAAATCTACACATTTAAAATGTTAAATCTACATGTTTAAAATGTTAAATCTACATATTTAAAATGTTAAATCTACATGTTTAAAATGTTAAATCTACATGTTTAAAATGTTAAATCTACATATTTAAAATGTTAAATCTACATGTTTAAAATGTTAAATCTACATGTTTAAAATGTTAAATCTACATGTTTAAACTCCCATTCTGGAGTAAAAGTAAAAGGTCAAAATTCGATTTCATCTTTATTCTCGACATTTCGATTTCATGTCAAAATTTCGACTTAATCTCGTCATACCAAAAATATTTTTTTCTTCATGTGTCGTAGTTAACGCTCTTTGCTCATCTTGCTGTTTTTGGTCTTTTAGCTAAAAAAGGGACGTGTCCTGTACTCGCAGTCATGACTCAAACTCAACGCCATTGTGCTGAGTTTCTGCTCTGACGACAGCGATTGTCCAGGAAATGAGAAATGCTGCTCTAACGGCTGTGGACACAGGTGCATGGTTCCGTACCCCGGTAGGACCACGCACACATGAAGCTAATGCTAATGCTAATGCTACCACCTGGATGTTTCTACTTTGTATTCAAATATTTCTTCTCATGACACTTTCGTCTGTTCAAATGGAAGAACAACCATCATCCAGCTTCTGTTCAAACACATGATGCAACATTTACATTCAGACAAAACATCGTCATCAAACACAATTAAACCTGATTTTATCAAGTTTAGCTGATTTTTATAGATGATTTTATTATGAAATTAGTAGACACACACACACACACACACACACACACACACACACACTAGAATATCAGATTTTAAAACTGTAAAATAACATGTCTGTGGTTCAGTTGGTAGAGCACATTGTACAGTGACAAAAGGGTTGGTAGTTTGAATCCTAACTTGACATGTGGAAGTGTCCTTAAAAAACTCTGAAGCTTAAATTATTCCCAGTTTAGAAACAATACAGGTCGATGTAAAGTACAGTCTACATGTTTAAAACGTTAAATCTACATGTTTAAAACGTTAAATCTACATGTTTAAAATGTTAAATCTACATGTTTAAAATGTTAAATCTACATGTTTAAAATGTTAAATCTACATATTTAAAATGTTAAATCTACATGTTTAAAATGTTAAATCTACATGTTTAAAATGTTAAATCTACATGTTTAAAATGTTAAATCTACACGTTTAAAATGTTAAATCTACATGTTTAAAATGTTAAATCTACACGTTTAAAATGTTAAATCTACACGTTTAAAATGTTAAATCTACACGTTTAAAATGTTAAATCTACACGTTTAAAATGTTAAATCTACACGTTTAAAATGTTAAATCTACACGTTTAAAATGTTAAATCTACACGTTTAAAATGTTAAATCTACATGTTTAAAATGTTAAATCTACATGTTTAAAATGTTAAATCTACATGTTTAAAATGTTAAATCTACACGTTTAAAATGTTAAATCTACACGTTTAAAATGTTAAATCTACACGTTTAAAATGTTAAATCTACACATTTAAAATGTTAAATATACATGTTTAAAATGTTAAATCTACATGTTTAAAATGTTAAATCTACACATTTAAAATGTTAAATATACATGTTTAAAATGTTAAATCTACACGTTTAAAATGTTAAATCTACATGTTTAAAATGTTAAATCTACATGTTTAAAATGTTAAATCTACATGTTTAAAATGTTAAATCTACATGTTTAAAATGTTAAATCTACATGTTTAAAATGTTAAATCTACATGTTTAAAATGTTAAATCTACATGTTTAAAATGTTAAATCTACATGTTTAAAATGTTAAATCTACACGTTTAAAATGTTTAATCTACACGTTTAAAATGTTAAATCTACATGTTTAAAATGTTAAATCTACATGTTTAAAATGTTAAATCTACATGTTTAAAATGTTAAATCTACACGTTTAAAATGTTAAATCTACACGTTTAAAATGTTAAATCTACACGTTTAAAATGTTAAATCTACACGTTTAAAATGTTAAATCTACATGTTTAAAATGTTAAATCTACACGTTTAAAATGTTAAATCTACACATTTAAAATGTTAAATCTACACGTTTAAAATGTTAAATCTACACGTTTAAAATGTTAAATCTACATGTTTAAAATTTTAAATCTACACGTTTAAAATGTTAAATCTACATGTTTAAAATGTTAAATCTACATGTTTAAAATGTTAAATCTACACGTTTAAAATGTTAAATCTACATGTTTAAAATGTTAAATCTACATGTTTAAAATGTTAAATCTACATGTTTAAAATGTTAAATCTACATGTTTAAAATGTTAAATCTACACATTTAAAATGTTAAATCGACATGTTTAAAACGTTAAACCTCCACAATGGCTCAGTTGGTAGAGTTGGTCTGCGTAATTGAAGGGTTGGTGGTTGAATCCCACTCTGTCCTAGTTAGTCCATTGTGTCTTTGGGCAGAGACCCCTCACCCTCCTGCCTCCAGTGTCACTCACAACTGGTGTATGAATGTTCTGTGGTGGTGAGAGGAGACTATAGGCACTAAATGTCTGCCAGCCTTCTGTCCACCTGCCCCAGGACAACTGTGGATACATATGTAGTTTACCACCACCAGAGGGAGCATGTGAGAGTGAATGAATAATGCGTCACTAATGTGAAGCACTTTGAGTGGCCGAAAAAAGCACAATATAAATTTGATCCATAATTATAATTATAATTATAATTATAATTATAATTATAATTTATAATTATAATTATAATTATAATAATAATAATAATAATAATAATTATTATTATTATTATTATTATTATTATTATTATTATTATTATTATTATTATTATTATTATTACCACATGTTTAAAGTGAGTACTCTAGTACAAATCACCCAGTATTGTAAATAGTGCAGTCAGTCAACAGGCACCAGGACCCTGGATCATTTGGTCCAGACTGAAGGTGTGGTCTTTATAAAAACCAGCTACAGACTGAGCTGAAGTTCTGCATGAAAACAAGATGAACCAACACTGGTGTGGAGTCTGTGCTTTAACTTCTCTGCTCTTTCTATTCATCACTCTGTATTTAACAAGAGTGGAAGGAACAGGAAGAGAAGGTACCTTTGTTTCAACACTCATCTGTCTGTCTGCCTGTCTGTCTGCCTGTCTGTCTGTCTGTCTGTCTGCCTGTCTGTCTGTCTGTGTCTATTCATCTGTGGCTTTTGTTTGTGAGTCTCAGAAAAAATTTCCAACTGTCTTTCCTTCAAAGCAGATAATTAATACACTGTAAAAATCTAATCATTTCTATAGTTTAAACATGTGATCAACTACATCTGTGATCAGATGTAGACACATATATGTCACTTGTTCCATTGGCAGATTTTTTTTTTCTTAATTCAAGATTTTTTTAAATCCAGTGGAACCAGGTCAATGATCTTGTTCAGATTAGTTCAAATTAGTTTAATAAGATTAGTTTAACCAGATTAGTTCCAGATCTAATGTCTATAAATGAGTTGTTTGTGTCTGACTATAATCTGATCACAGATCAGTGTTCCATCTCAAATAATCACTTTGTGTCTTAGATGAATGAAATAAGCTTCAAACTATTTTGCATCTGGAAATGATGTGAAATTCTTTTAGAACGACAAATAATTTAACTAGAAATGAGACAAAATCCATTTGGTCACATTTCCATTTTTTCGAATGTGCAGACATTTATTTGTTTGTAATGTAAGGCACAGAGGTATACTGTTCATTATATTTATTATTTTGATTGATTGCTTCTGATTTATACAAAAAACTTTGCAAAACTTGCAACCTGCACCACTGTAAATACACCAAAAATTTTGACGTAAAAATGTGTGGGCTGGTCTCGAAAGATGTGTTATCTATCAGGATTAACATTGTGATGCACGAATTTCGTATAAAAAGTTAAAAACAGTCAAAAATGTTCATCCAAAATGAATGGGCCATGTTTACGTGGCTATAACTCCCAAACCATACATCGTAGCATTTTGCAGTGAATAGGAAAAATTTGTCACATTGTCCCAGTGATTACACGTGTGGTCTCATAATTCCGATATGTCGTACAGATTTCGCATTATTATACCAAATAAAACTCCATTCATTCTTAATGGGACAGACAAAAACACTCGTGCTTCTTCATACTTTGTGGCACAGACTTCATTTAAACTTTCAAACACAGTCATTTTTGTGGTGTCTTTAGGATGTGATTGTCATGAGGGTGTGATTTACGGTTGTCGATAGAGAACTCAGTAAATTCACCCTGAAAAGACCAAAATCTGACTTTTTATCAGTGGGTGATGTCATCGCTAGAGCACGAGAGAAGAAAAAATTAAGCTGAAAAATGTCTCAATAACTCGTCCTCACGACAAAACCATAAATAGTAGACAAACAATCTTTTCCACAAATGTTGCCATGGTTGTGAGAATTCAAACAAACCAGGGTTTGAAGATCTAGCTCTTTTTAAAGTGAAATGACAGGAACCTGTTTGGGATGATGTCAGGGATTTCTGTCAATAGACTTCTATTGGAAAAATCATTTCTGTCTCATGTTGAGTTCAGTGTTTTTCAAATTGTTCTAACTCACTTATTTTTCACAGTACACACATAAAAAGTACATGTACTTGTTCCTCACACCCTCCTGTCACTCATCATCAACTTTGTTTTCACCAATTATTTACACTTTTACCAAAAATGGCAGTAGTTCGGCAGTATGTTCACACCTATTTTTTCCATGTAACAGAGTGTGGAGCTGTCTATGAGTCTGCCCTTTGAAGTTCCCGCCACTGCTCATCACCATGGCAACAGTGCTCCTGGCACTATGAAACACCTGCAGACAATTAAGACTGTGGGAGGAGCTTTAACATGATTGACAAACACTGTGGGCGGGGCTTTAACATGACTGACAGACTAACAGATCTGCTTCATTTTGGTGAGTTCAGTGGTTTTAAAACTGCTGTATCTCACTTATTTTTCACAGTACAGGAAAAATAAATATATCTACTTGTTCCTCAGAACCTTTTCACCAATTATTTACAGTTTTCCCCAAAGTCGCAGGAATTCAGAGGCATGGTTTAACATTAAGACAGACTTAACTTAACTCCAGGCCAGTTCCCATGGCAACGGGTAAAGTCCCTTAGTCACAGAAAATGGGAGGAGCTTTGACATAAAATAGGAGGAGCTTTAACATAAAATGGGAGGAGCTTTAACATAAAATAGGAGGAGCTTTAACATAAAATGGGAGGAGCTTTAATAGAAGTGACTCAGTCCACAAACAGTGACAAACAGATTCACATATGAAGTGAACACAGATATTTCTTCCTTTCACCAGAAACAACTACAGTGACAAGAGACAAACACAGGTTTGTTTATTTGTGTTTATTTTCTGCTGTATTGTTTATTTGTATTTATTCTCTGTTTTTGTTTGTCAGGGTCCACCCCCAGACCAGGACGCTGCCCTCGCCACCTTAATGTGGTTCCGTCCAAACAAAGATGTAACTATGATGAAGAATGTCCCCTGGACCACAAGTGTTGTGATTTTCACGCTCGAGCCGTTTGTGTCCCTCCTGTCTTCAGTAAGAAACTGTTTTTTTAACCTGGCTTCTTTTCTGACACTGACCCAGAAAGTTCGACTTTAATCTCAAGATTTTGACCTTAATCTTGAAATTTCAAATGAATCCTGAAATGTCCAGAATACCTGTATAGTTTTTGATATTTTGTAGTTTTATCCTTAATTCTCTTTCTGATCCTGTTCTTGAACTTTTGCAAATACTGAAATGTCCCCATTGTGGGACAAATAAAGGAAAACTTATCTTATAAAGTTGAAACAAATGTCAACTTTAATGTTGTCATTTCCTACATTTTCGTCCATTGGTGGTGTCTGTCCGTTGGTGAAATAGGACCACCAATGGAAACTATAAAGTCATTAATTTGACCCTGGCATCTTTATATGATGCTGGTTCATGGAAAATGTCAAAGAACCTCTAGACTGAAGTCTATAAATATTAAACTATCAGAAGGTTCACAGCCATGTCTACGAAATGACCACATTAAAGTTGACATTTGATTTCAACTTTATTCTTGACATTTCAAGATTAATGTGTATATTAATATTATTATGATTATTATTATTATTAATGTGTATATTAATATTATTAATAATATGTATATTCATATTATTATTAATGTGTATATTTTGACTTCATCTCATCACACCATGAATATTTTTTTCTTCACACATGGCCCTTATTCTCTGTCGTACTTAATGCTCTTTGCTCATCCTGCTGTTCTTGTTCTTTTAGCTAAAAAAGGGGTGTGTCCTCGCAGAACCTGGGGTTCTGGCGTCTGTGCTGAGTTCTGCTCTGAGGACAGTGATTGTCCAGGAGATGAGAAGTGCTGCTCTAACGGCTGTGGACACTCGTGCACGGCTCCGTACATTGGTAAGACCACGCACACACGGTGCTAATGCTAATGCTAATGCTATCACCAGGATGTTTCTACTTTCTATTCAAATATTTCATCTCATGACACTGTGGTCTGTTCACGTGGAACAACAACCATCTGTTCAAACACATGATGTAACATTTACATTCACACAAAACATCATTTTACCTCAAACATCATTTGAGTGATTTTATCGACTTTAGACGCTTTTTATAGATGACTTTAATATGAAATTAGTAGACACACACACACACACACACACACACAGCGGAATATCACATTTTAAATCCACTTGTTAAAATCTCTATCCAACTGCTGAACGATTTTCCCCCAATTTTCTTCTCTTCATATATATTTGGAATGAACTTCAAACCACTTTAAATCTTGACATTCTGCCAACCATACATTCTTTTAAAGGTCTTTTAGGAACAGTGACTGAACACTGCAATTGTTTTTAAACATGTTTTAATTTTTTTAATCTTTCTTTTTAATTCCATTTGTTGTTTTGCTGTCTGACATAATTGCCGTCTGTTTAGATGTGCTATTGATGGGCGTGTCTTGTTAATTATGTTGTAATTAAACTTTCTTCCTGGCAGAAGAGTTATTGGAAGTCAATAATGGGACCATTTCCTGGTTAAACAAAGGTTAAAAATGTAAGTTAGAACTAGAAGTGCTAACAGTGTACTTGTGTGTTTCAGTGAAGCCGGGCGTGTGCCACCCCCCTAAGGCCACCTCCACATGTGCAGAGTTCTGTTACCATGACGGCCAGTGTCCTGGAGACGAGAAGTGCTGCAGAACCACCTGTGGCCACGCCTGCAGCGATCCCTGCTGACTCTGCAGCGCCTCCTGTGGCCACGCCCCCTCTGCTGTTTGTTTTTTTCTAATCAACTCTGTAAAGACTGATGACACCACTTGGTTGTGATTTGGGGCTCTACAATTAAAATAAAATTGAATTGCAAAGCTGCACTGTTCTGACTTATTTCAAACACCACATCGATTTGTTTTATTTAAATTATTAGTATTTGTTGTTTCATCTTTTTGCATCATTTAACTATGTAAAAATACAGATTTTTTTTAAGTACCTTTACTGCAGTATTTATTTTTCTGTAAACTCTGGACATTTCCTCCTTACATTTGTTCATAAATATCTGTACTTTTCTTGGAAAATGGAGGCTCTTCTTCTGCCTACTCTGACTATGACTGATGCCGGCCCTGATTCCATGTATAGGTAGTGCTTCATAATGAGGGGAGGGGGGGCTAAAAGGTTGTCTTTCAAATCTACAACCAATAACTGTAATCTTTAGGATGACGTAGTTAGAGGAGGAGTCCAGAGAAAGACTAAACAAAAAGACATTAAAGATTGTTGAGGTTTTTTCCCATTCTTCACTCATCTGTGATAAAAGGAAATCTACACCTGTTGTTGTTGTTGTTCTTCTATGGTTGTTTACGCTTGTTTCTCTACCAATAGTGTGGCTCGGCTACAATGATGAGTCTCAGGAGGAAACGTATCGATATTACTTTCAACAAACTCCACCAGAATGGACGTTGAATACATTTATATTTGAAAAAAGGTTCAAATAAAAAGAGTTTTTCCAGTTCAGAGTAAAGACACAAAGTGCTGCTTCATTATTAATGGAAGTGTGAGTCATCTGCATGTTTTCCTGCTGCTCAGTCCTTTCACAGAAAACACAGCCCATATGAGCATCATTTGTGTGGAATGCAGCTTTTGTTTTTCTTTGTAGCTGAACACAGAGCAGCATTTGTTCTGTCGCTTCATGTCAGAACAGGCCAACGTTTGAAGACTGCAGCTTCTTTCATCACATACAAATCTGAGCCAAAACAGCATAAAAAGGTATGAAACAAATAACTGTTTCAACAAAATACAACTATAGTTGTCCAATCACACTCATGTCATTGGCCTGGGGCGCAGAGGCTCCGCCCCCAAGAACCATTTAATTAGTGATGCTGATAGGACATATACTTATTATTTTTCCATAGTAACTGGACATAATTAGGCCTTCACCGTGTCCCACGTCCAGCAAAAGAGAAGTCTGCCCTTTGACCTCAAATTTGACGCCCCTGAATATGCACGAAAACTCACCAAATTTTGCACACTTCAGAAATGTGAAACATTGTGAGTATTTATAGGTTTCGTAAAAATCGGTAAAGAAATGTGTCTACAGCGCCACCTAGAAAAGGTGAAATAGTTTGTATTAGGCCAGATCACGTCCTCGTGAAGTTAGAGCTACGAAAATCGGGACACATGTTCGTCATATGATGATGAACAAAAAACCTAATGATGACCACGCCCATAAACCAACAGGAAGTCCGCCATCTTGGATTGAAATTGGATTTTCGCTGTCATTGGAATTTATCTACGTCCTCCTTGGCCGTTGGGCCAAATTACCTCAAAATTTGTGAACACGATCTACCCAAGTGGAACATAAAAAGTTATCCAAATTTTTTGGAAAAGTTGCATTGTTTTTGTGCTACGCTGTCGCAAAATTGCTTCAGGTCGGACATACAAACACCGATTTGGCTGAAATTTGACTCCGATGTCTCTCTCCCAGGTCTACACCTGTTTGTCATATGAAATTGTTATTTCGCAATATAGCGCCCCCTACAGATTTGCCAAATACACTGTTAGTAAAATGGCAGTAGATTGGACATACGAACATGGATTTGGCTGAAATTTGACTCAGACGTTTATCTCTCGGTCCTGAGAGAGATCAATAAAAATTTTAATTTTGCTCTACAGCGCCCCCAACAAAAATGCCTTTTCTAAAATGGGTGTAGAGTGGGCATACAAACACCGATTTGGCTGAAATTTTGATGTCGCGTGGGGAGGCGTGGGGAGACTGCTTGCAGTTTTAATTGGCTACTCCACCGTGCTTTTGGGGCACATCTTCTGTGCACCCCAGGCCAGTTCTATCACAGTCTATAGCCTACCTCTTAGTCTAATGTGATTGGAGAAGGAATTCACCTCTTAATGAGCGCCAGCTGGTAGAAATATTGTTAAATAATTCAGATTACATGTAGGCAAATCATTTTTATATTTTTACCCATCCACATGTGGGAGGGCGGCGCCTAACACCTCTATGGGGCGGCCGCCGCTAGCTGTGTGTCATCTGCGTAACAATGAAAGCTAATGCCATAATGGTTTAGGTAATGATGTTACCGAAAGGGAGCATAGCCCAAGGACTGACCCTTGAGGAACGCCATAACTAACTCTGGAGAACGGCCATGATTGTTGATTAACGTTAAACATCGATTAGAAAAATGTGATTTAAAGCAGCAGAAGGCTGCTCCTCTAATACCTATATCACATACTAATTTACAGATCATAGTGGATCTACAGATTTGCAAAATATTTAGTAATGACTGGAATATTCTTAAATTTGTACTTACCAATACTTCTCTTAAGACATTTGCAATTTTTCACATTTGTTCTGATTATTGAGAATTTTTTGTGAAATTAGTGTTTTAGTGTCACTCAATGTAAAAAAAATTACATTTACAAAGAGGATTTTTTGTACTTGTTAATATTTATAGGTCATTATATTATGAGACTGAATTGTTCTGAATGTGTCCCATGAACTAAAATGATTTAAAGCCCATTGTCCAAATTATTATGCAAATGATGTTAGTTTGATTTTCCAAGTCATTAGCTGTCAAATGTTATTGAACAAAACTCCTAATGAAAACAGTATTTAAAAATAAACTTAAAATGCACTGTTCCAAATTATTATGCACAACATCGTTTCAAGACATTTTCTAGTTTGTAAAGAACTGAAAACAGTAATTTGTTGAATTTACAGCAGTATAAGGTCATGTTTACTAAAATAAAAAGCTATTACAATCCAAAATGTGAACATAGAACCCTTCACACTTCTTGCATCCATAGAACTTGTGAGTTTCTGGACAGTTTGTGCTTGAATGTCTTTGCAGGATGTCAGAACTACCCCCCACCCTCATAGATCAATAGGATTGAGGTCAGGGGAGGATGGGGGCCACACCCTTTCCTGCCCATAGCAGCCAATGAAGCAGAGGTATTCCCTGCAGCAGATGGTCCATTGTCGTGCATGAAGATGATTTTATTTGGGAAAACACGATGTTTCCTTTTGTACCATGGAAGAAAGTGGTCAGTCAGAAACTCAGCCTTTGTAGAAGTCATTTTCACACCTTCAGGGACCCTAAAGGGGCCGACCAGATCTTTCCCTAGGATTCCAGCCCAAAACATGACTCCGCCACCTCCTTGTTGGGACACGGTGGCCATGCACCAACCATCCACTACTCCATCCATGTGGACCGTCCAGGGCTGCACCGCACTCATCGGTGAACAGGACTGTTTGAAACTTGCTCTTCATGTATCTCTGGGCCACTGCAGCTGTTTGTTTAGGGGGGGGGGTCAAATAGAAGGTTTATGCAGAACTGTAACCCTCTGGAGGATCCTACACCTTGATGTTCGTGGGACTCCAGCGACACCAGCAGCTTCAAATACCTGTTAGCTCCTTTATAATGACATTTTAGCAGCTGCTGTGTTAACCCAGCGTGTTTGTCGAACACAAACCTTCTTTATTTTGTCTTTATCTGCACGAACCCGTGTGTGCTCTGAATCAGCCGCAAATCTCTTAATGGTACGATGATCACGCTTAAGTTTTCGTGAAATATCGAAGGTTTTCATGGTGGTCTGTTTAATAATGTGGAACATTCTTCTGTAGTAGTTTTTCTTTACCTGGGCTCACCTGGCCGACTAATTATCACAGGAGTACGTGAATGAGTTCAGTGATCCACAGCGTCCTGAGACACAATACCATCCACGAGTTTAACTGAAAAACACAGGATTTCATCTTTATGACACTTAATTATTTGGAACGCAGTGTAATTTTTACATTTCATAAATTCATCTAAAGGGCTGGATTTGGCCCCCGGGCCGCATGTTTGACACCTCTGTACGAGATGGAAGCAAAATATCAAAGGTACGGAACATGGTAGTGGACACACTGAGCCGCCAAATAATTAGTTTTCATCAGCTGACTGAAGAAACACCACACACTTTTATTTTCCTCTACAGACATTCTATCAGAATGGACGAAGTGGACGTAAATAAATAAATAAATTTAAGACTTGAGTAAATTAAGTTTTAGACCTGGGCTGAAAATATGGATGTTTTTAAGACATTTTAAGGCCTGGAACTGAAGTTTCTGAAGTTTAGACTTTTTTACCCACAAATGGTGCCATAGCTTCCTATTGACAAAGGTAAAATATCCTTGGGGGGGGGGGGGTGTTTGGAATCTGGGTCTTTAAGACCCGATCGTAGGACACAGCCTGAGGGCCTTGTACGGAGGACCGCACAAGGGTTAACTTTTTTAGGCCTTGACGGAACCCTGAATGCTCGTGTCTTTTTTTGTAATTCATTTTTGTTAATTTTGCAAATTTTTTCATGTTATTTTGTTTGTATTTTGTTGCTTTATTATTCACTTTTGCTCATTTTTATTCATCACTGTCACTTTTTTCCCTCATTTTTTTGTTCATCTGGACGAAGTTGCGATCAGTTATTGCCATCGCGCTTCATCCGTTGTCACCGTCGTCCACAGTTCACTAAAATCTTGTCTCCTTCAATTCTGATTTTATGATCTATTGAATGACTCCGTTTTGTTGATAGAAGATGAACCTGATGAGCACAGGGACATTGGAACCAACTTGTTGTTTATTTCTGCTGCTCGTAAATGCATCTTATTAATCAGGCAATAAGTGATAAAAATATTAACCCAAAATAAAGTGTTTTACTTCTCAGAAACGATCTAACAGTGTCAACAGAAACACAAACTGGATGTTCCAGAAGTCCATTTTAGATAAATCACTCTGCTGAAGCTGCTGCCTTCTTCTTCTTCTTCTTCCTCTTCCTCCTCCTCTTCCTCGCTGGTGCTTCGTTCATGTGTTCTGCTGCAGGTTGTAGTTTCTCAGCGTCTGAAGCTTCAGATTCCTCTGGTGAAGGAGCAGGTCTTTTTTGGTCGCTGGGTGGACTGTGCGACGTCACCTCCAAACTGTATCACAATTTAAAAAAAATGCAATGAAGAGTCTGATGTTCCTTCTATGCACGTCATTCTACAGGTACAGTACCGGTACAGTGGTACCTCTACTGCCCACAGACACAGCTAATGAATGATTCAAGTAACAAAAAACCTTTACCTCAATTTTTTGTCTCTGGATACGAAAGAAAATGTTATTTACAAAATGAAACTGAAACCTCTGAGACAAATACTGTGTACATTATTGTACGTAACTACGTAATGTACGCAAATATGTACCGGACGTATCATGCCATTGGCTGTGAGGGAGCTACCCATGATGCTCTTGGTGACCTTTGACCCTCATTCATCAGAGTTCTAACCATACACAATAAAGGACAGAGCCACCGCTGCCCCTCAAGTCCCCACGAGTGTGTCCACTGAAACCCCCCCACTGCACACACTCTCCACCAGCCCAATGAAAGTGACTCCTGGTGCGAACGAAAAGAAGAAGCGTCTGCGTTATGAACACAAGTGAAACAGGAAATGATGAAAAGGAGGAGGAGCCATCACTGCACCAGCACCAACAAAAGACATGACGAAACCCCACCAACCCCCTGAACCCCCAGAAAAAAACACCCCGAAAAAATGACGATGAGTTGTGCCATTTTCCCGAAAACACACATGCCCCGCCCACCCCAGGAACATCACGAAAAGTTGTCAAAGTCAACGGCCCCTGGATCTACACCCACCAAACATCTGTCAACAAACACTGAAGGTGAAAGTGACAAAACAAACAATGGTATGAAAATGGCCCACATGTCTGGTTCATTTAATGGTTTAATGTTCAGTCAGTGACACATTTACCCACTGACACGAATACATTACATCTGAAATATACCGTTTATAAAAGTGAAAACACATTTATACTAAACTGGTCAAGTTTTATCATTTTTAAAGGGTTTAGGGGGGTAGTATTGGGGGGGTTTAGGGGGTAGTATTGGGGGGTTTAGGGGGTAGTATAGGGGGGTTTAGGGGGTAGTATTGGGGGGTTTAGGGGGTAGTATTGGGGGGTTTAGGGGTAGTATAGGGGGTTCAGGGGGTAGTATTGGGGGTTTAGGGGGTAGTATTGGGGGGTTTAGGGGGTAGTATTGGGGGGTTTAGGGGGTAGTATTGGGGGGTTTAGGGGGTAGTATTGGGGGGGTTTAGGGGGTAGTATTGGGGGGTTTAGGGGTAGTATAGGGGGTTCAGGGGGTAGTATTGGGGGGTTTAGGGGTAGTATAGGGGGTTCAGGGGGTAGTATTGGGGGTTTAGGGGGTAGTATTGGGGGGTTTAGGGGGTAGTATTGGGGGGTTTAGGGGGTAGTATTGGGGGGTTTAGGGGGTAGTATTGGGGGTTATAGGGTAGTTTCATGGGTAGTATAGGGGGTTTAGGGGGTAGTATTGGGGGTTAGAGGGTAGTATTGGGGGTTAGAGGGTAGTTTCATGGGTAGTATAGGGGGTTTAGGGGGTAGTATAGGGGGTTTAGGGGGTAGTATAGGGGGTTTAGGGGGTAGTATAGGGGGTTTAGGGGGTAGTATTGGGGGTTTAGGGGGTAGTAAATGGGGGTTTAGGGGGTAGTAAATGGGGGTTTAGGGGTAGTATTGGGGGTTTAGGGGGTAGTATTGGGGGTTTAGGGGGTAGTATTGGGGGTTTAGGGGGTAGCATTGGGGGTTTAGGGGGTAGTATAGGGGGTTTAGGGGGTAGTATAGGGGGTTTAGGGGGTAGTATAGGGGGTTTAGGGGGTAGTATAGGGGGTTTAGGGGGTAGTATTGGGGGTTTAGGGGGTAGTATTGGGGGTTTAGGGGGTAGTATTGGGGGTTTAGGGGGTAGTATAGGGGGTTTAGGGGGTAGTATTGGGGGTTTAGGGGGTAGTATTGGGGGTTTAGGGGGTAGTATTGGGGGTTTAGGGGGTAGTATAGGGGGTTTAGGGGGTAGTATAGGGGGTTTAGGGGGTAGTATAGGGGGTTTAGGGAATATTTACGAAAACTTCACGGTACGAAATCACTACTGGAATGAATGAATCTGGTAAGTAGAGGTACCACTGTACTTTAATACTCGTCGTTTCTCAGTCTACATGTAAGACAGCGAGAAACAAAACAAAATAGGTTTTATTGTCATGCCAGCATTAAATGTGTCTTTGGTCTCAACACATAAAAAACATAATTGGACATTCATTCCATTCCTCAAAACTCACAAACAAACATAAATACATACATGTGCACAGATCATTAAATCTGTCCCCTTCCCAGCAGACACGTCACACACCAGTCAGGTACCAGATCCAGACCAGTCAGGTACCAGATCCAGACCAGTCAGGTACCAGATCCAGACCAGTCAGGTACCAGTTCCAGACCAGTCAGGTACCAGTTCCAGACCAGTCAGGTACCAGTTCCAGACCAGTCAGGTACCAGATCCACACCAGTCAGGTACCAGTTCCAGACCAGTCAGGTACCAGTTCCAGACCAGTCAGGTACCAGTTCCAGACCAGTCAGGTAACAGTTCCAGACCAGTCAGGTACCAGTTCCAGACCAGTCAGGTACCAGTTCCAGACCAGTCAGGTACCAGTTCCAGACCAGTCAGGTACCAGTTCCAGACCAGTCAGGTACCAGTTCCAGACCAGTCAGGTACCAGTTCCAGACCAGTCAGGTACCAGTTCCAGACCAGTCAGGTACCAGATCCACACCAGTCAGGTACCAGTTCCAGACCAGTCAGGTAACAGTTCCAGACCAGTCAGGTAACAGTTCCAGACCAGTCAGGTACCAGATCCACACCAGTCAGGTACCAGATCCAGACCAGTCAGGTACCAGTTCCAGACCAGTCAGGTACCAGATCCACACCAGTCAGGTACCAGTTCCAGACCAGTCAGGTACCAGATCCAGACCAGTCAGGTACCAGATCCAGACCAGTCAGGTACCAGATCCAGACCAGTCAGGTACCAGATCCAGACCAGTCAGGTACCAGATCCAGACCATGCACATGTCATCAGGTATAAGTGAATGTTAGGAAAAAATCTGTTCAGGTTCAAACACGTAACAACATTTACAGTTAAATCCTTCTGTACGTGCAGTAAATGTAGGATTTTTAAACATAGACGTCTATGGTTTATAACTTGGTGTTGCTTGTATATTCTTTTTTTCTTATATTTTTAAAATTTATTGGCTGTAGATTATATACAGGTGAGGTTTATAGTCCAAAAAATACGATAAACAGGACTAAAAACTGTCATGTAAACAGTCCCAGTGAGTTAAAGTTTACTGCCACTCTTTACCTGATCTGCTCCACCACTTCCTGCTCCGCCACTTCCTGCTCCGCCACTTCCTGCTCCGCCACTTCCTGCTCCGCCACTTCCTGCTCCGCCACTTCCTGCTCCGCCACTTCACTCTGGCTGCGTTTCTCTAATAGAGCTACAAAGAATCCGTGGGTGCGGGTCTTTCCGGTGCTGGCCCTCAGACACTGAGTGAATGGTTTCAAACCTCGTTCAGGCCACTGAGACAAAAGAGGAACCAACCTGACAGACAAAATCCAGGGAATAAGTCAGAGGTAAGAGAAAGACTCAACACAGAGCAGCAACAACCATGACACAAACAGCACCGACGACTGGACCTGGGGGGAGTGGGCTGCGGTACCTGTCCTGGGGGGAGTGGGCTGCGGTACCTGACCTGGGGGGAGTGGGTTGCGGTACCTGTCCTGGGGGGAGTGGGCTGCGGTACCTGACCTGGGGGGAGTGGGTTGCGGTACCTGACCTGGGGGGAGTGGGCTGCGGTACCTGACCTGGGGGGAGTGGGTTGCGGTACCTGTCCTGGGGGGAGTGGGCTGCGGTACCTGACCTGGGGGGAGTGGGCTGCGGTACCTGAAGCTGGGGTTCTGTTGCAGACAGACAGAAACCACGTCCTCGTTCTCCTGCTGGTGGATGGAGCAGGTGGAGTAGACCAGACTCTTCAGACGGGGGAACCTGAGGCTGTGGTTCAAACATCGAAGCTGGAACGAGGCCAAAGATGCCAAACGAGTCTGGTCCTTCTGCATGTCAGTGGGGGAGGGGTCATCCTTCAAACACACCATACCTGCAGACCCCCGAAAGACAAACACCTCAGATTAGGACCATGCTGTACACCCAGTCCTTTTAAAATACAAGTGAATGTATGTATATATATATATATATATATATATATATATATATATATATATATATATAAAGGGTGCTGAGTACAGATATTGGAGCCACTGTCCTGCATGTTTTAGAGGTTTTCTTCTTCCAACACACCTGCTGGTCGTTATTCTTCTGCAAAGCTGGATGATCATCTGAACCAGGGTTACGTCTAACACATACAGGACAGGGTCTCTCTAGGACACAGGTGTCAAACTCAAGTCCTCGAGGGCCGGTGTCCTGCATGTTTTAGATATTTCCCTCTTCCATGTGATTCAGTTTAACCCTTTAACTCCTGACAACTAACTAAATAATTATTAACATGAGCAAAGTAAAGACACAAATCAAAGAAAAATACTAAATTAAATTTTTTTTTTAGAAAAATAAACAAAATGAGCAACAAAAACTAATAAATATTTACAAAATGACAAATAATGTGGAAAATTTTGAAAAAAACTATTACAAAAGAAGAAAAGTAGTATTGAAATTTAGTCCCAGCAATTTTAATTTTGCCTTTAAATTTTTTTTTAAATAAAATCAAAATATAATTTTTGCTTTTTGGCACCTTGTCCACACACAAAACTAAAAGGAAAATGGTTGAATTTTTCTGAATATTTAAACTAAATCATCCATTCATAACACATCAGCACTGACATTTAAAGAGTTAATAATCAGCTCCTCATCAGACTGATAATGATGTAATGACCTCCAGGTGGAATGGAAGAGGGAAACATCTAAAACATGCAGGACACCGGCCCTCGTGGACCACACTTTGACACCCCTGCTGTAGGACCAGAGGTTCTGACCCATAATCCTCAGCGTTAACGGTTGAACCTACCTGATCCGCTGCAGGACGGATCCAGCAGGATGTACTCCACGTCTTTATACTGTGGGCTTTCAGGGTCCACCGTCAGGAAGTCCTGGTTGGCCAAATGCTGACACGTGACCCCCGCCCTGAGCAGCAGAGTGGACATGGTGGCCAGCCGTTTGGCGTCCAGGTCAAACGCAAACAGCCGACCTTTGTTCTTCATGATGGCGGCCAGGTGGCTGGTTTTGTTCCCTGGCGCGGCGCAGGCGTCCATGACCACGCTGCCGGGCGGGGGGTTGAGGATGTGGGCGGGGAGGCAGCTGGCTTTGTCCTGCAGGATGATGTGACCCGCCTTATACAGGAAGTGGTCGTGGAAGTGGGTTTTAGGAGAGAAGACCAGCACCTCTGGCAGATGCAGGTCCTGCACAAAGACTTTGTTCTTCAGGTGCAGGTCCTCCAGCCTGGACGCTTGACCCAGATACACAAAGCCTTCTCTCTTCAGGTAGTCCACCGTGTCCTCCACGGTGGTCTTCAAGGTGTTCACTCGCACGTACCTGAGCAGAGATAAGACACCAGGAAGTACTAACACAGTGATGGACAATTCTTTTTGGACACAGAGGTAATGCACGGACGTCACGTGATCCCATAATTCCATAGTCGTGCCGCCACATTGGACGACAAGAAAACATCATGTGGCATCGACACATTAAACCTGCTGGTGTTTTATCACCATTATCTGAACATCCAGACATTCCTGGTCCCACTGTGGGTCATGTTGTCCCGTCAGTTGTACGAGACAACAGACGGACTTTCCTTCTACAGCCACAGTTCTCAAACTGGGGTCCGCGGACCCCTATGGGGACGTGGTGCATGTCCAGGGGGTACACGAAATTATTCGCGTATTATTTTTTTGCTGTTTTATTTTGAAATGCGGAAGTTTTATTTTGTAGCGAGCGGGCGGAAGTAACAGCGCTGTTTGACGCCAGCTTGACTAAATTGAGACGGAGTGAGTCACAGGCTATTTTTAGCCACCCTGCAGCGAACATGGATCGATTTTTGTGTCCGCCAAGTTCCTCAAGAAGTGGTAAAAGAAATGACAATGAAAATGACAATGACAAAAACAAACGCCCTAACCCTAAAAAGAGAAAGTACATTGATAGTTATATTGAGTTTGACAAGCTCATCCCTCTCATTAAGTCTCTGTCTGTCTGTCTGTCTGTCTGTCTGTCTGTCACACACACACACGGTTTTGTGTGTCTTTTGTTCCGTTTATTATTTTAAAATTATTTAAAATTGTTGTTTCTGAAGTGTTCATTTATATTATAATACCTGAAAATGTGGCTGGTTTGCACAAAAGCACTATTAAAAAAGGTTATCATTGTTTCATAATAATCATTGTTGAAGTGGTTTTTTATCATTTTCAGTATCGCCAGGATGAGGGGGGACATGGAAAAATGTCACCCCTCCAAGGGGGACCTGGGCCAAAAAAGTTTGACAACCCCTGGTGTACAGGATCCATAGACACTCAGAGACACATGGAAGTGTTGTTGTTTACCTTAATGATGACCAACTGAGAACTGGACGACGATGACATTTTGACGAGTAATTCTTTGATCCAACCTTCCACCAAGTATCTATATCCATCTAGACTTTTATGGTTCTTCATTTCCTCTGCTGTGTACGCAGATGTTCTGTTGATCAAATGCTTATAAATGTCCTAAACCAGGAAGTGTCGTCACTGTCACGCACACATTATCACTAGTTGGTGAAAAAATCGTCTTTAACGTCTTTTGGTCGAGTATACGGGTCCAAACATCCAACCTGCTCCATCTTCCATTGGTAGTGATCCTTATGAGTATTAGACAACTTCAAAGCACAGTCACAAACACTATCATTATCAGCCATAAAACTGTACAATGATAGAGCGTTGTGTTTTCTTACAGTCCAATATGGCGACACAAACTATAGATTCACAGAATCGTGGGATGGGGTGATGTCACATGCATTACCTCCTCAAAATTATCCATAACCCTAATATATGTCACACTAGGGTTGACACAATATATCACAAAAATATGGTTATCACGATAATGCAGGTTGCAATATTCATATCGCAAAAATGTTTATTTATTTGTTTTTGTTTTTTATCCCACCCCCCAGAGTGGAGAGGGGGTATTGTTTTTGAGTCACTTTGTTTGGAAGCTGCTTTACACAAAAACTACTGGACCAATGATGTGTGGGATGACCCAAAGTGAGGTGGTCTTTCAGCCAACCTCATCTGGTTTACCCTAGTACTGACTCATGCAAAACTGTTTTTTTTTACTCAGGTTCGTGTACACCACCGAAACTAGACAGAGAGGAAGGACCTGTCAATGCAATGTGACATTAAAATAAGAAAATGACAGTGTTATGTTATGTAAAACATGTCTTGTTATTATGTTTGGTTTATGTTTCTCTTCTTTTTTCCACAGTAAACTGGAGACAAATTCCTGTACGTGTACATATACGTAGAAATAAAGCTGATTACAGTAGCTGAAATAATGACATTAAATTAAGGAGTTCAAATAATAATAATTAAGCAACTAAATTTAATATATATATATATATATATATATATATATATATATATATATATATATATATATATATATATATATATATATATATATATGCAGAACCTGTGATGTGACTATTACACGTACATTATGTCGATGCTGAAACAATATATTGTGCAGCTCAAAGCAGAACCTTTTTAACAGTAGGGTCTATATTATGTACTTCTAATGAATAGCGTGTTTCTAACCCTCAGGGATCATCATCTTGTTGGTGTTACCTGGGCAGCAGGTCTACAGCAGACTCCTGGAGGCTGACAGGGAGCAGGTCCTGGTTCCTGCTCACCTTCTGCTTCACTTTCATGCGGGCCAGAGCCGCCTGCAGTCGGGGCCGATGCTTCATCAACATGGCCTTCCATGACCCTCCGCACTTCAGCCCCTGACCTATGATCAGGTCATACACCAACACTTTGGCCAAATGCGGTTTGAGTCCAGTTAGTTTGAGCAGTTTGGTGGAGGTGATGATGTCCTGCAGGACGGAGGAGAACTTCTGGGTCTCACACACCAGAGCGAACAATTGTTTAATGTTCGCGAACTTACTGTCGTAAACCAGGGTCTTCAGGGCGCCCTGTTTCTGCTCAGCTTTTTGCAGGATCTCTGCGGCTTTTACGTACAACGCCATGTTCACAATAGGCTTTAGTTAATATGTTCAATAAACATAAAACAGGAGGCTCTACAGACACATGCTATGCTAAAGCTACTCTATTAACGGTCTCTTTTTCGGCCGCAACGACACATTTCATCCAGTCTAAGCTTTCGCTTGTCTTCTACCACTGAAACAACGAGCTGTGTTATTGTAAATTAAATTTTTAAAAAGCAAAACTACAAGGTTTTACACCAGACACCCAAACTCACATGGCAAAGACCGGGGTTATAACACCGGAAGTACTAACGCATCAAAGAGCGTGTATTGACCAGATGGATATCGTTCAAACCAAATAGAAACGCGTAACAACGGTGCCTTTCTGGAGAGTAACGTCACATTTATTGAAAGTGCTGTATTTTCGTGTTCCTGTTTCTGCACGGCTTGTTGCATGACCTCTGTGACTTTTACGTACAACGGCATGTTCACAGGTGGATGTAGCTAATATGTTCAATAAAAAATAAAAACAGGAGGCTACAGAGACATGCTATGCTAAAGCTACTCTATGAACGGTCTCTTCTTTCGACTGCAGCAACTATTTCATCCAGTCGAAGCTTTATCTTCTCTTCTACCGGTGAAATAAAGAGCTGTTTTATTCTAAATTGCATTTTAAAAAGTAAAACTACAAAGTTTTACCACCAATCTCACATACAAATCCGGGGTCATAACACCGGAAGTACTAATTCATCAAAGAGCTTGTATTGACATGAACAAATACTTTTCTAGTCAAATACAAACGTTTGACAGGACTATTTTTGGAGTTGTTTCATCTTTAAAAGTACCGCATTTTCGTGTTTTTCTCATCATCTTTATGCTTTGAATTCAAAGTTTTTTAAATTATAACTGAATGCGAACTATGAGATCGAGCCAGCCTTCAACGAATTTATGCCGATGAAAAAATGAAATCGTTTTCCGTTCACTTCTATTATCTTTGTTCTGTGAACAGAACACAAAATGTGAAGCCATTGCACACAGCAGGAGGTGGATACAGAAGTGCACTTCTCAACCAACTGTCAACTGTACCAAGACATTAGAGACAAATTCTACCCACACTTCACAAATACACAGAAAAACTTTACAAACATCAACAATGAGGACACACTTCCATATCTGCTGGGAGAAATAAAGACAGCAGCATGGGCGTCGCACCTGTGGGGGATCGGGGTGTTGCGACACCCCCACATCTCCAACCAGATGATTTCCTACCCCCACTTTTTCCTGAGGTTATATATTGTAGTGTCCCACTGGATCCAGGAAACAAACAAACATCAGTAACATTGCGGGGCTGTTTGTTTAAACCAGGGATGGGCAAACCATTCCTAAAGGGCCGGTGTGGCTGCAGGTTTTTGTTCCAACCAAGCAGCAGCACACCAGACTTGATTCAATTAATCAACTGTTCTGGGTTTTCAGAGAGTTGATTGGTCAAACTGTGAACTCTCGGTTGGTTGGAACATAAACCTGCAGCTACAACAGCCCTTTGTGGAATAGTTTGCCCATGCCTGGTTTAAACCATTTACCCGCCTGGGCGGCACACCAGCATATGTAAATGAAGCGCACCTCAGTTCTCCGGGTGAAATGTAAACAGTCAAACAGTAAGTAATGAGAAATGATGCCATTGTTAATCTAAGTTAACTAAACTATGTGTTGTTTTGTGACATTTACCCTAAGCCAGTGGTTCTCAAACTTTTTTCTGTGATGTTCCCCCTGAGGAACATATTTAGTCATCTCCCCTGACATGGACAAAACATTTTTGTAAGAAAAAAGAGGAACAGTGTCTGTAAAATCAGTGACAGGTTTTTTTAATCCTTTTTATCTAATAATTTTGACGTTTTATCATATAACTTTTACTTTTTATTGTGTAATTTTTACTTTTTATCTCATAATCTTTACTTTTGAATTGAATAAATGTTTGAGGAAAAAGACATTTTGTTATTATTTTTGGCCATATATTACTTTTTTAATATAAAAAATTTAATCATTAATGGATAATTGTTTCATAATTTTCCGATACATTTTACATGGCTGTGACGCCCTTGGACAGCAGCAAGATTTATCAGCTGTTGTGACCACAGAAGAAAAACACATATACAACAACCACCATAAAGAGCATCAGCACTTTGGACATGTCCACTGTCCTCACACCTGGACACATTCTACATGTACATATACTGCTGCATATCCAGGCTACTGAAACATAATATAAACAGGAAAGTCTGTATATGGAACCATGCAGATGTATATACTGTACTTGTAAATTACACTAGTTTGTATTTTATTTGACAATGTAAATGTTTGTTTTCCATGTAAAAAAAACTCTTGAGAGAGACAGACAGAGAGAGAGAGAGAGAGAGAGAGAGAGGTAGAGAGATGGGAAATATAGTTGCATTAGTTAAGGCAATAGTGCTTGTGTAGTATCAGAACAAAGGACATTATGAAATATATTATCTACAATAATTCTATTGTATTTGGCTATAATCAATATAAAGTAGAAATAATAATATGGAAGTACAATAATCATTAGTAGTGTATGAGTGCAAAGTGCAAAAATTATCTGTGCAACAATAAGAAAGAAGTCTTAGTGGTATATTTGTTGCTTAAATTCAGTGATAGATAAGGTTTATTTTCTTTCTGATACCGTTGGTCATAATTATATTTTAAATAAGACAGTGCTTTTGCAAATGTAGACACATGATTATAGCAATGAGGTATATAGAATAAAAACATTTTTTATTTTAAATATGAATGTACAGTCTCTGAACAGCAATCTGAGGATAAAGAGGTCAGTTAACAAATGCCATATATGCATGCATACACTTCTACCACCTCTGATGATAAGACGATGACTCCCATGGATGTCTTCAGACTAAACCAGACATGTTTAAACTATTCCACAAAGGGCTGCGGTGGCTGCAGGTTTTTGTTCCAACCAACCAAGAGTTCACAGTTTGACCAATCGACTCTGAAGAGTTGAGTGTGGTGTGACGCTGCTGCTGTTGGAACAAACCCCTGCAGCCACACCGACCCTTTGAGGAATAGTTTGGACTAAAACAAACCTTTCAATTCACTCTTCAAACATACACTGATAGGGTGACTGTGGCTGAATCTCATGTCACCCCTTCCCCTCAGTTTTGTGCGTCCACCTGTAGGGGTAGGGCTGTGTCAGTTCAGGTTACGGCAGAAGGGGAGGGGCTTTATACTCTTTCAAACAGACTTTCCAGAGGCAGACTCCAAACAGAGGGGTACGAGAAATTACCCAGAATACAATGCGAATCCTTTTAAAAATTGCAGCATCTACAAAAGAAGTACACAGATGTAGTATTTTTGCTGTAATTAACCATTGTCTCCATAAAATGTACATTAAAAAAAAAAAACACTATTCATGTAAACATGGAGTAATGGGTGGATGCATAGTGATTGGACACAGATATTAATAAAAAATGTTTTTTATCTCATAATCCTGACATCACTTAATGCACCTTAAAGTGTGGAAAATACAGAAGTAAAATTATGTTCATATGCAGGAGAACGGCACAACTACAGCACACATGTTAGTTTAACTGTGGTTAAAGCTGTGGTTTTTGGTTACATAACAACTGGTGGAGTGAACTGGTGATGAAGGGGTGTCCCCATTCAAGCCCTACCCCTTATACAGATGTTTGAAAGAGGAAGAGGTGACATGAGATTCAGCCTATATGTGCAGGTGTCGTCCAGACAGACGGTTCTACTGTCCGGATGTCTGTCACACATCCACACCTTTTACATTTCATCCTAAGGACAAAATGTAAAAAGTGAGGACGTGTGACAGACGCCCCAACAGTCCGAGTTCAGAGCCGTCTGTCTGGACAGAACGCAGACGTATGGTCATCCTATACACTGAGAATGGAACGAATCATTCAACAGCATCAACAACTCAAATGGTCTTTGCTTTTCAGAGCATCTTTTGTGGCACCTTTAACGTACATGACAAATGCAAAACAACAGGAACAGGAACAAATGACTTTTTTCCTCTAAAACATCTAAGACAACATGTTCCATTTCCTGTGGACGGACCGAAGCACAGCCTGTCCTGCCTCCAGTGTGAACGACAAAAATAACAAAGAAAAAACATTAGAGGCACCAACACATTTAAGGTGCAATAAGTATTTTCTGCAACAAAACAAACTGACTGGTGTTTTTTCTATTTTTAGATCAATGTTGATTATTTAAATTCCTACATTTCAGTTAATTTCCACACATGCAACGGTTCTTATGTGCGATAAAACAAAAGCATGAAACCATTTTCACTGTTCTCTTAAGGCATCTTAAATGTCGTATGGTGAAATACTTTCATTATTGAATATACAGAGGGTTTAACTGGACACTTTTCAGAGTACAGAGAACAGTAACAGCAGCAGCTTGGTCTGAACTATGTTCAAACCGTTATCAAAGGTCATTGGTTCCCAAGTACCAAGAAGAAAACCCTGAGTAGAACACCCTCATATTTAATATTTTAAATACACCTTTGCTGCTCTGACATTGGATTCATTTCAGTAGTTTAACCTTAAAAGAACCTGCCATAAAGGAATAAGGGACATGGTGGTGAATAAGACTATATTCATACAGCAGGTCTTAAAGTTGAGGTGGAACATCTTTGTTTGGAACATTTTTACTATATTGCTTGAAAACCTCTTCATGATCCCATATCATGCACTGAAATAGAATGTTGCAAAAAAACCTAAATGTTTTAGTCCAGTCTTTTGAAGGCATGGTTTGGAGGGGTGGGCTGACACAGAGGTATGGGTGTGTATACTTTCAAAATAAAGCTGCAGGAACTGTTTTCCAACATCTCCTACCATACCTTTAATGCATAATTGAGATTTTTTTGGTGAAATATGATTTTCCTTGGTGCTTGTTCATATTATCGTATCTTCCGGACAGTAAGGCGCTCTTAAAAGCCTTTCATTTTCTAAAAAAAAAGTCACTGTGCCTCATAATCCATCACATTTTATGTATGGGTTCATTCTGGTTGTGTTTAGTGAGATTATATTGTTAAAAGCAGGTAAGGGGGGCCCTCTAGTGGTCAGATTAAGTCCAGTAACATGTGGTTTTGTACTTCCACTGTTCCTGTAGCAGTTCACATCCAAGAAGGAACTAAGTGGACATGTTTTTTTGGGGTTTTTTTAGTTTGTATGGTCAGAAAAACGTACCCCTGTAAGTATCTTCTGTTCAGTTATTGTGAGAATAAAGAGTAAAAATGTCTCTGATGTGAACCTTTGTTGTTGGATAAAAAGACAATACAATTCGTACATTAACCAGATAATTGTAATTGTCAACATGCCTATGGATTTTCCCATTCAATTTAGCATTAAGCTAGTGATTTATTTAAATGTGTAATGGGATGTAAATATACTAAACCAGCGAATGTAACTCAGACATTTTCTTGGGGAACTGCTATTGATCTGCCGAGCTAATGGTTACACACACAAGCAGGAGCAGAATACTGTACATCCCATAATATTACAGTGCGTGTATCAGGACTGAACTGAAAAAAATCAGTGTATTGTGTTGGATTCTCAGTGTTGGACAGTTATTGTGAATACGCTAACATTTGATTTAGTGAAATATGAGTGTGTTTAATGCTCAATGGGGTTTTGAACCCCCAACCAAGCCTCCAAGACACCTGTGCCTAGAAGGCAGTCCCCTCCCCCAGTGGCTCTAGCCAATCACAGCACTCGAAGTACATTTTTGTATTTTTCCCTGAGGAGGACTCGACAATTGTCCAGTTGAGCCACAGTGAGTCGACTGTAACTTGATGAAGTTATTTATCTGTAACCTGTGGAATGATGTGAACTGTTGTAAACTGTGTGTAAATGTGAATACTGCAATTGTCATATAGACTATGTATGGTTACCTGCTAATGCTAATGAGCTAGGCTATGTATGGTTACCTGAACAGGCAGCTATGCTAATGAGATAATTACCTTTTTACTGTTGAGAACAACTGAATGTAAATTTACACAACTGCTAGCATACAGACTGACTATAATAGCTAATACATGCTTCACATTTGGTTTAGCTAAAGGTACCTTCAACATTAAATGATAACTAACTCGCTAGCTAGCCCTTTCAAGTAAACATAACTTTATTCAAACAGCATGCAGCTGAAACAGCTATTTTTAAAAGCAAATCCAAAAGCATCTGATCCCTACGCTAAACCTTCTCAGCAGTAAAAAGCTAATGAGCTCATTAGCAGGTAACCATACATAGCCTAGCTCATTAGCATTAGCAGGTAACCATACATAGCCTAGCTCATTTGCATTAGCAGGTAACCATACATAACCTAGCTCATTAGCATTAGCAGGTAACCATACATAGCCTAGCTCATTTGCATTAGCAGGTAACCATACATAGCCTAGCTCATTAGCATTAGCAGGTAACCATACAATTGCAGTATTCACATTTACACACAGTTTACAACAGTTCACATCATTCCACAGGTTACAGATAAATAACTTCATCAAGTTACAGTTGACTCACTGTGGCTCAACTGGACAGTTGTCGAGTCCTCCTCAGGGAAAAGTACTGAAATCTACCTCAAATGCTGTGATTGGCTAGAGCCACTGCCTTCCAGGCACAGCTGCTTTGGAGGCATGGTTGAGGGTTCAAAACCCCATTAAGTGTGTTTCATTACGTTATAAGTCAGTGTTTCAGTTACTATGAATAAACTCACTAATGTTTGAACAAAAGTGAGAATTATTGTGAAGGTGTTTAATAAAGTTTGACTGAATTAACCGACTGCTTTGTTTCACTTAATGCACCTTATATATGAAAATACATCTAAAATTAATCATTCATTGACAGTGCGCCTTATAGTGCAGAAAATACGGTACACATTAAATGTGACTTATCAGTCTGGAGTGTGAATGGAATGCATCTGTGAAGTGACCCCGCATGCACAAGAGGCTCCGACGTAATGACGACGGAGGAAATACGGCATATTATGATATGTGGAAGACTAAGATGCTAGCAGTTGCTATGGGCAACAGTGTTGTATCAACATGCAGGATAGAGCTGAATAAAAGAAGATTTAAAGGGACAGTTCAGTATTTTTCACATGAATGTGTTTGTCATCAGTGTCTTTAGTGTGGTGCACCCACAGTGGCTCCGCCCCTCTCTTCTGACTCCACCCCTTTACTCTGGTGCACCCACAGTAACTTACCCCCAACAGTGTCCTGTGAAACCCAGTTCTGGTCAAAGCCAAAGTAGTCCCAGCAGGTTTCCTGGGGTCAACAAAATAAAATGTGTTTCTTCTCAAAACAGTATGTGTTGGAATGAGTGATTTATTTACATAACAAAACTGTCACAAAACAAAAAACTCACACCTCGTAATTACTTGGAGCTACTTTCTGTCAATAACTATCAATGCGCTAGCTACTAACACTGCTAACAGCTGTGCACCTTATTAAACTACTTTCATCAGTTGTTGGTCAGTGTTAACGGCTACTACGTGCAGGTGCACAGCTGTTAGCAGTGATAATGCTAGCGCATTGATTCTATTGAGAGAAAGTAGCTCCAAGCAATTACGAGGTGTGAGTTTTAGTTCTGTGACAGGTTTGTTATGTAAATAAATCACTCATTCCAACACATACTGTTTTGAGAAGAAACACATTTTATTTTGTTGACCCCAGGAAACCTGCTGGGACTACTTTGGCTTTGACCAAAACAGGACCAGAACTGGGCTCACAGGACACTGTGGGGGGTAAGTCACTGTGGGTGCACCAGAGTAAAGACACTGATGACAAACACATTCGTTTGAAAAATACTGAACTGTCCCTTTAAGTTTAAAATATGTATAAGTTAGAGGTGAAATGAAGAGGTTCATACGGAGAGAAGATGAACGTTACTGACTGAAGGTATTTAGAGAAAATCCGATATGAAGGATATGTCTATGCTACAAACTAAGGGGTTCACCAGCAGCCTCTGGCCCTGCCCTCCCTGGACCTGTACCCACTGGCCCTGCCCTCCCTGGACCTGTACCCACTGGCCCTGCCCCCCCGGACCTGTACCCACTAGTTCACCATCTGGTTTTGGTCATAAGTTTCTAGACAGTGGAAAAAGTCCTTTAACAGAAAAGAATAGTTTTACAGCTGCTTCAAGGGTTAGCATCTACAGCCTGATGACTGAAAACACTGTAGTGCTAAAGGTCAAAGGTCAACCTGTGGATAATGACATGTTGACATTTGTGGGAATTATAAATACATTAAACTAGTCATAAACTCATAATATCGTACGTCTGGGTCTTTACGTTTGTTGTGTCAATCATGGAAGTAACCGAAAAAATTGTATAAATGCGACATGACCGTTCAGACTGAAGTCGCACTGGAAAATATCTGATTTAGTACCACATCTGAAAATGGCCTGGTTCGGATTTTTAAAAAAATCTGATTTGTGCCGGTCAGACGGTCTTTAACAGGTCAAATGGCAGCAAAATGTTTATTTGGGCAAAATTTACCTGCAGTTTGAACGTAGCCTAAATGAAGTTCCCCTGTGGTTTATAATTCACTGGCAAAAAAAAAAGACTCTGCACAAATGTAAAATAAAGTCAGGCCCCTTAGTGTTTAGGTTTAACTGCACCTGGCTTCCTAGGGGCTGTGGTCTTGAAGGAGTTTTTATATAAAAGCAGTCTCTCTGTGGTGTGAGGGGGCAGGCGATTCCTCTTGGCTTTTACGATGCACGCAGCCATTGGACAGAGTCGGTCGAAGCCTCCAGACGTGGCGGGAACAGCCAGCAGCTTCCTGGCAAACTTCTGCAGCTGGGGGAATCGAGTGGCAGATTTCCAGTACGCCACGCTGGAGCCGTTTTCCCACAGTGGTTCGGCCAGGTACGTGTCCAACTCCGACAACTTCTGGGTTTTGGTGGGAGGCTGAAGGAAGCTGAAGATAGATTTGCGTTTCAGGTCGTTCCCAGTGCCTCCTTCACACATGTCTGAATCACATGACGTCTGTGTCGCTGCGTCGCCTTGACATTCCTGTTTTTCACTCGCCTCCTTGTTTGTACCGTCTTTATCTGTCTGCACAGACGCAGCAGCTGAGACTTCTTCATTTCCCAAAGCGGTGCTTACGATGGTGTGAGCCTCAGGCCTGGATGGTAGCGTTAGGAAACCCATGTGTTCCTGCTTGACATCAGCAAATGGCTGAAAAGAAGTTTAAAAAAAGAGTTCAAAGTCTAAGTGTCATTGAAGTGGCTTCGGTGTGGAAATGGTTAATTTTTTAAACTCACCCAACATTGGTTGGGAGAGATTATTGTAATCAACTTGTGTGTGTGTGTCCACAGAGACATATCATACTATAACTCAATGAATACTGTAGATATCACCATGACATTACATGGACATATACATATAGCTAATGGGCATCAGATGCTATGATCCATTTGAGTAAAAGTCAAAGGTCAAAGTCACAATTCTCGTCCTGTTTTGGTCAAAGCCAAAGTAGTCCCAGCTGGTTTCCTGGGGTCAACAAAATAAAATCTGTTCCTTCTCAAAACAGTATGTGTTGGAATGAGTGATTTATTTACATAACAAAACCGTCACAGAACAAAAACTCACACCTTGTAATTGTTTAGAGCTGCTTTCTCTCAATCGTGATCAATGCACTAGCATTGTGACTGCTAACAGCTGTGGGCCTTATCTAACTACTTTTATCAGTTTTTGGGCAGTGTTAGCTGTTAGCATTGTTAGCAGCTCCTACGTACAGGTGCACAGCTGTTAGCAGTGACAACACTAGCACATTCATCACTATTGAGAGAAAGTAGCTCCAAGTAATTACGAGGTGTGAGTTTTTGTTCTGTGACACTTTTGTTATGTAAATAAATCACTCATTCCAACACATACTGTTTTGAGAACAAACACATTTTATTTTGTTGACCCCAGGAAACCTGCCGGAACTACAAACCGGATTCGGTTGAAGTTGGGACATTGTGTAAAATGTAAATAAAAACAAAATACAATGATTTTAAAATCCTTTTCAACCTATATTCAATTGAATACACTACAAAGACAACATATTTAATGTTCAAACTGATAAACTTTATTGTTTTTTGCCAAATAATAATTAACTTAGAATTTCATGGCTGCAACACGTGCAGTAGAAGTTGGGAAAGGGCATGTTTACCACTTCGTTACATCACCTTTCCTTTTAATAACAGTCAATAAACGTTTTGGAAGAGAGGAGACTAATTCTCTTAGCTTCTCATGTGGAATTCTTTCCCATTCTTGTTTGATGAACCGCTTCAGTTGTTCAACAGTCCGGGGTCTTCTCTGTCGTATTTTACACTTCATAATGCGCCACACATTTTTAATGGGAGACAGGTCTGGACTGCAAGCGGGCCAGGGGAGAACCTGGACTCTTTTACTTGGAAGCCACGCTGTTGTAACACGTGCAGAATGTGGCTTGGCATTATCTTGCTGAAATAAGCAGCGGCGTCCATGAAAAAGACGTGGCTTGGATGGCAGCATATGTTGCTCTTTTGCACTTTTCCATTGTGCATCAGTCCATTTTACATGAGCTCGGGCCCAGAGAACCCGGCGGCGTTTCTGGATGTTGTTCATAAACGGCTTTTGCTTTGCATGGTAGAGTTTTAACCCGCACTTACTGATGTAGTGACCAACTGTATTTACTAACAGTGATTTTCTGAAGTGTTCCTGAGCCCATATGGTGATATCCTTTACACACTCATGTCGGTTTTTACGGCAGTGCCGTCTGAGGGATCGAAGGTCACGGTCATTCAGTCTTGGTTTCCGGCCGTGGTGCTTACGTGCAGTGATTTCACCAGATTCTCTGTACCTTTTGATGATATTATGGACCGTAGATGTTGAAATCTCTAAATTCCTTGCAATTTTGCTTTGAGAAATGTTGTTCTTAAACTGTTCAACTATTTTCTCACGCAGTTGTGGACAAAGTGGTGAACCTCGCCCCATCCTTGCTTGTGAATGACTGAGCATGTTTGGGGAGGCTCCTTTTATACCCAATCATGGTCCCCACCTGTTCCCAATTAGCCTGATCACATGTGGGATGTTTCAAATAGGTTTATGATGAGCTTTTCTCAGCTTTCTCAGTATTTTTTGCCAACTTTCCCAACTTCTACTGCACGTGTTGCAGCCATGAAATTCTAAGTTAATTATTATTTGGCAAAAAACTATAAAGTTTATCAGTTTGAACATTAAATATGTTGTCTTTGTAGTGTATTCAATTGAATATAGGTTGAAAAGGATTTTAAAATCATTGTATTTTGTTTTTATTTACATTTTACACAATTTCCCAACTTCAACCGAATCCGGTTTGTACTTTCACTTTGACCAAAATGAACTGGGCTCACAGGACACAGTCGGGGGTAAGTCAGTGTGGGTGCACCAGAGTAAAGACACTGATGACAAACACATTCATCTGAAAAATACTGAACTGTCTCTTTAACTTGGCCAATGTGGTACCTACAGAGTTTAAATGTCCATTTAAACATGTGGTGTGAAGAATTGGTGACACCATGCTAACTTTCGTGGCTTTGTTAGAGTTCTTCTTATTCAGTGTTATGTTAGCTGCCTATGTAACATGTTAAGTATTGAAGCTGTCATTTAGGCTACCACAGCTAACACAGCTAGCTGGTTCAGCTCAGCTGGAAGCTGCGACTGTGTGTGATATAGTTTGATGGTTTGTTCCACAGTTAGATGTTGCCGATTTGTTCTGTGTTTTATTGCTGCTGTATACAATCCATTCCTTTCTGCAAAAGTCCTGAACACACAGGACGATAAAGTGCATTAATGTTAAAGTGGTTGGTTTGATTGAGATTTGGTACCTGCATTTTGATCCTGGGGTCAAGTACCGCAGCTAGTATCAGGTCCTGCTGATGAATCAAGGATTGAAAGTGTGTGTGCAGACCAGTGCGCAGAGCCTTGCTAAAGTGTGTGTAGTTGGTAACACGGCTCGCTAACGTCTTCTCAAGGCCAACAAGGGATGGGATGATGTAGGAGCTGGTTACACAGTTTCCTTGTAGTACCTACATCAACAGAGACATAAAGCAAAAGTATTTATATTTAGAGTTCAGGAGATTACCACTCAAACATAATGGAAGGCAGAAATAGTATGAATGTCAAATGACTAACATTTTTAATCTGATTAATCACAGGGTTGCTTTGGATTAAATTCAATTACCATATTTTCCAAACTACAAGGCGCACTTAAAATGGTTTCATTTTCTCTAAAAACCACAGTGCACCTTATATAGGGATTAATTCTGGTTGTTCTTAGTGACTTGGTATTTTGATCTGGTCTGATAAATGTTCAATTTTTATCTCATGATTTAAACTTCACTTAATACGCCTTATAGTCCAGTGCACCTTATAGTGTGGAAAATACACTAATGATGATATCAAAACACTCAACGTCGGTCAACTGTTCTGTGTCTTGTGTGGGGGGGCTGGACAGACATTTCCAAAATACACACAAAAAAAACACTACACTTGTACTCAAATTTCCCACAAAAACCCCTTTTCTCAAGTACAGGAAAAACAGCCAAAAATGTGATAAAATATGGATAAATATATGCAAGTAACAGCTTGAAGGAAGGAAGTAACCATGGAGACTGTTGCTATGGAGGAAACCATTGAAGATAGTTTTTATTATATGGATTTAGATCCAGTGTCTAAACAGATACATACAGTTAATTAAAAATGACCTGAATCTGATGAAAATGAATGAGTTTTGGACAAAAGACAAGGCAAGTTTATTTCTATAGCACATGTCAACAGCCAGGTAATTCAAAGTGCTTTACATAAAATATTAAAAGCATCAAGATACAATTTAAAAACAGTCAATTGAAAAAAGGGAGAAAAAATAAAAGTCAAAATAATAATAAATTTAAAACTGCAAGCAATCTCAAAGGCTTTCGCAACCGTGACAGAAGACAAGATATTAATGACTTATACACCACCCTAACATCCTACCGCACCACCCTAACATCCTACCGCACCACCCTAACATCCTACCGCACCACCCTAACATCCTACCGCACCACCCTAACATCTTACCGCACCACCCTAACATCCTACCGCACCACCCTAACATCCTACCGCACCACCCTAACATCCTACCGCACCACCCTAACATCCTACCGCACCACCCTAACATCCTACTGCACCACCCTAACATCCTACCGCACCACCCTAACATCCTACCGCACCACCCTAACACCCTACCGCACCACCCTAACATCCTACTGCACCACCTTAACACCCTACTGCACTACCCTAACATCCTACCGCACCACCCTAACATCCTACTACACCACCTTAACACCCTACTACACTACCCTAACACCCTACTACACCACCCTAACATCCTACTACACCACCTTAACATCCTACTACACCACCTTAACATCCTACTACACCACCCTAACATCCTACTACACCACCCTAACATCCTACTACACCACCCTAACATCCTACCACACCACCCTAACATCCTACTACACCACCTTAACACCCTACTACACTACCCTAACACCCTACTACACCACCTCAACATCCTCCTACACCACCTTAACATCCTACTACACCACCTTAACATCCTACTATACCACCCTAACATCCTACTACACCACCCTAACCCTAACATCCTACTACACCACCCTAACATCCTATTACACCACCCTAACCCTAACATCCTACTACAACACCCTAACCCTAACATCCTATTACACCACCCTAACACTAACATCCTACTGCACCACCCTAACCCTAACATCCTATTACACCACCCTAACACTAACATCCTATTACACCACCCTAACCCTAAAATCCTACTGCACCACCCTAACCCTAACATCCTACTACACCACCCTAACACTAACATCCTACTACACCACCCTAACACTAACATCCTACTACACCACCCTAACCCTAACATACTATTACACCACCCTAACCCTAACATCCTACTGCACCACCCTAACCCTAACATCCTACTACACCACCCTAACACTAACATCCTACTACACCACCCTAACCCTAACATCCTATTACACCACCCTAACCCTAACATCCTACTACACCACCCTAACACTAACATCCTACTGCACCACCCTAACATCCTTTTACACCACCCTAACCCTAACATCCTACTGCACCACCCTAACCCTAACATCCTACTACACCACCCTAACACTAACATCCTACTACACCACCCTAACCCAAACATCCTATTACACCACCCTAACCCTAACATCCTACTACACCACCCTAACCCTAACATCCTATTACACCACCCTAACCCTAACATCCTACTACACCACCCTAACCCTAACATCCTATTACACCACCCTAACCCTAACATCCTACTACAACACCCTAACCCTAACATCCTACTACACCACCCTAACCCTAACATCCTACTACACCACCCTAACCCTAACATCCTATTACACCACCCTAACACTAACACCCTACTGCACCACCCTAACCCTAACATCCTATTACACCACCCTAACACGAACATCCTATTACACCACCCTAACCTTAAAATCCTACTGCACCACCCTAACCCTAACATCCTACTACACCACCCTAACACTAACATCCTACTACACCACCCTAACACTAACATCCTACTACACCACCCTAACACTAACATCCTACTACACCACCCTAACCCTAACATCCTACTACACCACCCCAACCCTAACATCCTACTGCACCACCCTAACCCTAACATCCTACTACACCAGCAGCAGATCAAAGCCCAGAAAAATGTGAAGACGTACAACTTTTTTGCTGGTGGATGGGTCCACAATCTCAGTACCAAAAGGTTCAGCCATAATTATGGTTTAGTCTTCACCAGGGTGAGTGTTTTATTTTGTAGAGAGTAGCGACTAATGTCAACAAACATGCAACTCCTCTTGATGTGTCTAGGTAAACCACTCTCAGAGATCAAGTGCAACACTGTTGAAGACCTGGATTATTGCGAAGGAGGATAGAGAAGCGGCCACTGCAGACACTGCCATTAGCATTAGCATTAGCAGACTCTGCTCCTCTCGAATGCAAACACAGATATATCATCTACTTTTTATGGCATTTTTCTGTGAGCTTTTTCCATTTCTCACCTTTGTGAATGACAATCTTTAGTACTCTTAACAATAACTAAATAATTAATAAGAATAATAAGAATTAAAAAAAAAGATTTTCCTTCTCTCCATTAGAACGATTGGTGCAACCCTAAACTACACAAAACAGATATTTTCCAAACGGAAAACTCCCTCAGCTTCGTCAAGCGACTTCACTTCCTGCCCTCCATCTGAAAATGGCGCACTGACTATATAGCAATGTGACGTCATGGGAAATCAACTTATTCATAACATAATTTTTTTTGAATGGTCAATGTCTATTTTTCTTCTACAAAAGAAAATCTCTACCTGTAAGGCCTCCTCAAAGGGCTCCAGGAGGCTCAGGATGTCGCGGACTTGCTCTCGCTTGACCATGACGAGAGGTGGAACGCTGGCTGAGTCATTGGCCTCGATACGAGCCTGAGCCAGAATGGTCATGATGGGATTCCATGCATTCTCCTGGACCATGCGACGCAAGGACACCATCATTGAGTTCCAGCGACAGCTACTAGAGGAAGGACACAAGATCAGGCCGCATTCCTTCATCAGCACCTGAGGAGTCACATGACAAGCAGAGTCAAAAACAGGCATCTTTAAATCATCTGTTAAACCAACATAACTTTGGAAATCTCTGATTCGTGTTGATTTAAATGTGTGTGTGTACACATTTCCTCTGTTCTCACTCCAGCTTTGTCAATTCTTGACGGATCGTTCCGACATTTGGCATGTAGAAGGAGACGGATACAGGGATGAAACAGAGTGAGTTTTAGCTGAATGAACTCACTACTTCTGGTCTGATGCCTTATTGAATTTTGGCGTCAAGGTCACAGCAGAGATTTGTTGTGTTCAACATGTATTGATGATTTAACATGATAATGATTCATGATTGGACAAGATCACAGATTTCATATAATTCGTGAAGTTACCACGCTCCATGTGGCCTTCTAGTCTGTTTGTTTGTTTATCAGCAGGTTAAAGCAAAAACTACTGAACCAATTTTAGGTCAAAGGTCACAGTCACCAAAAATGTGTTTTCACAATGATAAGAGATAGGACAAATCAGGTAAAATGTGTGCAGGGGGTTTGTTGTGCCAGGCACCACTTCCGTGTTTTGTTTTTTTTTATACCTCACTCCAGTTGGCATTGCTCCTAAAGAAACCCACAACATTGTGGACCTGTGACAGTAGGTTCTCCACAACACGTGAGTTCTTCAGCGCCTCCTTGATCACTAGCTGCATCGTACTGGCCACACAGCTGGTCCTGGTCCCCATCTGCAGCTCTGAGAAGGGCGACTCTGTGTCAGACATCTTGTCCGTCAGAAAAGCCACGATGTCGTCTCCATCGGGGTCTCCCCTGTTGGACGGACACATGATCTTGTAGTCACAGAACAAGCTGTTGGCAGCGAGAGCTTCTTTGGCCTGATTGGTGAGCATGTAGCCGATGCTGTGAGGAAAGATTCCGTAGCTGAGCAGAACACCTTCCAGTTCCCTGGGGACGGCGGCACAGAGGTTTTTATCACTCAGGTGACGAAAAGCCACGATGGGACGACGGATCTGCCAGGAATCTGTGATAAAATGCAGCTGCACGACGACGATGGGCTCCTCGGCCGGAACAGACAGATCGCCCGCCCACAGGTCACAGGTCACATGAATAGCACCCTCCCGGTCTTTGGTTTTGGCCAGGCAGGATTTAAGGTCACGGATGAGCTGGGGCTTGATGGTTCTCTCCACGTCATCATAGAGCTGCAGACCGACCGCACGCTGGGACAGTTTGTTGTATTCTGGGCAAATGATGCTCATAAATGACCTAAAGCCTGCGCCTTCAACAAAACTGGAGAGGGAAAAAAAAAAGGAACAAAAAGTTAAAGTTCAGAGTCTTTAACCCTAACCCTATATGTGAAAGTGATCCTGCCTGGTGATTTGCTGTCTATAGTGGAACTCTACTGAACACTTGAAAAAAATTTACATTTCACCATCACGTAGAAGATGTTTGTGTCTTTAAAAATCATCAAATTTGGTGATTTTTTTGGAAAATTAAAAGCCAACACGAGGAGTCTTCCTTACCTAAGAGGCAGCATGTCTTCAGCAACCATTTTAAGTGCTGCATCAACAAGCTTCTTCTGGTTGACTGGTGCTGCTGCTGTTGATGTGCCACTTAAAGATGAGCTTGAATTGTGGGGTACGGACGGGCTGGGGGTCGGAGTCCGTGGAGGTGGGCCAGTGAGCTTCTGCTTGGCTTTTGGACGTGCTAGCTTCTTGTCCATCTCGAACCTGATCTGAAGTAGGGTTGTCAAAAAAATTGATTTTAGATACTAAATCGATATTGACCCATGGTATCTAATTAGATACTAAGTTGCTGGAAAATCGATTTTTGTTTTTATGTTGCGTCGCCGCTTTTTTGTAGCGGGTAACGTTAAGAATTGTAAACAGGCATCAACGCGGTCAGCTCTGGCACAGCCGTAATGCCGGAGTGTAAGTTAAAGTCTCTTTTTTTCTCCAGCTGCCTCTGACAGCACACGGGATGACGCCAGTGCGACCACAGACCTATACACTATTTCTATAGGTCTGTGATTGGACCATCCGATGTAACTTTGCTTTTAAAGGCCTCGATATAGTCGAACGTTTATGCGCGCGGGCGGCAGCCAGGCGGTAGCGCATAGTATCACGTTACCACCACGGAGGCCACCGTGAGCATGTCAGCCTATCATTTTTGACGTGCGCGCTGCTAGTCCCGCAAGGGGTCCGCGGTGGTCACATGATGCAATACGCTGCCGCTCACGCACATAATCGCTCGACCATAAAGAGTCTTGCAGTGAGCACTGCAGAAGGGCTTGAGCAAAAAGATAGACCTACCTTAACTTACCAAGAGATAGACATGCATTTATTCTGCACCCGCACTCACTACCTTTCTTTAACAGTCCATGGAGGACATTTTAAAAGGAATCCCTCACATCTCCAGTATCGAAATAGTATCGAGTATTATCCTTGGTATCGGTATCGAGTTGGAAATTTTAGTATCGTGACAACCCTAATCTGAAGTAAAGTGAAAAAGAATATGATGAAATAATGGAATAAATATTTTCAATCAAAACATCATTAGGAGTAATGAAAGTTTAAAACCAGCTTACCACTGTCGGAGTTACTGGTTCAGCATCTAACACAACGTCACATTGGAAGTCTATCTGTAACACGACACAAATTATACATTAACACATTACAGATCAAACAAATACAGCCAAAACACAGAACAAATGATGACTAATATAGATTTTTAGTACTAGGGCTTTGACTTTGAATTTTAACGTTCAAATATAATTCTAATGTTATACCAAAAAAAAGAGACATTCGAACAAATATTAGGCAGCTCTTCATATTCTAACCTGTATATGGTATCATTAGGACTTTTCTATTACTTTTATGAATGTGGTTGTAAACAATTTCATTTCAGGTTGTTTTTTTGTTTTTTTTACTTCTGGGGAAATCTGGTCGGTCCTGCTCATTCATGAACAATAGTCGAGGTAGATGGAACATCAGTGAGTCACACTATGGAAGTGTCACAGGTTAACAAAATAACTTTTTACTTTTACTCCCTACGTTTTTACATATATATCTGTACTTTATAGGCTTATTCTCGGCATAGACTCATTACTTTATCAAACTAGACAAATGTGACAGTATGAAAAATAAGTTGTAATTCAGAAATTGTAACTGACCATATATTTTTTTTCATAATTTTTACATTTTAATCTCATAAATTTGACTTTTTATCTCATAATTCTGAATTTTTCTCATAATTTTGACTTCTTAATCACACAATTTAGATTTTTTTTATCTCATAATTACATTTTTTAATGTCCTATTTCCAACTGAACTATAATGAGCCACTAATAATCCTCATTACTCTTGACACTGCATGTTTCATCATTAATGGTTGAAAACAAAGCACAATATTCGACTGAATACCGCCCCCTGGTGGACTGAATATAATATTTGTGACCCGCCACCAGTAAACCAGGCATAAGTGTGTGTAAATCCAAACAGTTATGTGTGTATCTTGGTAGAGTGGAAACTAAGGTTTAAGATGGTGAAAAAATGATGTTTCTATCACAAGTAGAACCAAAGTTATGGTCATTTTAATATCCACATTTGGACATATTTTACAATTTGCATATTTTTAGATATTGTCCGTTAAAGTTTTGGACTGTTTTGGGGTAGGAAGTCCTTAGCAACGCATAATAATTTGTATCCGATTGACACAAATTGTTGACAGATGTTAAAGGACACTCTGATGGACATGTCACAGAAGTTTTATATATTATAATAATAGGACAGAAGTGTGACGTATTATAATCATTTGGCTTACACCATTGGACAGAACATTCAATATAAGCTTTTACCTCGTACCAAACACTTGGGTGTTTACCCACGGAACGGAGATCGTTTTGTTCGGCGAAAAGAGGTGGAAGTCGTCTTTGTCTTTGCTCAGCAATACCTGAACTTTTGTCACCGCTTAAATAATTGACTCAATAAACACCTTTATTGATTGGATTTCAATGTAATGACCACAGGAAGTGAACATAGAGGTGTTAAGGTACCGTTTTTTGATAAGGTGTAAACACTAATAACAAATCACCTTCCAGCCTAAATTTGGCTGTAGCTCTGAACGGCTCAGCGCCACTTATGCCTGGTTTGGTGGTGGTGGGTCACATTTAATTTTGATGTCGAGGTGTTACTTAGTGAGGTATTTTTAGAGTAATACAAGTAATAAATATTCAAATATTATTCAAACATCTATATTCATTTCCAAATTAAATTTGAGTATGATTTTTGGGCAAAACTCCAGAAGTGTCTTCAGATGATACTCGTGCACAGCTCATAGATTGTTTTCTACTAATGTGTTGTGGAAATGGAGCAGAAAGAAAGACTATAATAATAATTATTTGGGGCTGTTTTGGAAGTGTATACAGGAATCTGAGTATGATAATGCTCATGGTGTCAGTTGTTACTGCTGGTGGAATTAGTAAAACCCAGTTTCAGGTGACGCAGACAGTCTACCACTGTAGTGATTTGTGTCATGCAAACACAGGCCACAACAATCAACACCCAGCAAGATCTATTATATAATATTTATCTAATAATTTGGACTTTTTATCTCATGACTTTATGCGTCCAGTCCAGTGCACCTTATAGATGAATTGCTAGTGAAAACATGAGAAAAAACATGTTGGTTAACGTAGGAACTGTACCTCTCCTTCCACATATTGCTGAATGTCAAGGGAAATGCTGCCAGATTCGTCTTTCAATAAGCCCAGCTCTGCTTTACGTTTGAGAGCAGTGTTCCAGTGGGTCTTCACAGCGTTGTCTGTCCTAATGGATAAAAGAATTATTAAAGGGACAGTTCAGTATTGTTCAGATGAATGAGTTTGTCATCAGTGTCTTTACTCTGGTGCACCCACAGTGACTCCGCCCCTCCCTTCTGACCCTGCCCCTTTACTCTGGTGCACCCACAGTGACTTACCCCCCACAGTGTCCTGTGAGCCCAGTTCTGGTCCGGTTTTGGTCAAAGCCAAAGTAGTCCCGGCAGGTTTCCTGTGGTCAACAAAATAAAACGTGTTTGTTCTCAAAACAGTATGTGTTGGAATGAGTGATTTATTTACATAACAAAACGGTCACGGAACAGAAACTCACACCTCGTAATTACTTGGAGCTACTTTCTCTCAATAGCGAACAATGCACTAGTGTTGTCACTGCTAACAGCTGTGCACCTGCACGTAGCAGCCGCTAACACTGACCAACAACTGACGAAAGTACTTTAATAAGGTGCACAGCTGTTAGCAGTGTTAGTAGTTAGCACATTGATCACTATTGATAGGAAGTAGCTCCAAGTAATTATGAGGTGTGAGTTTTTGTTCCGTGACTGGTTTGTTATGTAAATAAATCACTCATTCCAACACATACTATTTTGAGAAGAAACACGTTTTATTTTGTTGACCACAGGAAACCTGCCGGGACTACTTTGGCTTTGACCAAAACCGGACCAGAACTGGGCTCACAGGATAGTGTCGGGGGTAAGTCACTGTGGGTGCACCAGAGTAAAGAGGCGGAGTCAGAAGGGAGGGGCGGAGTCACTGTGGGTGACAAACACATTCATCTGAAAAATACTGTCCCTTTAATCTATCGTCACATTTCTTCAAACAACCTCTGAAAATCTGCCCATTTTTTAAGATGAACAACTAAATAATGTCTTAACCACAGTTTAAGCAAAAAACAAACAAACAAACAAAAAACATCCACCCACCTTCCAGGAAGCAACCTGGCAATATCAGCCCAGCGGTTTCCCATGAGGCAGTGGGCCTTGTAGATAATCAGTTCTTCTTCATTTGTCCAGGAAGATTTATTTAAAAGTGGGTCAAGGTGGTTAATCCAGCGTTCGCGACACTGTTTCCCTAACCGTCCTGTCAGGTGCTTGGCAATGATAGGCCAACGTTTGGTGCCGTATTTGCCCACAAGTTCTATCATCTGTTTAAATAGAACAGAAATAATTTATTTGGTCAGGTTAATTACAAACAGACTGAAGTCACAGTTCAGTTTAACCCTAGGAGCTAGAATGCTGGGGGAAGTACAGACACTGAGTCCTACCCCCCCCACCCTCTCTCTCTCATCTGTATTAGGAATTTTTCAACTTATTTCACATACCAAGTCTTTTCATCACTATTCACTCGGTGTCCCCTTTCTCCAAATCCAAAAGCAGTCTGATTCCTATGCTAAACCTCCTGAACAGTAAAAAGCTAATTAGCTCATTAGCATTGCTGCCTATTCAGGTAACCATACATAGGTTAGCTCATTAGCATTAGCAGGTAAACATACATATCCTATAAAGCTGGGACGATATACTTTTATGCCAATTCGATTCTTGTACGATGTGTCAATTCAATTTAAATTCCCATTCTTTGATATTCCAGATTTTTCTCTTATCTTTTTAACACCAGACCAGGTGAAAAAGCTACATGATGATCCTACAGATCATATCATATCTATATTTCCATCATATGTGAGTCAGTTCACATTTATTCAGCAGTAATATATTTGAACCAGACTTTGGGAAATAAACTGTGACATTTATCTACAACACAAACAGGAGCCTTTAAATGAACAGACTTATAATAAAGTCAACTTTAAAGTCAACATGTCCAGCTCTGCTCTTCCTTCTGTTACAAACACCACACACTTTAACTGTTGTTGATTGTTTAACTATATTTATTCAGGAACAACTCATTTTCTATAAGTTTTCAGATATCCCACGCTGTTGAACGCACCAGAGATATTACGACGGTCCTGAACGCACCACCTCCATGTTTAGAATTAGCTGTTGTGTTGTTGCTAACATAGCCATGTCACCCTCTGTTTCCAACTGTTCATATCCTCCTGGTTTATTACTGTGTAAATGACACAAGGTCACATTAATAACACTTGAATAGATATTATCATAGTGTTTGTTTATCTGTGCAGAAGTTAATGCTGTTTAACGCTGGTGTGTTGTTGAAGATAATAGCATAATAAGCTAGCTGTCATCTGTGTGCCTTCACTGAGGTCATTTCTGTGTATTCCATGACACATATTATACATCTGACTGACTCATACAGTCTATGGTCTTTACAAGTGGTGATTTTTTTCAACCTTAAAATTAATCATTTAAATATGGGGAAAATCGATTTTTGAAGAAAAAAATGGAACAAAAAAAATCTATTTAAAAATCGTAAAACAAAAAATCCCGATACATATGTGAATCAATTTTTTCTCACACCCCTAATAACCTATATGACAACTGCAGCATTGACTGTTACAGTTCACAACATTCCACAAGTTACAGATAAAGAACTTTATCAAAGTATAGGCGACTCACCTTGGATCAACTGAACAATTGTCAAGTTCTCTTCAGGAAAAAATATAAAAATCTACCTCGAATGCTGTGATTGGCTAGAGCCAGTGGGGGCGGGGACTGCCTTCCAAGCACATTCCCTTGGAGGCTTGGTTGGGGGTTCAAAACCCCATTAAGTGAGTAATTCAGGTGCATAATCACAGAAGTTCTAACAGATTTGTGATACTTGGGCTGTCACTGTGGTTTTACAGGTTTGATTAAAAAGTAATGACGAACATCATATGCAGTTTTAAAAGTTCACCTTATCATCTTCTTCTTTGGACCAGTGGATTTTGATTAAGTCAGGATTAAGGCATGTCCTCCACCGCTGCATGCACTGGAATTCTGTCCGGCCCTGTGGTGACAAAAGTGTTTTTTGTCGTCTTCATTTGACATTTTTCAGACATTGTTCCCATCGCAGGAACCAGATTGTAATCAGTAACACAAATGTTTCTGTGTCCACTTACCGGTAAAAAACTGGCAATGGTTTTCCAGTCTTTTTTCCCAAAGTTGTTGATCAGGATTTTAAGATTGTCATCCTTCAAAGAATATATAAATAAAAAAATAAGAATTTTCAAACACTTAAGAAAAATGACACACATAATATTATATAATATTATTATTAACTTTTATGCAATTCAATGTATATATTTTTTTATTTAACCTTTATTTACCCTGGTGTGTCCCAATGAGATCAATGATCTCTTTGTCAAGGGAGACCTTCCCTATCAGTGCATGTCTTTGGATTTACCATACAGGTTACTCAGCAAAACTAGTCTTCAGAGAATGTCTAATCTCACCCCTAATTTGTGCCAATTTCAAGTTTCTATGACAACCTGATCTTCAATTAGAGCCAATAATGTGATTTTGACCTTTCTGCTAAATGCAACCTTGACCTTTGGCCTGTAAAAGGTCAAAGGTATTGATAATTTGGTTAAATGTATATATGTGTCAGTGTGTGTAATATTATGATAATATATCCAGTATTAATTAAGTTATAGCATGATATGTCTATGTTTGACACAAACAGTGTTACACAAATTAATTTGGACACATGTCACCTTTGACCTCCAGCAATTTGAAAAACTATTGGTTGTAGGTGATAACACCAATTATTAGAATTGTATAAATTTTCATTCTGCATCATTTGGTACCAATCTCGAAAGTTCTGTGACCCTCTGTTCTGGAGTTAGAACCATAATGTGATTTTTAACTTGACCTTTACTCAAACGGATCATTACATCTGATGTGCATTATATATATATATATATATATGCCCACATAATGTCATGGTGATATCTACAGTATTCATTGAGTTATAGCATGATATGTCTCTGTGGACGCACACACACACACACACACACACACACACACACACACACTACAATACTCTCTCCCAACATCAAACTGTAAAAACAAATAGTGTGCTGTGCACTGTTGAAAGTTAGTGCTGTATAATTTAGATTAGATTGTCTTTGTATATAATATATTCCATACATATTAATGTTTGAAAACACTCCCATATAATAAAGTGAGGTGGACACAGTAGGTCATGGTGACCTTCTGTCACTGTGCTCCATGTGGACACAGTACACATGTGCTGCACATATCAGTGCATTTTTACATCATGTGACTCCGTCGTTGAATGGACAGAATCACAGACGACAAAGTGATTACAATGCCCCTGTACTGGGGGGTAAGAACGTAAAGACCGCCCCCTCACATACCTCTTCCTGAGTCCATTTAACTTTACCATCCTTAGTCGATGCAGCCAAGGAACCATCAATGCCCACTTTGATCGCCCCATCTTTTTCCATTCTGCAAACATACACATTAATTAATGACACATAGTTACTGTTTAATGTACAGACGTTAGAGTCACAGAAACAGACATCATTAATACCTCAAATATTTGTCATTAGAAAATGTCCAATCTGTATTTGATCACAGCAGATGGTTAGTTTAACTCTTTATCTATGGGTTAGTTTAACTATTTATCTATGGGTTAGTTTAGCTCTTTATCTATGGGTTCGTTTAGCTCTTTATCTATGGGTTAGTTTAACTCTTTATCTATGGGTTAGTTTAACTCTTTATCTATGGGTTAGTTTAGCTCTTTATCTATGGGTTAGTTTAGCTCTTTATCTATGGGTTAGTTTAACTATTTATCTATGGGTTAGTTTAGCTCTTTATCTATGGGTTAGTTTAACTCTATCTATGGGTTAGTTTAACTCTTTATCTATGGGTTAGTTTAGCTCTTTATCTATGGGTTAGTTTAACTCTTTATCTATGGGTTAGTTTAACTCTTTATCTATGGGTTAGTTTAGCTCTTTATCTATGGGTTAGTTTAGCTCTTTATCTATGGGTTAGTTTAGCTCTTTATCTATGGGTTAGTTTAGCTCTTTATCTATGGGTTAGGGTTACTTTTACTCCTTACACTGGTCGTCTAATTACTGTCCTGAATGTGTGTCTTTGAACTGAATAATTTCTTAGCAATAATATCCATTTATACTGAATCTCATATTAGTTAGAATGTATTAGTATATTATATCCTATCGTCTTTAATAATTGATCATTAGGTCAGGTCTTTACTGAACCTGTGGTTACCAGACACAGACTCATTTGATTGAATTGTTGAATGCCTTTGCTTCACCAAGTCTTTCTGTAGATATTTATTTCTTCTGGGATCAATTAAGTATCATTGTCTGTTGATAACTAACACATAATATAACAGCAACATCTAATAAAACAATGTACAAGTTTTTAGATTTTAGATTACTTTCCATAACCAATGAAAAAAGACATGTGTCAGAAAATGCCCTTAACCCTCTGGTTGCAGAATGTTTTGTGATAAAGTGAAAACAGAGCTATTTCTCTGAGCCCAGGACACGCTGCACATCTTTGACTAACCAATGTCCAAACGAGGTCAAATTAATTCAACTGTAAACATATACAGCTGTAAAGTCTAACACAAACAGTCGTGCAATAGTTATACTTCTGCATAGACGTCATTTACAGGCTTCACTTTACTTTTACAGCACACATTAAAATGACCATATAATGGACTGTTACCTGCATTATGAACTAAATGCAGAACTTGTGTGTGTGTGTACGTGTATATATATATATATATATATATTGATTGATTGCTTAAATAAATTATTAAGTATTTATTTCACCACGGTGTCAAAAAACTCACTTCAAAGATTCACTTCACTTTAATGATATTGATTAGCTAGCAGATGCTACAGTCAGGTCTCATACAATTTCAAAATAGTAAAAACTTGATCTCCACACGGAACATTAAAGATATACATCATCCTCCCAAAGCTAAAATTAACATGTTTTCTTATACAAACAGTTTACCTTAACTTATTATTTAAAAACTAAATAAATTCTCCAGTCTAGGTCATGAGCAGAGTAGTTTAGCACGATGTTAGCAAACTAGCTAGCGCCAAAAATTTACTTTCTGAAACACAAAATAAAAATCTGACTCGTAATTGATTGCCTGGAAAAAATGCTGCAATTAGCTACCAAAACTAACAAAATTACCGCCACTTGGATTCCAATTTATCTTAGCTAACAAATGCGATGAAGAAACTGAACCGTTTATACCTGAAGTTATAGCGCCTCTGGTGGCAAGTGCGCGCGACTTTAACAACTTCAATTTAATTAACGAAAAATAAATAAAATGAATGAATAAAAAATTAATGAATGAATTAATTAATTAATTAGAAAAAGGTCGACTATTTAACGTGGGGGTTGTCATGACAGGGCGGTGAAGACATACATGCTTAGCTAAAGTTGTGGAACACATCTGGGTACAGCTTTTGCAGCTTTCTGCCATGACAACAGAGAACAAGGGCTTTTAACCGGACAGGAGTCCACCCGCACCACGCTCTCTATCACCACTTACTAACACCCCAGTACACGGAACGGATATGCTGCCTCCACTATACTAACCACATTCCGCATTTTCCATCAAAAATCACTCATTTTTAAGTCAATATAGCTTTATCCTCAGACGTTTGTTTCTCCACACTTACCCGCGCGACATCCTCCTGCTTCGGTCCCACTATGTAGCCGGCTGTTAGCAACAACAGCAAACACAAACTGGCCTTTTTAGGAAACAAAAAAGTAAGTCTGAGTGACTTGTAGAACGGAAAGAAATGTGACTTCACTAGTGTGATCCAAGAGCAGCAGAGGAGTCCAGGGTGTTTCTGCTGCAAAGAGTTACCCGCGATGGTCAAAAGTGTAGAGTTGTGTTCAAGAACAGCACGTTGTTTCCCTAATTCCCAATGTTACACAGGGTCCGGAAATAGCGAGTGAGCGCGCGTGCCGCGTGTTTGTGTGTGTGTGGTGTGTGTGTGTGTGTGTGTGTGTGTACGCGCGCGTGTTAGCATGTTAGCATCACACATTGCTAGCACTAATGCTATTGTGTTTTCGATTAAATTTCTGAAATTTTATATTAAACCATAAAATTAGGGGTAAAGGTAACTTACTTTGTCAATAGTGGACTCTTACATGCTGCTAAACCACAGGTGTCAAACATAAGGCTCGGGGGCCAAATCTGGCCTGGCATAGGGTCCAATCTGGCCCCTGGGATGATTTTATGATCTCTACAAAAACATACAATTAATGTTGTGACAAAAACACTTCACCTCATACCAGAGGAGAGTTTAGGCTATTTTTAGGGGGTGCTTCAGCCCCCCTAAAAATGTGCTCAGCCCCCCCTGGTTGCTTCCTTCAAAAAAAGACAAAAATGCATCATGACAAATGTGTGCATCCTCAGAGTTCTCCTATCCTAGTGGAGAACTGTCATGTCATCATGTGATTTGTCTAAACCAATCAAATCCTTCTACTTCCAGCCTTTTCTGATTGTTTTGACAAATGGACATTTGATGGTGGTTCCACTGCAGATGAGTGACAGTAAGATGTGAAGGTAGGCCTGTGTCATTACAATTAGTCAACAATTAAATCCAATAGTAGTGTTCCCTGGTCTGTGGACAACTATAAAAACCACCTTCACCATCATTGATCTCATTTTGTCACAACTGGACATTGTGAACAACCACCATGTAGGCTTGGTCATTATTGATCTAAAATTATCTGTTTGATTGGATAATCATTCAGGTAAGAATGAGTACAGTACTAGTATAGTTGTATCTGTGCTGATTTCTGCACTGAACAACTGTGTTATGTATATTTACGTCCTCTTTCATGCAGGGCTGTAGTGGAGGGTAAACGCACGTAAACGCCGTTTACGCACCTCTGGAATTCAGGAAATAGCGTTTACCCACCTCTAAATAGCGTTTGCGCAGCTCTTAATGGCAAAGTTAACGTCAAAGTTCCCTGCGCCTTGTGATCTGCCGTTGGAATAATCCAAAATAAATTTGGTGTCATTTTAAAAAATATTGTTGAACATACTTAAGGCTTTAGTAGGAATTTTCATCTGCTCTGTATTCGGATATGTGACCTTCCAATCAGTGCCTTTCGGCTGCGGCGGCGACACCAATCAGGATCCAGGGAATATGTAAACACATACACGTTGTGTAGTTGCCTGCCTACCTGTTCAAAGTTAATCATCATGGATATTAGGAGATATTTGAAGAGACCATCCAGTGCTTCCACTTTCGCAGATGCAAGCAAAAGGCCTCAAGTACAAAGTAAGACTGACAGAGATCAATTTACATGAGTCGTTAAATATGCTTTATGAAGTTTGACTATGGCAATGACAGAACGAGCTTTCAGATAAGCTAATGCGTAGTCATGCTATCCTTGTATTGCACTCGTCACCCACCGCGAGTCATTCTATCACGAAAGCTAGCAATGCCGCAAGTGTAATTTTACAACAATACTTGTACTGTACAGCACGAGACGTTCTCGTGCTTCAAGGTGAAATGAGAATAGCAAATCAAATAAAGGTCAATTGTCATTCTAAATACCGCAAAAATACGATTTATGATGGCTTATATATGATTTAAAAAAACAGAAATCTTATATTTTCTAAATATAAAACATAACAAAAAACATGCTGTATAGGGTATTTATGCTGACATAGGTAGTTATAGCCTACATGAGTGATCCTTTAACTTATGTTGTCAGTGTAATTGGCAGACTGCTTAACTGGTGTTCTCAACCCCACAACACTTAAATTCTACCTTTTTCAGGCAGTGATGGTACAGGCAATGAGGCAGAGATCACAGGGAGAGGAGAAACACCAGGAGATCAGAAAGAGATAGAAGAGGAAAGAGGAGGAAATGAAAGAGGACCAACAGAGAATAAGGAAACAGAGAAAGATGAAATAGGAGATGAAGAAACAGGTAGTGCGAGAGGAGTAAGAGAAGAAACAGGGACAGGAGAGATGGAGAGTGGAGAGTCTGAAGTAGAGGGAGATGCAGAATCTGAGACTGAAGACACAGTGAGAGGAGAAAGAGAGAGCAGATGCCATCCCAGTATCTGGACAGAAAAACAACACATACAGTTTAAAAAAGATAACCCTTGGCTTATTGTCAATAATTAATATCTTGGATGCAAAATCTGCAAAAAAGTGAAAGGCCTTGGAGTGTTTAAAGAAACAGGAATGTGTCTCTCAAATGAATGGGCCGCAACTAAAGTCACATACAGTCACAACGGTGATCACCAGTATCAGTTGTCATGCTTGAGAAGTTACATTTTCAAACACAGGTCATCAAAGAGCCACAAGGCAGCCGAAAACATAGTGAACACAAAACACACGTCGGGTTGGGTCGCGTCGCGTCACGGTCTGTCTGATCAAAAAAAAATCATAGTTTACCCACCTCTAATTTGACCACTACAGCCCTGCTTTCATGGTAGGAAATGTGACCTGTGTGTGAAGTTATGGCTTATAAAAGTTGTTTTTGTAGGATTTTATCTTTGTCATGTCCCGTCTACAATGAATATGTTCCTACCCCTTTATTACTAATAAATGAAAGTGACATGTTTGTGTTAAAAATAGATGTATTGTTGTGCATAAGTGCATTGTCATAATAGTGTGTAGTGTGCAGGTGTTCATGGGGACAGTTCACACACATTATTTACTAGATGTTTAACTCTGTTACCCTGACTGTTGGTTAGCATAGCCTAACGCTAACACATGATCAATCAGGTTAGAACTCTGTAGCTTTACATGTTAACCCTTGTGCGGTCCTTCGTAAAAGGCACACTGGCTGTGTCCTACAATCGGGTCTTAAAAACCTAGATTCCAAAGTTCAGTTCCATGGACTCATCACCCCACCCCCCAAGGATATATTACTGTTTTCAGTAGTAAGCAATGGCATCCTACAGTACAGATGAAAAGGTACATTTGTGAACCACCGGGATTCTTTGACCTGAAGGACCGCACAAGGGTTAAACCCACTTGTCCATTTCTGACAACAGGGTTTGAATCATCTGTGGAGAGGGGGCGTGGCTTTGGGGATTTATGCCCCGGATCTTTTTTTTTTTATTTTTTTTTTT
>CM035789.1:48100338-48102838 GCA_020466265.1 Siphamia tubifer | reverse complement strand
CTGGACAGTAGTTCTGACACTTACTAGTCCTCGGCCCCCTTCCTTTCTCTTAGTGTACAGCCTCAGGACACTGGACTTGGGGTGGAACCCTCCATGCATGGTAAGGAGTTTCCTTGTCTTGATATCAGTGGCTTGTATCTCTTCCAGTGGCCAGGATATTATCCCAGCTGGGTATCTGATTACTGGAAGGGCATAGGTGTTAATGGCCTGGATCTTATTTTTACCGTTCAGCTGACTTTTCAGGACCTGTCTTACCCTCTGTAGGTATTTGGCTGTGGCTGACTTCCCAGCTGTCTCCTCATGATTACCATTTGTCTGTGGGATCCCTAGGTATTTGTAACTTTCCTGCACATCTGTGATATTCCCTTCAGGTAGGTCAACCCCTTCAGTTGTGATCACCTTTCCTCTTCTAGATATCATCCGCCCACATTTATCTAGTCCCAATGACATCCCAATGTCTTTGCTGTAGATCCGGGTGAGGTGAATTAGGGAATCAATGTCACGCTCATTCTTGGCATACAGCTTGATGTCATCCATGTAGAGGAGGTGGTTGATGGATGTTCCACTTCGGAACTGGTATCCGAAGCCACTCTTTGAGATGATCTGGCTGAGGGGGTTTAGGCCTATGCAGAACAGCAGGGGGGACAGAGCATCTCCTTGGTAAATGCCACATCTGATGCTCACTTGTGCAATTGGCTTTGAGTTGGCCTCCAGAGTTGTCTTCCACAGCCTCATTGAGTTCTGGATGAACTCTCTTAGTGTCCTGTTGATGTTATACAGTTTTAAACATTCCAGTATCCATGTATGTGGCATTGAGTCATAGGCTTTCTTGTAGTCAATCCAGGCAGTGCACAGGTTGGTGTTCCTCGTCTTGCAATCCCGGGCAATTGCCCTGTCAACCAGTAGCTGGTGTTTGGCTCCCCTGGTGTTGTTGCCTATTCCTTTCTGTGCTCTGCTCATGTATTGCTCCATGTGCCTACTCATCTTAGTCGCTATGATGCCTGATAGAAGCTTCCATGTGGTGCTGAGGCAGGTTATAGGCCGGTAGTTAGATGGTATTGTTCCCTTCTGGGGGTCCTTCATTATGAGGACTGTCCGGCCCTGGGTTAGCCACTCTGGGTGGTTTCCCGATATCAGCAGCTGGTTCATCTGTGCTGCTAGGCGTTCATGGAGTGCTGTCAGTTTCTTAAGCCAGTAGGTATGAATCATGTCGGGCCCTGGTGCTGTCCAGCTCTTCATTTTGGACACTCTGGTTTGGATGTCTGCTAGTGTGATGACAACTGGGTCTTGTTCTGGGAGTTGGCTGTGCTCTGCCTGTAAGTCTGTCAGCCATTGGGCATTGGTGTTATGTGTTCCCTCCTTCTCCCAGATGCTCTTCCAGTATTGCTCAGTTTCAGCCCTAGGTGGGTCTGTTGTCACCTTGCCCCCCTGCCATTGAGAGTAGACCTTAGCTGGGTTGGTGGAGAACACCTGGTTTATTCTCCTGGCCTCTACCTCTCTTGTGTATCTCTTTAGGCAGGTAGCTAGTGCTGTGAGCCTTTGCTTAGCAGTTTCCAGTGCCTCAGCTGTGGACAGTTTGTTGTATTTCTTGGGCAGTTCTTTCCTCAGATTCACACCTCTGCTTAGTTCTGTTAAAACACTGACTTCTCTCCGTGCTGCCATGATCTTTGCCTCTAGCCTTCTCCTCCATGGGGCAACCTTCTGGCTGCTCTGGCTGTTCATCTTGTAGCCAAGCATCTCTAGGATTACGGTTGCTGCTGCATACATCAGCTGATTGGTAGTATAAATGTGTGTATTCAGTTTTATAAACAGTATATTTTAGATGTAATGTGTCACTGACTGAACATTAAACATTAAACCATTAAATGAACCACACATGTGGGTCATTTTTATACCAGACATGTGGGTCATTTTCATCCCAGACATGTGGGTCATTTTCACACCAGACATGTGGGTCATTTTTATACCAGACATGTGGGTCATTTTCACACCAGACACGTGGGTCATTTTCATCCCAGACATGTGGTCATTTTCATACCAGACATGTGGGTTATTTTCATACCAGACATGTGGGTCATTTTCATCCCAGACATGTGGGTCATTTTCATCCCATTGGGTTTGTTTTGTCACTTTCACCTTCAGTGTTTGTTTACAAACGTTTGGTCAAATATTGATCCAAAGACGATTGACTTTGACCATTTTTCATAATCTTCCTAAAATGCACACGGCGTACGTCGTCAAAGTCAAAATATATCACAGTACAGATGGAAATTCAGTAGAATTGACAACTTATTTGACTATTTCCAACTCTACTGGGATAATAATTAAAATTATAATTATTGATGTTTCATCTGCTTCTATTAATGAATGACTGATTCATTAGTGAATAAAACCTGTTAATAATTTAAACTACACGCCTGGAGAACATGTGACGTCACATCCTCCACTCACTGTCGTCTCTTACTAACCCACATAAAAACTGACCCACATAAAAGCTAAC
>CM035789.1:48090338-48095338 GCA_020466265.1 Siphamia tubifer | reverse complement strand
AAATAATATTCGAATGTCAACATTCTTAGTCAAAGCCCAAGCTTAAACTACTCCCACATCAATAGTAACAACGTCCTCCTCAGTCTAGAACCAGACTTCCTGTTTGTCTGGGAAACAAAGCAGCTGAAATGAGTCTGTAAACACGATGACACACTCACAAAGTCGGCGATGGCCCCGAGGCGTCTGTGCTGGTCTTTCTGCAGGAGACCCATCAACAGGGAACAGATGGCGTCAGACTTCCCAGGAGGCAACAGGAGCGGCTTGTGGAGGATCCCATCATACATTTCTCCCACGTCACGACTGTAGAACGGAGGCTGAGGGGTCAAAGGTTATTAGTGAACGAGGTGGGTACATGGTTAAAGTAGAGAAGGATTTGAATATTTTGAACATATGAAATTCAAGCATTTTCTTCAATTATAAAATACTTCAAAAGGCATACAGATAAAGGAATAGTTAAAATACTCTCATCAACTTTGTCACCATTTACAGTTCAAGTCCATTCTACAGAAAACCATTAACCTCCCACATCACGACTGTAGAACGGAGGCTGAGGTGTCAAAGGTTATTAGTGAATGATGCATTTCACATTCTAAAAATATCCACATACAAAAAACAACTACCATCCTATTGCATACAGAGGGATTTGAAAGAAAGCCTTTTAGCCCCGCCTCCCCTGACTATCAAGCGCCACTAGACCCATACATGGAATGAACAGGGTTAGCACTGCTAGGCTAGGCTAGGCTAGGCTAGGCTAGGCTAGGCTAGGCTAGGCTAGGCTATAACAGGGGTTCTCAAACTTTTTTGGCCCAGGTCCCCCTTGGAGGGGTGACATTTTTCCATGTCCCCCCTCATCCTCGCGATACTGAAAATGATAAAAAACCACTTCAACAATGATTATTATGAAACAATGATAACCTTTTTTAATAGTGCTTTTGTGCAAACCAGCCACATTTTCAGGTATTATAATATAAATGAACACTTCAGAAACAACAATTTTAAATAATTTTAAAATAATAAACGGAACAAAAGACACACAAAACCGTGTGTGTGTGTGTGTGTGTGACAGAGACTTTTGGTGGAATTTTGGTCTCCCATCATTGTTCTCAATGAAGTCAAACTCAATATAACTATCAATGTACTTTCTCTTTTTAGGGTTAGGGCGTTTGTTTTTGTCATTGTCATTTTCATTGTCATTTCTTTTACCACTTCTTCAGGAACTTGGCGGACACAAAAATCGATCCATCAAGCTGGCGTCAAACAGCGCTGTTACTTCCGCCCGCTCGCTACAAAATAAAACTTCCGCATTTCAAAATAAAACAGCAAAAAAAAAAAAAAAACACAAAAAAAAACCGTGAATAATTTCGCGTACCCCCTGGACATGCGCCACATTTTAACTAACTGTATGTATCCGTGTTCGGACACTGGATCTAAATCCGTACAATATACACTCCTTAGCGACAGTCTCCATGGTTACTTCCTGTCCTCCAGCTGAAATCACGACATCAGTCACATGACTGAAACCTACCTATACAGAACAGACCAAGGCAGGACTTTGGAAAATGTTTCCATTTAAAGTCCAGTTCATGTTCATTTTTGTCATACAGTGTTTTTTGGGGTTTTGAAGGGTGTTGAATTATACTCTTCTGTATGTCCCATAATGCCTCAAAATGGAGTAATCCAATATGGCCGCCACACCCAGGTCAAAATCTAATGACTGAGTTAACTTTAAAACTGTAGAAGGAAAAACATGCTTTTATAAGTTTCACATACAGAGAATTCAATGACACTCAGATTTAAGATAAAGACTAAAGAAAATGATGGAAATTCATCTACATGCTTAAAATCAGTAGAAAGTAAATTAGAGAACAATTGTAATATTTTGAACATATATACACATTCATAATTTTGGCTTTTAATCTCATAATTACCTTCACCTAGGAGGTTATGTTTTTGCCAGCGTTCGTTGGTTTGTTTGTTAGTTCGTGTACAAAATAACTCAAATCTTATGGACGGATATTGATGAAATTTTCAGGGTAGGTTGGTAATGGGGAGATCTGGAAAGATTAGATTTTGGTGGTGATCCGGAGGTGTGTGTGTGTGTGTGTGTGTGTGGGGGGGATCTACCTTGGCGGATGTCTGCGTTCTCAGAGTGTTTTTCTAGTTTTGACTTTTATCTAATAACTTTCACTTTTTATCTCATAATTTTGACTACACTTAATGTACCTTATATGTGAATAACCAAAAAAACAAACAGAGATGAAACTGTGCCAGTGTTGCTGCTTGTATTTCATCTTCCGCTTCGACATTTTCTCTCTCACTCTCTCAACTCGCGAACCTCCGTCTTCTTCGAGGCACAAATATACAAATATACAGTTGCCTTTTATTCGAACAAAACAGCTTCTGCATCAACTGGGACAGAAATACATTGGCCACAAGTTTGAAATTCACACATATGATGAACAAGACTTTGATCCACTGCCCCCACGAAAAAACACAAAAGACGTTTATATACGTCTTTGTCAGTCAATGAGTTAATAGCAAAAAGTAAATGGATGAACGTTTAGGGGTTAACGTTGTCCACAGAAGGGAACAAAAGCCGTTTCTTCCACATATTAAACCCACACTTATCAGAAATATAACGAGGAAAATAAATAGGTATAGTTATGAAAAACAATGTTGAACATCTGAAAGTCTTAGAACAATGAACCACTCACACCATCAAACATACCAGGCTGTAGATCATCTCGTAGAGAACGGCGCCCAGACACCACCAGTCCACGGTCCGGTCGTATGGTTCCTTACGAAGAACCTCTGGAGCCAAGTACTGTAGTTACATAGACAATCAAAGCAGTTTAGTTCAGTTAAACATTCAGCTCTATATGATCTGAAAAGAACCAGACCAGTAAAATACTAAGAGTGAAGAGTCAGATGACCTGATGATAACGTTTACATCAACAATGTTTCGCTCAAAATCTGAAGAACATCATCAAATGGACACGTCTGAAGAAAAAAATAAGTGACATTTGAACCATTTTCTGCCTCAGTCCATCAGTTTGTCGACTGCACATGTGCACAACAACTCATGTTGGTGTTGCTTCATATATATTTAATTCATCTATAAATTTATAGCAAATATATTTGAGCGTTTCATAGATTTGTTCATGTCGTGTTAAATCTTTCAGGCTGTTCGACTATTGAACTCTGCCCCCCCCCCCCCCCCCCCCCCCCATTGACAAATAACCACATGCAGTATCAATAAGAACTGAACTGGTTTGTACTGCTGCAGAATGTCACTACTATTTCCTTCCCTCCTTAGTGACCCCCCCCCCCCCCCCCCCGATCCATTATACTGTCTAGTTTCTTCACTCTAGTCCAAACTGTTATCTTAATATTGCTCTGCACTTCAACACCAACGTGACCTCATTTTTACTCTGCTGATACATATTTGTGCACTTTTATGTCCTGGACCGTGTTGATGTTTACACATACTACTTCTACTTTATTATCTTAATGTGTGGAGGCTCCAAACTGAGTTTCATTGTGCTTTTGTATCAATGACAATAAATATTCTGAATCTGAATCTGAAATCAGACAATTATTAAATTATTATTTGACTTACTTCTGGAGTCCCACAGAAAGTTGACGTGGTTCCCTCTGGTTCCACTCCTTCTTTACACAAACCAAAATCTGTCAGCACCACATGACCCTGCACAGCAACAACACCAACAGGATGTTTCAATTCACCACATTTCAAACCATTACATTCAAGAAAATGGATCAAATTATGTGTATTAAGTGTGTTAAATCTGACTCACCTGAGAGTCTAAGAGAATATTTTCTGGCTTCAAGTCTCTGCAGTCAATAAGTCAAATCAACAAATTAGCTTTTAAAAATAAAATAAACTACATACATTTTTGGGATATAATGAATGCATATTAGAGATGGGAAGATTATCCGATGGGTATTAATACGCAGAAATGCACGTGCATCAGTAGAGAAGCAGTGAGTGAATGAATGTATACTCACTGAATGTTTGTAGCAATAAAATATAAAAAGTTCAATATAATGTCATTTTAGTTGCATTTACAAGTTTTTCTCTTTTTTGATTAAAGTTTTTCTTCTTTTTCTTCCATATTAACATGTATGTGTTCACTCCACAGGAAAGTTTAAGCTCCGCCCACCCACTTCACAGGACAGTATAAGCTCCGCCCCTTATACCTACATTATAAAACTGAAACTGCAGGGCCGTATGAATTCTGACCACGGGCCGTGATTGGCCCCGGGGCCAGACTTTGGGCACGTCTGCTTTAATATAATGAATCGTACATGTCATATCCAGATGTGCATCGTATTGGCCTTAAAACGAACACACACACACACACACACAGATAACTGTCTGACCTGTAAACAATGTTCAGAGAGTGAAGGTAGCCGATAGCGCTCGCTACCTCAGCGGCGTAAAACCTCGCCCTGGACTCAGAGAAACAGCGTTCCCTCTGCAGGTGGAAGAACAACTGTGAAGACAAAAAAAAGAACCCAGACTGGAATGACAAACAATATTTAGACAGAAGACAATAACATAACATATATATATACAAGTGTTAGCCTTTTGAATTAAATAATGTGAATATAAACAGGCACCTCTCCTCCGTTCACATAATCCAGGACAAAGTAGAGTTTCTCCGGAGTCTGAAAGGAGTAGTGAAGTCGAACCAGAAATGGATGTTTCAGACTCTTCAGCAGAACGTTTCTTTCTGCCATAATGTTTTTTTGCTACAACACAAAGGAATGAGAGTAAATTAAAACACCACCATCTTATTTTTGGACATTTTAACAAATAAATATCTGTTGACTCACTACTCTTATCAATCCATGTCAATAATTGGTGTAAAACACAGTTCTTCATCATTCATAGTCATCATCTATGAACCGTTTGGATGTCGTTACCGTGGAAACACTAAAGTCCTACAGCATTGATTCACCAGTAAAACCCACACAGT
>CM035789.1:47990338-48087838 GCA_020466265.1 Siphamia tubifer | reverse complement strand
TTTACATTTATATAAATATTTGTACTTTATACTCTTTACATTTATATAAATATTTGTACTTTATACTCTTTACATTTATATAAATACCTGTACTTTATACTCTTTACATTTATATAAACATTTGTACTTTATACTCTTTACATTTATATAAATATTTGTACTTTATACTCTTTACATTTATATAAACATTTGTACTTTATACTCTTTACATTTATATAAATATTTGTACTTTATACTCTTTACATTTATATAAATATTTGTACTTTATACTCTTTACATTTATATAAATATTTGTACTTTATACTCTTTACATTTATATAAATACCTGTACTTTATACTCTTTACATTTATATAAATATTTGTACTTTATACTCTTTACATTTATATAAATATTTGTACTTTATACTCTTTACATTTATATAAATATTTGTACTTTATACTCTTTACATTTATATAAATATTTGTACTTTATACTCTTTACATTTATATAAATACCTGTACTTTATACTCTTTACATTTATATAAATACCTGTACTTTATACTCTTTACATTTATATAAATACCTGTACTTTATACTCTTTACATTTATATAAATATTTGTACTTTATACTCTTTACATTTATATAAATATTTGTACTTTATACTCTTTACATTTATATAAATACCTGTACTTTATACTCTTTACATTTATATAAATATTTGTACTTTATACTCTTTACATTTATATAAATATTTGTACTTTATACTCTTTACATTTATATAAATATTTGTACTTTATACTCTTTACATTTATATAAATATTTGTACTTTATACTCTTTACATTTATATAAATACCTGTACTTTATACTCTTTACATTTATATAAATATTTGTACTTTATACTCTTTACATTTATATAAATATTTGTACTTTATACTCTTTACATTTATATAAATATTTGTACTTTATACTCTTTACATTTATATAAATATTTGTACTTTATACTCTTTACATTTATATAAATATTTGTACTTTATACTCTTTACATTTATATAAATATTTGTACTTTATACTCTTTACATTTATATAAATATTTGTACTTTATACTCTTTACATTTATATAAATACCTGTACTTTATACTCTTTACATTTATATAAATATTTGTACTTTATACTCTTTACATTTATATAAATATTTGTACTTTATACTCTTTACATTTATATAAATATTTGTACTTTATACTCTTTACATTTATATAAATATTTGTACTTTATACTCTTTACATTTATATAAATATTTGTACTTTATACTCTTTACATTTATATAAATATTTGTACTTTATACTCTTTACATTTATATAAATATTTGTACTTTATACTCTTTACATTTATATAAATATTTGTACTTTATACTCTTTACATTTATATAAATATTTGTACTTTATACTCTTTACATTTATATAAATATTTGTACTTTATACTCTTTACATTCTCAGAATACTCATTACTTTTTCAAAATAAACAAATGTGACTCATAATCTCATAATATTGACTTTCCTCATAATTTTGTTTTTTGTCATATAATTGTTTTTTTCAATCTATTTATGACTTTTGAATTTTTCCTAAATACATTTGTCCATACCCACAGAACTCAGTATCCTGACTCAATAAAAACACATTTTTCAGTTTTTTTCTGCTTAAATCAGTATTATTTAATTCATTACAAAAAAAAATGCAGTTTTACTTTATTATAATTGAGAAGTTGTACTTTGACTTTTACATCAGTAAAGTGTTGAATCAGTACTTCTACTTTTACCAGAGTATTTTTTCCACACAGTTCGCTGTACTTCTACTGTAGTACAGAATGAGAGTACTTTGACCACCTCTGTTTACAACTAGTGTGTCACAGACATATGATAAACATAAGGATAAAGTTGTTGTTTTTTTCCGTCCTTATCGATGTCTGTGTCGCTCAGTGTTTATGTTGGAGCTCATATGTGACCAGACTTTACACACTTTAACTCTGGAGCCTTACATACGTAGATGGGAATTGTCTGTTCAGTCATTGTTTATGAAGCGTACAAATGTAAGTTCAGGAACAACCATTTGTCAAAACATGAGCTTCATTAGCTGTGGAAGTTATGCTTTTGATGTCTGTTACCATGGTAATGTGTTCAAGTCAGTTCAATTAATAGAATTTTAAAAAGTTCATAGGACTCATAGTGTACGATATATTTACTAAAAATACAATTATAAACAATATTTGTCCTAAAGTTCATCTGTACTAATGTTGGTGCTTTAATCATTTCTGTAATGATTCTTCCAAATATTTGGATTAACACGACTGACAGAGTTAACACTACAGGAACATGTTTGTAATTCCATTAAGTGTCTTTAAGGTAAATAGTTGGTAAACACAGTCGTACAGTAGTAGAAGAAGGTCTTTGTGATCAAATATTTCTTTATATTTCTCCCACTAGAGGAAATTCCAAGTGTAATTACTTCTATAAATAACACTTCTATGAAGAAATTATTCTATACACAATTGATATTTTTTAAAAGCATATAGATGCAGAGTATACACATTAATATAAATAATATGTTATAGTCTGTTGAAAACAAGATAAGTACAAGTTAGGACTTTTTTGGAAACGACTCTTTTTTCGGATGTATGTTTATGAAATGTCCTTTGTAGCGGACAACAGTTTTTTGTTTTTTTTTGGTAAAGTCTTGCTCCTGAAAGTGGGCTCAGGGTCTGACTGACACACACACACAATTTATTTATTTTTTGTAATTTTAAATTTAAATGTTTATGTTTTTTAAAACTTGTATCTGTTTATTTTAAAGACGTTTACTTTTCTCTTTATAGTTTTACTGAATGAAATTGCTTTATTATTATTTAAATGTTTTTGTTTAAAAAGGATTTATTTAAAAAAACAAATGTAAAACAAGTCGGTCACAGACAGCAGACCTCCGCCAAGACTTGATATGATGTCATATGACGTCAAAACGTAACGTGATGGAGTCATAGGTGTCGACCCATCTGATGTCTGAAGGTTAGGGTTAGGGGTCAAAGGTCAGACCATATAAATGAAAAAACCCCACAGATATTACCACTGAGGTGTTTTAAATGTTGACCTTTAGTCTGGCCTTGACCTTTGACCTTCATTGCTCAAAATCTAACGGGTTCTTCCACGACCCATTAAAGTTTAATCAACGTGTGTCAACGTCTGTTCAGAACTTTTTGTGTCATCCTGCTGACAGACGAACAGACTTGAATTAATACCTCGTTGGTGGAGGTAAAAAAACAGAAATGTGTTTACGTTACTTTACTGTAGGTAAAGAACAGTGATGATTATAAACTTGGTCCTCATGAGACATGGAGACCAGTATGTTCACTTCAGTTCAGTTTTATTTCGAGCACAATAATCATCAAAACAACAATGAAATATTCAACCTTTCTTTTTTCTTCTACTCGAAAATGAGTGGGAAGAAGTAAAATTTATAAACTCCACCCCCTTTTACAAACTAAAATATATATAATATACTGTGTTAACACACAATATACTTTATGTCCTTTTTATCTTTACCACAAAAACATCCATAACCATTTATATAAACATTATTTACAATTCACTTTATATAATCTGATATGATCAACTAAAGTACTAGTATTGGTAAAGTATTAGTTTGTGGTAAAAGTACATTCACTTTCACCACAAAAACAATTACATAAACAATAATCAATAGATAGGATCCATAGATATATAGATATATCTTAACCATGATAGTTTTATTATCATATAAAACTCATTGACCTTTTCTTCTACCTTATAACCATATATTCACCTACTCAGATAATATTCTATATTTTATTATTATACTTTTTTTATACATCCTTTTGAAAACACAAATTGAAGATGACTTTTTTAGATTCTGATCCAGATTATTCCACAGATGTTCCCCCTAACACAGACACACTGACTTTTAGAATTAGTTCTACTCTTCATTTTCCTCTAAATGTCAGTTAAGTTATAATCACTAATTCTCAGCTGAAACATCTGTTGTAAACTGTAGAAAGTATGTGGTCATGATCTTTATACATTAGAATAAAAGTGTTGACGTCCACAACATCATGTATGTGTGTGTGTGTGTGTGTGTGTGTGTGTGTGTGTGTGTGTGTGTGTGTGTGAGTTGTTATATATATAAACAAATGAACATAATCTAGTCTTATTCATTTCCGCTGTTGGTTACATCATGGCTTCGACACAGTTGAATAAATCCTAAGTTCAGTGAACGCAGTGATGACACATTTATATGTTCAAATACTGTGTCTGAAGCCCCCCCCACCCCCACCCCCCACACACCCATTAGCTCCTTCCCCTCAGTTTTGTGCGTTCACATGTAGGGGTAGGGGGAAGGGGAGGGGCTTTATACTCCTTCAAAAACAGATTTTCCAAAGGCAGACTCCAAACAGGGGTACGAGAAATTTCCCCAAATACAAAATGGCGGCATCTATGACACAGATGTATTATCACCATAATTAACAGTTTTTCAGTTGTTTAGTTTGACATTGTCACAATGTGTAATAGTCATTTTCTCCATAAAATACACATGGGGGAAAAAATTAATGGATAAAAAAATTAAAAAATAAAATTAAAAAAAAATCGCTATTTATGTAAACATGTAGTAATGGGTGGATACATAACACTTCTGTGATTGGACGCAGATATTAGTAAAAATGTGTTCATATCCAATAGAACAACACAATACAGCAGCAGACGTGTTAGTTTAACTGTGGTTAAAGCTGTGGTTTTTGTTACGTAACAACTGGTGGAGTGAACTGATGACGAAGGTGAGTGATGAAGAGGTGTCCCCATTTATAGGGCTTGACGTTGAAGTCCTACCCCTTATAGCTCTGATTGAAGGAACCCAAGTTTGGAGGATACGATGAAGCCTTGAAGTAATCAATAGAAAAATAATTTAATAGCATTCTGAAGTTGTGAAATGCTCAGATGTGACGTGAACATGACAGGAAGTTAAAATGTTAAATCTACACATTGCTCCATAAATATATCTGTCATTTGTTGTGGGGTTTTAAACAGTCATTTCTCTATAAAAACAGGATTTAAAAAATGTTTTAACAGCATAAGTAAAAGCTAAACCACACATAACATGAAGTATGACACTGTGGCTGTACAACTATCTGTGGTGACCCTTGACCTCCAGCAGAAGCAAACACTTGACTCTTCAAAAGTGTGACCAGACCAACACAGACGTGGCTCAGTTTGTTTAGTGGGAGTTGTAAAATCTGTCCTTTGCACCGAACAAGCTGAAGATTAGATAAGATTCAGATCATGTTGCTATGTTTACTAATAATACTCACAGGTACTTACTGTTGGTTCACACATTTTCCATTTGTCTGCCAATGTGTAACACGAATGGGCAGTGTTTAGTTTGTTAAAACTTAACTGATAATTACACTCAATACAGATATACAAACTGATATGTAACTATCAATAAATGTTAGAAAAGCATCAAAAATAAAGGCAGCTTTTTGGAAATTATATAAATATTGTGTCTGAACTGTGCAACATGTTCAGGTCTTAGTTATTAATCCAATTTTTTTTTAATTATATTGTGCTTATTGTGGACAATATATATATATATATATATATATATATATATATATATATATATATATATATATATATATATATATATATATATATATATATATATATATATATATATATATATATAATTTTTGTTTGAATGAATTACCCATTTATCATCCTGGTCTTTTATGGTTTTAAAGTTTTATTTGTTCACTGACTTCACTTTTATGGAACTGCAGCTGATTTTTGTGTTTTTTTCTACGGTCTGTGCACAGTAATTTTGTGACATAAAACTATTCCTCTATCTCCACTGTAAAATATCTACATGCAGCTGTCAGATAAATCAGTACTGTATTTTCCGCACTATAACGCCCACTGTCAATGAATGGTTTGTTTTAGAGATTTTTTTGCACTATAATGTGTATGAAGTCAAGTCAAAATTATGAGATACAAAGTATGTGGGCTTTGGAGTTAACGTCTTTAAAGTGTCACCTTATAGTTTGGAAAATAAGGTACAATAAAATTAAATAAGTATGTAAGCTAATATATAAGCAGCACTAACCCCACACTTTGTTTCCTTTTTCAGCCACTTCAGTTTGTGCCACATTCAAACTGAAGATGTGTGTTTTAAAAAGACTTTCATTTGTAGTTTGTAAATGACTTTCCAGAAAAAAACTCCTAAATCCCAGCTTTAGAGTTTGTTTAACAAAGTGCAGAGTCCAGCAGAAATGCCCACCTCTTTCTTCTTCAGGATGACTTTCTTCTGCAGCACTTTGACGGCATAGAATGTGTTGTCTGCTTTGAGCTTGGCGAGCAGGACCTGCATGAAGGTGTGTTTGTTTAGTGCTTTGTTTGGTAAACATGATGCACCCTCATAGCAAAGTAATGCTATCAAACCACGACATATAGAGCCCATCTGAGAACACAACACACAACACAGATATGTGATCTGTGGAAACAGATGAGCCTGACAAATACGAGAAGTTTGTCGATACAGAAAAAGAAAAATGGTCCAATGTTGATCTGCTGCCAAAAAAAAAAAAAAAAAGTTCACTTTTTGAGCAGGAATAAATACAACAAGAAAATAAAAGGAATCAATGTGTGTGACCCTCCACAACAAACCAGTCACTTTGGTCAAATTTAATAAATTCATATTTTATATTTATCTTAAAGTTTATTAAAAATGTTTGTGTGACACTAATTCAACCAATCAGAGGCTGTTTTTCAACAAGGGCTTTAGTTTAGTGTAGAAGGCTTTGTTCTGAGGCCTCCCATTGGTTCAAATCTATAATTATATAGATTTCTATTTAAGGGTTGTCTAGAGGGAATCCCCATCTTTCCAACGGTACCAAACATGACGGGGAAATACCTAACGCCAGCGCCAAGGAAAGTCGTGTTTGGAGTCGATTTGTCTTAGTTTTAGACTTAATTACTGTCAGAGTCAGTTGTTGTTCTTCATAAAAGACATGATTTGAAGAAGTTACGCTAGGAATTTAACAAACACTCATAGTTAGAAGTGTTCAGGAGACATTTTACTGGGATTTTATTAATAAACTTTAAATCATTTTGACCCATATAAGGTATTTGAGGCTAAAGTTAAAAACACTGCTGTGACTGAACCACTGCTTTAATGATGGACGGACGTATATAAAAAAATAAATAAATGAAGGAGTCAATATGTATTGGCTGTGATATATAGAGTGAAAAGATGCTTGTGTGTGTTAAATACTGGTTGTATGATGCTGAGGTAACTTGAACATGCTTCAGTACACTGTAAAGTCAATGATTCATGAAGCAGGTAGACTCTCCATGACCCCAGTGCCATGTCAGCAGCTGCTCCATAGTTCCATTTCTTATTCTGTCTCTTCTGTGTCACAAGGTCACGGCTGTAAAAAAAAATCACTCTGGCTAATTAACCAGTGTCCCAAAGCCCTGAGATGTCCTCTTTAATCTGGACGATCCATTCATTCTTTGCAGCGTTTATTGTTTTCATGTCCTGAACATCATCTTTCACTGATCTTTTCAGAGTTCCTTTAAGGTGAGTGTTGTGAAGTGACAAAACAGATAAAAGACTGAAGAGCATTTGTTCCACTTACCTTTCCAAACGTCCCTTTACCGATAACCGTCATGAAGTCAAAGTCAGTGGGTCTAGCACTGAAACAAGTCAAAGTTATCGATTAAATACAGACTAAAGCACAATACACAACAACCTGTGACAGACAGTCTGTGCAATAATCAAATAATGAGCTTTTTTTCCTCTAATATAACGGCTTTTTACCAGGAAGTGGGAAAGTTGATGAAGTGTGTCCAGCGTCTTTTATTGGTGCTGATGGAATAATGGCCGACTTTTTTTTTTTTTTTATCATCTCCTGTTTCACTTCTATTGATAACGCAGCACACGTTTAAAAATACAAAATACAAAAAAACATACAGTGGTACCTCAACTTACAAAATTAATTCATTCCAGAAGTGTTTTTGTACCACGAATGGTCTCATTTTAAATGTAAAAGGTCTGATTGGTTCCAAAGTCCCCAATACTACCCCCTAAACCCCCAATACTACCTCTAAACCCCCTATACTACCCCCTAAACCCCCAATACTACCTCTAAACCCCCTATACTACCTCTAAACCCCCTATACTACCCTCTAAACCCCCAATACTACCTCTAAACCCCCAATACTACCTCTAAACCCCCTATACTACCTCTAAACCCCCTATACTACCCTCTAAACCCCCAATACTACCCTCTAAACCCCCAATACTACCTCTAAACCCCCTATACTACCTCTAAACCCCCTATACTACCTCTAAACCCCCTATACTACCCTCTAAACCCCCTATACTACCCTCTAAACCCCCAATACTACCCTCTAAACCCCCAATACTACCCCCTAAACCCCCTATACTACCCCCTAAACCCCCTATACTACCCCCTAAACCCCCTATACTACCCTCTAAACCCCCAATACTACCTCTAAACCCCCTATACTACCTCTAAACCCCCTATACTACCCTCTAAACCCCCAATACTACCCTCTAAACCCCCAATACTACCCTCTAAACCCCCAATACTACCCTCTAAACCCCCAATACTACCCTCTAAACCCCCAATACTACCCCCTAAACCCCCAATACTACCCTCTAAACCCCCAATACTACCCCCTAAACCCCCAATACTACCCCCTAAACCCCCTATACTACCCCCTAAACCCCCTATACTACCCCCTAAACCCCCTATACTACCCTCTAAACCCCCTATACTACCCCCTAAACCCCCTATACTACCCCCTAAACCCCCTATACTACCCTCTAAACCCCCAATACTACCCTCTAAACCCCCAATACTACCCTCTAAACCCCCAATACTACCCCCTAAACCCCCAATACTACCCCCTAAACCCCCTATACTACCCCCTAAACCCCCTATACTACCCCCTAAACCCTTTAAAATGATAAAAGTATATACATTTAATATGAATATGTGTTCAGTTTTATAAACAGTATATTTTAGATGTAATTTATTCGTGTCAGTGGGTAAATGTGTCACTGACTGAACATTAAACATTAAACCATTAAATGAACCAGACATGTGGGTCATTTTCATTCCAGACATGTGGGTCATTTTCATCCCAGACATGTGGGTCATTTTCATTCCAGACATGTGGGTCATTTTCATCCCAGACATGTGGGTCATTTTCATACTATGGGGTTTGTTTTAATTATCATTTTCACCTTCAACAATGTTTGTTGACAGACGTTTGGTCAAATATTGATCCAAAGATGATTGACTTTGACCACTTTTCATAATTTTCCTAAAATGCACAAGGCGTACATCGTCAAAGTGAACGATAGCACGACTGTGAACATTTTTTCACAATGTTTTTCTTTCCAGGAATTGGGAAAGTTGATGAAATGTGTCCAGCTTGTCTTTAATTGGTGCTGATGGAATAATGGCTCCTCCTTTTTAAATCATCTCCTGTTTTGTCTCATCATCTGAACCCGCTTTATCCTCACTAGGGTCACAGGGGTCACTGGGGGTCTAATCCAGCTACAATGGGTGAAGGCGGGGTCAAAGGTTCACCTCAGGGCTGAACATAGACAAACAATCAGTCTCACATTCACACCTATGGACATTTTAGATTAACCAGTTAACCGGTTAACTAATTAACCAGTTAACTAATTAACCCATCAGTGCATGTGTTTGGACAGTGGGAGAAAACTGGAGAACCCGGAGCAAACCCATGCGGACACGGGGAGAACATTTAAACTCCACACAGAAAGGTCTGGTGTGGGATTCGAACCAGGGTCCTTTTCACTGTGAGGCACAAGTGCTAACCACTGCACCACCGTGCTAACCACTGCACCACCGTGCTAACCTCTGCACCACCGTGCTAACCTCTGCACCACTGTGCTAACCACTGCACCACCGTGCTAACCTCTGCACCACCGTGCTAACCACTGCACCACCGTGCTAACCTCTGCACCACCGTGCTAACCTCTGCACCACCGTGCTAACCACTGCACCACCGTGCTAACCACTGCACCACCGTGCTAACCTCTGCACCACCGTGCTAACCTCTGCACCACCGTGCTAACCACTGCACCACCGTGCTAACCTCTGCACCACCGTGCTAACCACTGCACCACCGTGCTAACCACTGCACCACCGTGCTAACCTCTGCACCACCGTGCTAACCACTGCACCACCGTGCTAACCTCTGCACCACCGTGCTAACCTCTGCACCACCGTGCAAACCACAGCACCACCGTGATGAATGAGGGTCAAAGGTCACTAAAAGCATCACGGGTCGCTCCCTCATAGCCAATGTGATGATATGTACAGTACTGTATTTATGTCTCTGTTTCGTCAATTTAATTTTTGTTCGTATTCAGAGATGAAAAATTGACGTAAAGTTTTTTGTTACTTGGATTTTAACCTCCACCAAGGAGGTAACGTTTCTGCCAGAGTTTGTTTGTCTGTCTGTTAGGAAGTTAGCAGGATAGCTCAAAAAGTTATGGACGGATATCGATGACATTTCAAGGGAGTGAAACAAATGATTACATTTTGGTGGTGATCCAGAAGAGATCTTGGATTCTGGATCAAGTTTACATTTATAATTCATTTACCGTAATGTATAATTTCAAAGTAGTCCAGAATCCAGGACCTCTTCCAGATCATCACCAAAATTTCATCATTGTGACACTCGCAACACATCCTGAAAACTTCATCAAGATGATGGATTTGGATGAAGTTACGTCACTTTCTGAGTCATCTTGCTAACAGACAGACAGACAGACAGACAGACAGACAGACAGACAGACAGACAGACAGACAGACAGACAGACAGACAGACAGACAGACAAAAACATAACCTCCTTGGTGGAGGTAAAAATCTAAGTAACAAAAATCATCAATTTTTCATCTCTGAATACAGACAAAAATTAGATGCCTGCCTTGGCAGAGGTTTTCGCTCTCAGAGTGCTTTTCTAGATTGTTATGTAGTGACATAATTTCGTTTGACTGATTAGTTAATTAACCCTTGTATTATGGTAAGGGTCAATTTGACCCATTTCAGTTTTGGTGTTGACCAAAGTACTGGTTATCTTTTCTTTTTCTTCATGACATTTTGTGACATTATCTTTTCTAGGATGGTGTGTAGTAGACCAGGGGTTGTCAAACTTTTTTGCCCCAGGTCCCCCTTGGAGGGGTGAAATTTTTCCATGTCCCCCCTCATCCTCGTGATACTGAAAATGATAAAAAACCACTTCAACAATGATTATTATGAAACAATGATAACCTTTTTTAATAGTGCTTTTGTGCAAACCAGCCACATTTTCAGGTATTATAATATAAATGAACACTTCAGAAACAACAATTTTAAATAATTTTAAAATAATAAACGGAACAAAAGACACACAAAACCGTGTGTGTGTGACTGACAGACAGACAGACAGACAGACAGACAGACAGACAGACAGACAGACAGACAGACAGAGACTTAATGAGAGGGATGATCTTGTCAAACTCAATATAACTATCAATGTACTTTCTCTTTTTAGGGTTAGGGCGTTTGTTTTTGTCATTGTCATTTTCATTGTCATTTCTTTTACCACTTCTTGAGGAACTTGGCGGACACAAAAATCCATCCATGTTCGCTGCAGGGTGGCTAAAAATAGCCTGTGACTCGCTCCGTCTCAATTTAGTCAAGCTGGCGTCAAACAGCGCTGTTACTTCCGCCCGCTCGCTACAAAATAAAACTTCTGCATTTCAAAATAAAACAGCAAAAAAACCACAAACAAACAAACAAAAAAAACGTGAATAATTTCGCGTACCCCCTGGACATGCGCCACGTCCCCCTAGGGGTCCGCGGACCCCAGTTTGAGAACCGTGGTAGTAGAACATCTGTGCAGTTTGTAAACAAACATGATGTCAGGGGTCACTTTGACCCAGATACTTTAATGTGGGTAATTATCTTTTGATTATCTCTTTATGATCTAGTGTATTCTGATTGTATTTTAGGTGTAGACCGTAAAGTTACCTGGAGAAAGATCCAGTGGAAACACGTGTAAAGAAACAAAAAGGAAAAATGAAAGAAAATGTGTTTGTGAAGAAGAAAAGATTTTAACTAGTTCTTAAACGATGTTGAAATGATAAAAAAATGTTTAGCATGTCTCTTTTCTAAATGTTTATATCATCTAAAATAAAGTAGTTATTAGATTAACCTGTTTTTGTCTTTTTTACCGCTTTGAATTGATTTATACAGTGCGGGTCAGAATGACCCACAACATAATCAATGGAATTGATTTTCAACATAATACAAGGGTTAATAGTGTTCATTTCTGCATCCATAAAAATGGTTTGTCTACATTAGAAACAACATTTAAAGGGTTAAAAATTATATTAAATTGAGTATTTGTTTTTCACTTGTACGTGTTTTTTTATTTTATCAAATTGTTTTGTAAATAAAAATACCAAACTGTGTGAATTAATTATGTTTTACATTATTCTACGAGTATTTTTTCACACACTTGGTACTTAAAAATGAAAGTGTGTGTGTGTGTGTGTGTGTGTGTGTGTGTGTGTGTTAGAGGATGTAAATCACTCACTGTGGGTTTGCTGAAGGTCCCAGATTAACTTCATCATGAGAGGATGAGGATGTTGTCCGCAGCTGAAAAACAAATGCTTCAGTTTACTCAAACACAACAAACTCCGCCCCTTGCAAACATTTGACCTGATTTGCCCCATCACTTATTGCAAAAAACACATTTTTGGTGGCTGTGACCTTTGACCTATATTAACCAAATTTAATAGAATCTATTCTGGACCACCTCACACCTTTCCTGAAAATTCAGAGGGTGGTTACCACGGTGATAACCTCTGACCTCTGACTCCTTATGGGAGATCTGTACAGTTCTGGCTGTTTCAGGAAAGGCCCATGTGACCCAGCACATTCACCCTTTGACCTGTGACCCTCTGGCAGACGTGTCAGGACAATTAAAGCAACTAGTATTCAGACAACGCATTCTGTGACAATCTCCAGTTTCTATGACAACCTGTTCTTGAATTAGAGCCAATAATGTCGTTTTGACCTTTCTGCTAAATGCAACCTTGACCAGAAGGTCGGGTACTGACCCATGGCCTAACATTCAAACATTTAATGGAGATTGGTCCAGTAGTTTTTGTGTAAAGTTGCTGACAAATAAACAAAAACAATAGCCCTTGCCTCCTCTTCGGGGGGGGGGGGGGGTAATAAGGACGTAAACATGATTGTTCAGTTACTTAAACTCATTTCTATTGGTTAAATATGTTTGTTGAGTCTAACATTTTCTATACACAGATAAATGTTCCGTCTTTGATGGATTAACTATAAACATCCATAGCTAAAGAGAAACTGAAACTAAAGGACGACTGTTTACATCAGACAGAGGAACTATGTCAACAGAAGCAGAGAAATATTTCATCACAGAAGACATGAGGACGTGCGTCACATCATGTTCGTAACTAAACATTACTGCAGCCTTACAATCACACTCATTCACTTATTCATTCACTTATTCATTCACTTATTCATTCTAACTGTAATATTTTTTATTTCAATCTATGAATTTTGTCACTGACTCCAATCATTCCTGTCTGTACTTCTCCATTCATCAACATTTCTCATCATTCTAAAAGTAAACCTGCTCTACAAGTGTCAAATATTTAGAGGTATGAAAACTCCTAGACACTATGTTCAAACTAAAAACTTAAGTCTAATTAACTTTGATAGGTTTATTTCACATGATGTCACATTGCTACTTAGTCAGGACGCAGTTTTCAGATGGAGTGAAGCTCAGTGTTTTGTGTAGTTTACAGCTGTACCAATCGTTCTAACCCAGAGACGGAAAAGACATTTACCAAAGATTGTCATTGACTCTAAGAGCCATGAAGCACAAAATATAATGTGTAAAAAACATGTACAATTGATGTTTTTTTTCTTAAATCATTTCATTGATGACGCTCCATTAGAGTGATGTCATAGAGATGATGCAGCTTCAGTTTAACCAGAGCTGCACAAGGCACAGGACAACATCATTTTCTTACTGTTCCTTCATAGATTTGTAATATTTTGCAGTTCAAAGTAAAGACCCTGTCATGACATACGTGTGAAGAAATCACTGTGTCTACAGCCTGTAGTAGTATTTTTGGAAACTCAGAAAATTGTGCCACTACATTCACAAAGGTGAGAAATGGAAAAAGCCAACAGAAAAACATTTTGTAGATGTGCTATATATAATTGGGTTGTGGTTAAATGTTCATTTACACTGTTGGAATATGGTTTAACTAGACACATCAACATGCACTACCATGTTGACATTAGCTGCTACCAGTAGCAGCTAATGTCAACACACATGCCATACATCTTGATTGCATGTGTGTCATTGACACCCTAGTGAAGACTGAACCATAATTATGTCTGAACCTTTTGGTACCGAGGTTGTGGACCTACCCACTGACAAAAAAGTTCTACGGCTCCAAACTTTTGTAGGCTTTGATCTGCTGCTGGTGTAGTAGGATGTTAGTATTAGGGTGGTGCGGTAGGGTGTTAGGGTGGTGCGGTAGGGTGTTAGGGTGGTGCGGTAGGGTGTTAGGGTGGTGCGGTAGGGTGTTAGGGTGGTGCGGTAGGGTGTTAGGGTGTTGCGGTAGGGTGTTAGGGTGGTGCGGTAGGGTGTTAGGGTGGTGCGGTAGGATGTTAGGGTGGTGCGGTAGGGTGTTAGGGTGGTGCGGTAGGGTGTTAGGGTGGTGCGGTAGGGTGTTAGGGTGGTGCGGTAGGGTGTTAGGGTGGTGCGGTAGGGTGTTAGGGTGGTGCGGTAGGATGTTAGGGTGGTGCGGTACGGTGTTAGGGTGGTGCGGTAGGGTGTTAGGGTGGTGCGGTACGATGTTAGGGTGGTGCGGTAGGGTGTTAGGGTGGTGCGGTAGGATGTTAGGGTGGTGCGGTAGGATGTTAGGGTGGTGCGGTAGGATGTTAGGGTGGTGCGGTAGGATGTTAGGGTGGTGCGGTAGGATGTTAGGGTGGTGCAGTAGGATGTTAGGGTGGTGCGGTAGGGCGTTAGGGTGGTGCGGTAGGGTGTTAGGGTGGTGCGGTAGGATGTTAGGGTGGTGCGGTAGGGTGTTAGGGTGGTGCAGTAGGATGTTAGGGTGGTGCAGTAGGATGTTAGGGTGGTGCAGTAGGATGTTAGGGTGGTGCAGTAGGATGTTAGGGTGGTGCAGTAGGATGTTAGGGTGGTGCAGTAGGATGTTAGGGTGGTGCAGTAGGATGTCTTCAGGACCAGGTAGTAATATCCACAGCACAGATTGTGGCTTCTGTCCAAAAGTAAATACATTTTAAGTAACTGTACGTATCTGGATTTAAATCCATACAATAAACACTCTCTTCAATTGTTTCCTCCATAGCAACAGTCTCCATGGTTACTTTGTCCTCCAGCTGAAATTGCGACATCATCATAGTCATGTGACTGAAACCTACCCATTTTAATCACCACTTAAGTAATAATTGTTTGTATAAAAATAGGCTTTTAATTATTAAACAATAATGTGATTTATTCAAACCTGCTGCGGTCACATTGTGTTGTTACAATTGTATTTGAAGAACTCTACAGCATGGACCAGGTGTAATATACTGACAAATATTCATTAGATAAACTAAACATGTCCTTCAGGTATCTGTAATAATTCCACTCTTTCTGAGATAAATGATGCATCCTCTGTCATTCATTAGTGTTTGCATTTCAATGTCAGACTTCAATTTTGTCTTTTTTTTTTCATATCATCAGGAACATTGAACATATCTGCAAAAAAAATAAGAAAAAACTGAACCTAACTGATATCTGGAACTGTTATCTGTAGCTGTGACTAAGTGGAATTACAATTTATTGGTCATATAGCAAAGTAAAAGTTGTTTCCTCTGTTTTTATCTGGTAAGGAAAATACCACCATGTATGAAATAACACTAACGTTATCTACAGCTAAACTTAGAACCACGACTGGTCAATAAAAACACATTGATCATTGATCCTTATTTGCCGTTTGTTTTTCCCACTTTTCTGCAGCGACTGAATGTGTTTTGTTATTATTAAATTAAAACACCAGATACTAGATGTTTTTCCTCTTTTCTATCGCTTCCATCTTTGTCGTCTTTGGTATTATTTTGTTCGTGCTGTGTCTTTTACAAATAATGTAAAAATGTGTCGTTTCCTCATATTAAACCCAGTCTTAACCTGGATAATTATCAACGTCTGACATGAAGAGAGTTTCATCTGAACATTCTTGACCGAGTCACACAACTTCATTTAGATTAATGATTACAGACCAAAGAGCAGATTTTATATTTACAGATATAACTATAAACATTAACTAAGACCAAAACAGTCACACATATGAGAAAAGTGGAATTATTTAACAAAGCACAAAGGAAACACTGACCATGGTGACATTTTATATTCAATGGAATTTAGATAATGGATGATTATTTCTGGAATATTTTTTAATTTGAATGTCAAAAAGAAAACTGTAGCGAGGGAAGATATGGATAAATGTATTTTTATTCCTTTAATTATTATATAAAACAGTGATGGAAAACACAAATGATCTTTATTACTAAGACTAACATGGGAATTGGACCTTTTTTATGTCATTCTAAATAGAATGTGACATAAAAAAATAAGTCCATTCAACTTCAGAGAAACAACACAAACAATGTATGAAATATTGTTATAAAAATTCATCTGCCAGTATAAATCCAGCTGTTCACATTATGTTTAAAGGATTACATTGGTCAGAATTCAGATGAAAATGTTGAGCTTCCCAGTAACTCAAATATTGTACTTCAACCTTTTTATTTATTTAGTTTTTTTTCTATGTACTAGTGAAAGCTATATGCAAAAAAAAAAAAAACTATCAGAAACAAACCCTAACTTTCCAAATGCATTGGTACAGATAGACAATTGTGTTAGCAATAAACCTTTCCTTAACATTGGGAAGTTCCATTTCTATTTTTAGATACAAGATAAGACTTTATTTATCCCACCGTGGGGAAATTCCAAAGTTACAGCAGCAAATGTATAGTACATGTAGAAAGAGCAGAAAAACAGGTTTAAAATATTAAATGGGATGTGTGGGGTTTTTTTATTTTTTATTGTAAAATTTTAATACAAAATGAATAATAAATTGTAATACTTAAAAGAGTACTTGCAGGCATTCAACTGTAGTTTTTTTTAAGTGTACATGGGGGGGTTTATATACAGCAGGTGACAAAACAAAGTCCCAAACTGAAGACAAATACTTACATTACTGTGAGCCATAGCTATTATCCATACCACGTCCACTGAAGACCCTGCATCAGTGTTGGACAAACCTGGGACAAGATAGAAGACGAGTCAATGAGGAAGGAAGTACTAATACTCTGCTGCTCAAATACTCACTGCATTCCCATTTTAAACTATTCAAACCCTTCCTAAATGATGTGACCTTTACACTGGTCTACCAGAATTAAACTAATGAAATGTTCCAGCATGTGTTAATGACAAAGAAAATTAAAAAGTCCATGAACTGATGGTTGGATCAAAATGTGAAATTGTTGGAACAAACAAGAGGAATGGTTTTAGTCCAAAGGAATATGAGTATCAGATGTACTTCCAAACACATTATGATCCATTCACTTCACAGGTTGGTTCTAGTGGAATATTTATTCATCATTGTATACATCTACATAAACATTTATACCTCTAATTAACTACTTTTAATAAGATATTTATCTCAAAAATAACAAAATGCCAAGGCACTCATCTACCTATAAATGTCTATTTTATGGGAAACTCATAACTAAAATACTTTGATGCATTTCAGCTACAAGCTTTGGTCAGGAAGTGAGCAGTCTGTGCACACATATATATATATACATATACATATATATACATATATATATACATATATATATATATACATATATATATATATTATATATATATACATATATATATATATATATATATATATATATACATATACATATATATATATTATATATATATACATATATATATATATATATATACATATACATATATATATATTATATATATATATACATATATATATATATATATACATATACATATATATATATTATATATATATACATATATATATATATATATATATATATATATATATATATATATATATATATATACACACACACACATCAGATGTAATTGCTATTTTTAACAGATAGACGTTCATCTATAGTCTGTCTGTCCATGGTAGTAGATCTGTCCTTCACTGTGGTTTTCCCAGAGGGTTCTCCTTTCCCACTGGGTTTTGGAGTTTTTCTTTGCAGAGAAGGAGGGTCTAAGGACAGGGGGAGGGTCTAAGGACAGGGGGGTATCTGGGACTTTATCTATTTCTGTAGTTGTTTTTTCTATTTATTATTTATTAATAAATAATGGCCAACTCTCTAAGAAATGAAAGTAAGACAAGCTAACGTCCCCTAAACACATGGAAACAAGAACTGTGTGTGTGTTTCCAAATAAACTGCTGACCTCAGTGTGAGGGTCCAGGAGAGCTGGAAGTTCTGGTTTGGAAAGGATCAACAGAAACACAACCAAGGACATTGTGTGTGTGTGTGTGTGTGTGTGTGTGTGTGTAGTGACTGTATCAGTAACTGAATGTGTTGACATGGCAAATATTGTGTCATTCTTACATCTGTCAAAACATAGGTGATGGCACACACACACACACACACACACACACACACACACACACACCTTTTTCCCCCATTACCATATCTCATATATTTTTATTTATATATTCTTACTTAGCTGAATGTGTGTTTATATGTATATACACAATATTCGATGACACATTTACATACAAATACACGTCTATATTACTAGTATTTTAACCAGGTCACTGCTGACCCATATATGGGTTAGGTCACATTTCAACTGATGGAGTTTAGCCAATAATCATCCAAACATTGAAAATGGTCAACAATTCTTTTTTTTCTTGTACTCGAAAAGGAGTGTGAAGAAGTGAAACTTATAAACTCCGCCCCCTTTTACAAACTAAAATTCAATAGAAACTGCATTAATACACTATATACTTTTATTGTCTATTCATTATTAGTACAAAGCATCCATAACCAATTATATAAACATTATTTATAAGTTCTGATATACTCATACTGTAAGTTCATTCACCTTTACTATAAATTAACTACAAATACAATAGATATGATAGTTTTATTACAATATAAGACTGTTCACCTGTTTTTCTACCTTATAACCAAATATTCACTTTTTCAGATAATATTCTATATTTTGTTTTCATACATCTTTTTTGAATACAACTTCAATTTTAATACATGCATTTGGCCTTAAAAATATTCATATTTGGTTAATGTGTGGGTTCATAATCTATACATGTATTTATTTAACTTGTTTTTTTATTACTTTATTTACTCCTTACCTTCTGTAGATTGGAACTCGACACCCAGTAATCACCTCTATCTAGAACTGATCTACTCGTGCTGTTGACTATTTTATGTAACCATCTGGTTTGTAAATGATGTTTGGGTTAGATAAGGTTTTTTTGTTTGTTTGTTTATTTATTCTCTCCCTACCCAGGACTTTCTCTCTCTCTCTTTTTTTGACTGTACATTTTACATACTTTCTGTCACCACTCTATATTCGTACCGTGTATCTGTGAAAAAATTCAATTAAAAAAATCATATATGCAAACAAATATGACAAACTTAAAAGGATAACAATTGAACGACATGTAAAAGTACTTCAAAACCAGACTTTCCAAAAGCGTTTACTGGACCAACTATAATAACTTGAGCTGGAAATGTGATTTAGAAAGTTTGATGCTGTTCTACACTGATTAAATATTAATTTGGCTCATGCTTTGTACCCACATTTTTATTATTGGAGGGAAAACCCTGCCTTTCAGTATTTGTACATGAACACCAGACACTAAAATGCACTTTACTCTTCTACCAATGAATCTGATGTAATTATTTTCAGATAGAGATGATATCCCACTATGTTGCATTTTTGCTCCACACCTCACATCATTGAGACTTCATTTCTGGCAGAAGAGCTGAAGATCTTCACCTTTTGAAGGAGATATAATCCATGTCTAAATATTTTAAGCCCATTTAAATATTTATTCACATATTTGTTGGTTTAACACTTCTGTATGCAGGCAATAGTAACAATAAGATGAACCATATCCACCCACTTTACAGGGAGATCGTGCAATAGTGCCTATTACAATACTGTATGTGCAAAGTACTAAAAGCTTATGAATGGTTTAAAACCAAATATTTATATTTGTTCACATACCATAACTATATTCTATAGGTCTACAAATAAAGTACAAGTACCAAACCGCTAAATATATGCTTAAATCAGCTATGATTCTACATATTCACAATCAAAATCTAGATAAGATTCTGATCAGACTAACAGGGCGGCATGGAAAAATATATATTGATGCATTCTCACTTATTTATCTGCAAGTTGGATGAGTCACAGACATCACAACAGAAATAAAGTCCACTTCATGAAGCAGGTTGAGCCAAGGTGAATTAATCCAAGACCTTGGAGATTATTACTAATAAATAAAGCAGGGCAGTAGCCATTAGTACATGACAATGATGTGGTTGTTTTAATAGCACTAGTAAATCATCACCATCATGTTAATTCACCACACACACACACACACACACACACACACCTTACAATAACCATAAAACTCTGCCACAGGGCAAAGACACATAAAACCTTGATAGTAAAATGGTGCAGTCCTTATGACTACAACACCAGGATTGTATAAAAGTACAACTTAATGCCTGAGTAAAAACAAACAAATAAAGAAAGAAGTCTCATTACAAATTCAAAGTAAATGTAGAGGAAAGTGGTCATTTAAAACAGACAACATAATAATAATACATTTTATTTAACAGCGCCTTTCAAAAATCTCAAGGTGAATTAAAACGGTATACAAACAGGTCTAAAAACAAAAAGGATAAAAACAAGTAGTTTTAGAGGAGGAAAAAAATAAATACAATGAAATAAATGGAAAGAGCAAAGAAAAAACTTTGATTATGGAGAGTATGCCATTTGCAAGAGAGAAAAGTTTTCAGTCTGCTTGAAAAGGTAGAGAGAGAGTCACAATTACAGAGGGTTCCAGAGTGCAAAAAACAAAGATACCTCAAATCTGGGGAGAAAAAAAAATCTACAAATGCACACCAAGCTTTAATTTGCAAAGTAAGAAAAATATTCCAACACAATGCCTAAAATTGTCTTGTATACATCACAATACCTTCTGCAACAACACTATAATAATTCAAATAACTGAGCAGAAGTCTACAATAACAAAATAAAGATACATTAAATTAAATTAAATTAAAAAGAAAAAAGTATATGGATTGTCGACGGTGCATATCATGTGTGGCAGTGAGCTCACCTGTGTGAAACTGGAGCTGATCTCAGGTCAGTTTGTGGTTCTGTCAGACAGGTACTGAAGGAAGGTCGACTTTAAAACAGTGAATCATTGATGAAAAAGTACTGGAGCTTAAAAGTGAAGCAGAGGCGGGGTCTGGGTTCTTGTAAAGAGAAAAAAAGAGGAGGTCTGTGTTCTGTAAAGAGTGAAAACAGGAGGAGGTCATTCCCAGACTGACAGAATGTCACTTCCGGACTTTGACACCAACTTTCAAAATAAAACAAAATGCACAAATCATAGACTAACTCAAAACACAATAACACACGTCATCAATTAATTCATGCTAATTAATAAATATTAACACGTGTAAACACCAGCATTATGGCTAAAGGAGCTAATTAGCAAGTTGGCTAGCAATCTATGCAACAGCTACTTCAATGGAAATCCATGCTAACGCAGATACTACTAAGACATATTTACTGAAATTAAGTACTGATAAACTTCAAAACAGAATCCTCTGACACACTTGTGTCTCCCTACCTGCCAGTAAGGGACGACAATTATTAATTTAAGCAAGAAGAGCTCCGAATGTTAAATTTGACAACCAAGCTAAACTTAAATTAACTTTCACCTGTCAATCACTGTGGGTACGTCCTCAATATGGAGCCGAAGTGACGCAATTCTATTTCCGGTCTATTTCCGAGCAATGGGACCTTTTTCTTTCTTTCTTTCTTTTTTTTATTGGAACTTTAGAACATACAATATACAAACTTTAAAGAGGACAATTGAATTACTGACCCCCCGAATGAACACATTTAGTAATAATAACACATTACACACCAGGTGACTAGTCATGAACAGACTTGGTATGAAAGATAGGTTATAAAAATGACAGAAACAGGTGAGAGAGAGAAAGAGAAGAAAGAACTCAGTGTCTGTACTTCCCCCAGCATTCTAACTCCTAGGGCAGCCTAGACTGAACTGTGACTCATACATCACATAATTTTTTAACTAACCTGATCATAGTCTTTCTCGAACAGGAATGTTTTAAGCCTGATTTTAAATGTAGAGACTGTGTCGGCATCTTTAATATTAAAGGGAAGATGATTCCATAAGAACACCTCCTTCTTTCAGGACGAAGGCAATAGCATCAAACATGGAGAAAACCCACTTTAAATCGGGGCATGTGGAAAGTGGCAGCTACTCCTGGTTAAGGAAAGATTCTACTGTGACGTCAGCTATGCGACGTCTGATATGTAGTCCAAACAGAGTCCAAATAATGACATATTTTTACACGCTAATAAATCACAAAACACGTATTAAAGAAACTCCAAACGCACATCATTGGTTATGATTTTAATTGAAGTAAAGAAAATGTGTGATTCAGGACATAAAGTAAAGTGGAGCAGAAAATAATTATTTTCTCCTCATCCACTCTCATGTTACATTTTTACGAACTTAGGCCCAGTGGACCGACCGGAAGGGGCGGAGACTTAGGCTCCCTATTGTGCGTCACGCGAGTTTAGTTTTGTTGAATTTTAGTTTAGTTTATTTCAGACACAAACATAACACAAAACACATGAAAAAAACCCCCGAAACAATACATTAATAATGAAATAAAAATGGAAGTAGGTAGTTAATGGAGAGGCTAAGTCACGCCCTTCTACTTCCGGGTCAGTGGGCGCTTAATGGAATGGAGCGAGTCAAGCTAAATTCTGATTCCGTTGGACAAGTGTTCTGAAATTCACATATGATAACGACTTCATAAGAAATATTTAATGTGTCATAAGCAGACCGTCTGTTTTTGATGGGAAGTAAATGTGACTGAGGTGTTATGTGGGTTTAGTAAGAGACTACAATGTGTCACGTATGTGACGTCACACTCCACTCAGCAGTGGTGTAGTCTGTACAACACAGGTGTCAAACTCCAGTCCTCGAGGGCCGGTGTTCTGTATGTTTTAGATATTTCTTTCTTCCATGTGATTCAGTTTAACCCTTTAACTCCTGAGAACTAACAAAATAATTGGTAACATGAGCAAAGTAAGACACAAATTATAGAAAATCAAAGAAAAATATTACAATTTAAAAAAACAAAATGTAGAAAAATAAACAAAATGAGCAACAAAAACTAATAAATATTTACAAAATGACAAACTAATGTGGAAAATTTTGAAAAAAAAATTACTAAAGAAGAAAACTACTATTGTAATTTGGTCCCAGCAATTTTTAATTTTTAATTTTTAATTTTGCCTTTAAATTTTTTTTTAAATAAAATTTAAAAAACTCTTGCTTTTTGGCACCTTGTCCATCCACAAAACTAAAAGGAAAATGGTTGATTTTTTTCTGAATATTTAAACTAAATCATCCATTCATAACACATCAGCACTGACATTTAAAGAGTTAATAATCAGCTCCTCATCAGACTGATAATGATGTAATGACCTCCAGGTGGAATGGAAGAGGGGAACATCTAAAACATGCAGGACACCGGCCCTCAAGGACCACACTTTGACACCCCTGCTGTAGGGTGACCACTGACATGAAGGAGGAAAGGAGGACACGTGTCCAAAAAGGAGGACAAAAGCCCTGGGCCTGGGGGGGGGGGGGACACCTGCAGCCTTCACTGTGTCCACTTTGTGCGCTAGATCAGCTGTGAATATTTACATTACATAGCCTACGACATGCTATCTACCTGTAAACATCGCAGAGTAGCAAGTGTAAATAACTGGTGGGAATTTATGACAATTAATGCAACGGTGGCGAACACTTGACAGACGGCTCTAAAACTGGACTGTCCGGACAAATGGTCACCCTAGTAGTCTGTGCTGACGTTCGCCAGTGTAGTCCAAATTAATTAACACAAAACAATACATGAATAATAATTTTAAAAGAATAACAGAAAAGGAAATGTAAAAAAGGGAAGCAGGTTGTTATTAATGACTTTGGTTTGTCTAAACAATAGAGTTAAATATGTCATCGTCCCTTTTTCCTACAGAGAAACAAACCATCTATAAGGACTAGAAATGTTTTTTTTGTTGTTTTTTTAAATTCAAAAGTCATTGTCTTGGATGTTCACACACACGCTTCAAACCCTCCTCTCTACCAAACTATCACAACTGACCCACATTCAATAATAGTTATGATTGGTTTGACCTGATCTAAGTTTGACCTGATCTAAGTCTGAACTGATCTAAGTCTGACCTGATCTAAGTTTGACCTGATCTAAGTCTGACCTGATCTAAGTCTGAACTGATCTAAGTCTGACCTGATCTAAGTCTGAACTGATCTAAGTCTGACCTGATCTAAGTCTGAACTGATCTAAGTCTGACCTGATCTAAGTCTGACCTGATCTAAGTTTGACCTGATCTAAGTCTGAACTGATCTAAGTTTGACCTGATCTAAGTCTGACCTGATCTAAGTCTGACCTGATCTAAGTCTGACCTGATCTAAGTTTGACCTGATCTAAGTCTGACCTGATCTAAGTCTGACCTGATCTAAGTTTGACCTGATCTAAGTCTGACCTGATCTAAGTCTGACCTGATCTAAGTTTGACCTGATCTAAGTCTGACCTGATCTAAGTTTGACCTGATCTAAGTCTGAACTGATCTAAGTTTGACCTGATCTAAGTCTGACCTGATCTAAGTCTGACCTGATCTAAGTTTGACCTGATCTAAGTCTGACCTGATCTAAGTCTGACCTGATCTAAGTTTGACCTGATCTAAGTCTGACCTGATCTAAGTCTGACCTGATCTAAGTTTGACCTGATCTAAGTCTGACCTGATCTAAGTCTGACCTGATCTAAGTTTGACCTGATCTAAGTCTGACCTGATCTAAGTCTGACCTGATCTAAGTTTGACCTGATCTAAGTCTGACCTGATCTAAGTCTGACCTGATCTAAGTCTGACCTGATCTAAGTTTGACCTGATCTAAGTTTGACCTGATCTAAGTCTAACCTGATCTAAGTCTGACCTGATCTAAGTCTGACCTGATCTAAGTCTGACCTGATCTAAGTTTGACCTGATCTAAGTTTGACCTGATCTAAGTCTAACCTGATCTAAGTCTGACCTGATCTAAGTCTGACCTGATCTAAGTTTGACCTGATCTAAGTCAGCTGTGAATCTAGTTTGGACTGGGCTGTGATGAAGTTGCTAACCCCCCCCCCCCCCCCCCCCGTGCTACTTCAAACAGAGGAACTTTTATTGTGAAAGGAACAAATCAGCAGTGTTACCTATTATATACAAAATATGTGACCCAGAAATCTACATAATTTCTTAAAAACACATTTTTATAGACTGGCTTTAATGTGACTCTTCTTTTTAACATAAAAAAAATAATGTTTGAATTTTAATTTGACCCTGTTTTGGTTGATGAACTGACATAACTACACAATGCTGCTTTATTCATGTTCTGTTATTTCTTCTTTTTCAGTCATTCTTCGTGTTGCTCAACTTATGTCTTTTATTCTGTTGTGTTTTCCATGTTTTATTCTGCTTTTGTCTTCTGTTTCTTTGGCTGTAAAAGCATCTTATAAACTCTGTTTTTAAAGGTGCTATATAAATACATCTATTATTATTATTATTTATTGTACTTATTTAATAGGTCTTATTTTTATTTACTATATTATCATAATGATTATTTTATTTTAACTTAATGTTTTTTTGTTTTTCTATCTTTTTTGCCCAGTTTTGCTCAGTTCTCGTCGTAGTTGTTGCTATTGATGTTCTCACAATAATTGTTATTGTAGAAAATGTTTTGTGAGTCTTTTTGGTCCTACTGTGTTCTCATTACTTGTGATTCACTGTGATGTCTTTTGTTTGCATGATGTGTGAATTTTTAATTTGTGCATTTAAAAGAAAGTATATATAAGAATACTTTAATAACAAAATACAGAGAATTATTTGACTAAGTAAATATTCAGTTATAATGTAGACTGATGCATAAAATAAGATGTTATTGTGATAAATTAACATAAACTATCATGATTAGGAGATGTTATCATATTAAATAGTGTATATGAAGTAAATATAAAGTGAATATAAATAAGCTTCTAGATGATTATGTAAATTGGATTGTGTGAGGTGATTTATAAAACAATGTGTATTTAAGTGATTGTAGATGTTTTGTGTTAATGATAATAAAAAAGTGTGTTACATCATAGACAGGGGGAGGAGCTAAGGACAGAGGGAGGAGCTAAGGACAGGGGGAGGGTCTAAGGACAGTGGGAGGAGCTAAGGACAGGGGGAGGGTCTAAGGACAGGGGGAGGGTCTACGGACAGGGGGAGGGTCTACAGACAGGGGGAGGGTCTACGGACAGGGGGAGGGTCTACGGACAGGGGGAGGGTCTAAGGACAGGGGGAGGGTCTACGGACAGGGGGTGTCTGTGGTTGATTGTTGTTTTTTTTGTAAAGCCCTGTGAGGTGATATTGTTGTAGTTTGGGATCTATAAATAAAATAAAACTTAATATAAGTGCAGTCCATTTACCATTTGTATGAAACATTTATAATCAAGTACAAAGACAGAAGAAAGAACCTGTTCCAGCAGGTTGAAGTCAGTCAGTTTACAGTCAATAGAACAACTCACACCAACAGCTGATGTTTACGTCACACACTTCTTCACTTACAGTGTTTGCTGTTTTCATTTAGTAACTGAATATTCTAAATGTTCACTTACTGTCTTTAAATCCAGGCTCTTTTTCTAATATTTCTGTTTATGATAATAACATAAACACAGGGTCAGTGTTAGTCATAGTCAGACTAAGTGGTCGCCTAGGCAACCAGATGTCTTGGTGGCATCTAATTCCTAAAGAATTATAATATTAAGACAGTGTATTTTCTGGACTATGAAGTGAAGACTTATATATATGGATTCATTCTGTTGTGCTCAGTGACTTGATTATTTGGACTCTTTTAAAGTTTAGTTTAGTAGATTAATAATAATAATAATAATAATAATAATAATAATAAATTTTATTTAAAGGCGCCTTTCTGACACTCAAGGTCACCGTACACATCACTTTACAAACAGCATAAAACATTTCGAACACACAAACAAGCAAAAGAAAAAGTAAGAATAAGAATAAATAAGGAAAAGCAATAGAGACAGAGACATGGTGGACAGACAGTTGTGAACAGATATGTTTTGAGTCTTGATTTAAAATGGACAAAAGAGTCGATGTTTCGGACTTCGGGAGGTATTGAGTTCCAGAGTCGATGGTGTTGAGGCGGGCGGTGGGGACAGACAGGTGTGTGGTGGGGACAGACAGGTGTGTGGTGGGGACAGACAGGTGTGTGGTGGGGACAGACAGGTGTGTGGTGGGGACAGACAGGTGTACGGTGGGGACAGACAGGTGTACGGTGGGGACAGACAGGTGTGTGGTGGAAGAGGATGTGAGGGTGCGGGAAGGAGTTGGAACATGGAGGAGATCAGACTAATATGAAGGACCGCCTTGAATGTAAGGAAGAGAACTTTGAACTGGATGTGGAACTGAACCAGGAGCCAGTGGAGCAGTGGGAGAACAGGATGGAGGGGGTACGGGATAGGACAGATGAACTCTGGACCAGTTCATGGAGGGTTTTTTGAGGGAGGCCGAAGAGGAGAGAGTTGCAATAATCCAGACGGGAAGTGACGAGACTGTGAACAAGGATGGCGGCCGTGGGGGGGGGCAATTGATGCTGCGTCGCTGGAAGTAGGAAGTCTGTGTAATGTTATTATAAGATAGTGTGCTGTCCAAGATGACACCCAGGCTCTTGACTTGAGGGGACGGTGTTTTGTTTCTGTGTTACAACTCAACAAGGTTGAGAGTTATTGAGACTGTTTAGCTTCACTTAATGCACCTTATGAAAAAAATCCAAAAATAAACCATTCATTGACAGTTCACATCATAGTGTCAGAAATAAAATAAATAAATCATTAAAGTTAACATTGACACTGATTATTCATGGACACTCAGTACGTACTCCATCACATATAGGACACTATGTTTACACATGATCATTTAGAATTACACTAAAAGGAAAGAGGGGTGTTGGCCTAGTGTTGGCCTAGTGTTCACCGAGTGTTCACCTAGTGTTGGCCTAGTGTTGGCCTAGTGTTCACCTAGGGCACCACATTGACTAGAGCCATTGACCTTGAACAGCTCTAATAGAAACAAGTCACATATTAATAATGTGCTAGTGTTGTCACTGCTTGCAGCTGTGCACCGTATCAAATTACTTTCATCAGTTGTTGGTCAGTGTTAGCAGCTGCTACGTGCAGGTGCACAGCTGTTAGCAGTGACAATGCTAGCACATTGATCGCTATTGAGAGAAAGTAGCTCCAAACAATTACCAGGTGTTTTTGTTCCATGATGGTTTTATGTAAATAAATCACTCATTCCAACACATTGTTTTGAGAAGTTTCATTTTTTGTGAATTTTAGCAAATTTTTTCCCTGCATTTTTTGTTTTGTAGTATATTTCTGTGCATTTTGTGGTAAATGTGAGTAAAAAAAAACCCTGGGACAAAACAATTGAACAACATAAAATGTTTTGACGTCGTTTTCTTTTCACTAAAGCATTTCCATCTTAAAATACCATATTAACATGAACGTAATGTTAGTCGGGGGATAGTGCTAGCACTAGGCTAAAGCTAGCACTAGGCTAATACATCGCCCAGTTTGGACAACCACATTAAGTGCAGATATATTCACTTCACAAACACCACTTGTTACGCGGCGTAGTAAGGAGGACCCAAAATACAGACTTCAGACGTTAAACAAGGCTAAGTGAGGTTAAAATTAAATCGGGTGAAGAACAGTGCCCATCTAGCCTGCCGGGCATTAAGTCGCTTGGCGCCCTGGATATATTCCAGGTTACGGTGATCTGTCCACACCATAAAAGGCTGTTCTGCACCCTCCAACCAGTGTCTCCACTCCTCCAGGGCCTCCTTTACTGCTAACAGTTCCCTATTCCCTACATCGTAATTTTGTTCAGCGGGAGTGAGACGGCGAGAAAAAAAAGCGCAAGGGTGAATACAGTTGTCCTTAGAGGACCGCTGGGACAGAATCGCCCCAACCCCCACCTCTGAGGCATCCGCCTCCACAATGAACTGGAGGCGAGGGTCGGGTAAGGTGAGAACCGGAGCCGAGGTGAACAAGGTCTTAAGTCGGGTGAAGGCATCATTGGCCCGAGGGGTCCACACAAACCGAGCCTTCTCAGACGTCAGCTGGAATAACGGAGCAGCCACAGAGCTGTACCCCCGGATGAAGCGGCGGTAAAAATTGGCAAAACCCAGGAAGCGGCGAAGCTCCCTGCGTGACTGGGGAGGAGCCCAGTCACGTACCGCTCTCACCTTGGCATCCTCCATCGCTACTCGTCCCTCAGACACAACGAAACCCAGAAAAGTGACAGACGGGGAGTGAAACACGCACTTCTCAGCCTTTACAAATAACTGGTGCTCTAAGAGACGGGTGAGGATGGTGCGGACATGCAAGATGTGGGTAGACAGATCTGGGGAGAAAATAAAGATGTCATCTAAATAGACGAACACGAACCGGTTCAGGAATTCCCCAAGAATGTCATTAACGAAATTTTGAAACACCGCGGGTGCATTGGTGAGACCGAAAGGCATGACCAGGTACTCGTAGTGACCAGATGGAGTGTTAAAAGCCGTTTTCCACTCCTCCCCCTCCCGTATCCTCACCAAGTGGTAAGCATTGCGCAGATCCAACTTGGTGAAGACACGGGCGCCCTGAAGCTGTTCAAAAGCAGTGGAGACGAGTGGAAGTGGGTACCTGTTGCGGACGGTGATGGTTCCCATCTGATTCGCGTCTGCGGGGTCCATTGTTGGTCAGTTCACTCTGTTACGCGGCGCAGTAAGGAGGACCCAAAATACAGACTTCAGACGTTAAACAAGGCTCCTTTATTCTGAGCTCAAAACGGGAAGTCCAGAAACAAGAATAAGACCATAAGTCCTACAAACAAACTTACTTATTAAACTAAATAGTAATGTCCCAAACGGGGACCACGATCCAGTGGGTTTCGTCAGGAAGGAGACGAGGGTTCTGAAGCGGTTAGTACGTGGGATGAACTGACAAAGGAGAAAGCAAAGGAAAGGACTTAAATAGGGAGAAGTGATGAGGACAGGTGTGTGAGGACCAGGTGAAATAATTAAGGTGAAAGGTGACAGGAAGCAGAAGGGAAAAAACAGTGAGTAGGGATATGACACCACTGAAGGTGAGAGTGACAATTAAAACAAACCCAATGGTATGAAAATGACCCACATGACTGGTATGAAAATGACCCACATGACTGGTATGAAAATGACCCACATGACTGGTATGAAAATGACCCACATGTCTGGAATGAAAATGACCCACATGACTGGTATGAAAATAACCCACATGACTGGTATGAAAATGACCCACATGTCTGGAATGAAAATGACCCACATGACTGGTATGAAAATAACCCACATGACTGGTATGAAAATGACCCACATGTCTGGTATGAAAATGACCCACATGACTGGTATGAAAATGACCCACATGTGTGGGATGAAAATGACCCACATGACTGATATGAATATGACCCACATGTCTGTAATGAAAATGACCCACATGACTGGTATGAAAATGACCCACATGTCTGGAATGAAAATGACCCACATGACTGGTATGAAAATGACCCACATGACTGGTATGAAAATGACCCACATGTCTGGTATGAAAATGACCCACATGTCTGGTATGAAAATGACCCACATGACTGGTATGAAAATGACCCACATGTCTGGTATGAAAATGACCCACATGTCTGGGATGAAAATGACCCACATGACTGGTATTAAAATGACCCACATGTCTGGTATGAAAATGACCCACATGTCTGGGATGAAAATGACCCACATGACTGGTATTAAAATGACCCACATGTCTGGAATGAAAATGACCCACATGTCTGGTATGAAAATGACCCACATGTCTGGTATGGAAATGACCCACATGACTGGTATGAAAATGACCCACATGTCTGGTATGAAAATGACCCACATGTCTGGTATGGAAATGACCCACATGACTGGTATGAAAATGACCCACATGTCTGGTATGAAAATGACCCACATGTCTGGTATGAAAATGACCCACATGTCTGGTATGAAAATGACCCACATGTCTGGTATGGAAATGACCCACATGACTGGTATGAAAATGACCCACATGTCTGGTATGAAAATGACCCACATGTCTGGTATGAAAATGACCCACATGTCTGGTATGGAAATGACCCACATGACTGGTATGAAAATGACCCACATGTCTGGTATGAAAATGACCCACATGTCTGGTTCATTTGAATGGTTTAATGTTCAGTCATTGACACTAATACATTACATCTAAAATATACAGTTTATAATGAAAACACATATCTATACTTTTATCATGTGGGTTTAGGGGGTAATATTGAGGGCCTTGGAACCAATCAGACCTTTTACATGTAAAATAGAAAAAAAAATGCTACCAGATACGTAAAATTAATTAATAAAATTTTGGCCTTTTTCGTCCTGGTTTCATTAGTTATAAATAGTGTTGAACATGGACGTGTGGAGGTGAATTAAACAAGAATTCAAACACTAGCAGATCATTTACAGTTGATATAGACCACAGGGAAATGTTTGAAAATGCATAATTCCATTTGAAAAGAAGCCAAATGTGACCCCTTTATGTTGTTTTTACACATTTATTTCTAATCCAAAATGTAGAGTGACATGTAAACTGTGGAAATAAGACAAATGACAAAAGGCTTTACTGAGACAACACAAGTTTGGATGTTTATTAATTCCATATGCACTGAATGATTTGTGACCAAAGATTATCTAGACACACACACACACGCACACACACACACAGACACACGCACACGCACACACGCACACACACACACGCACATGCACATGCACAGGCACACACACACACACACACACGCACACACACACGCACACACACACACGCACACACACACGCACATGCACAGGCACACACACACGCACACACACACACACACACACGCACACACACGCGCACACACACACACACACACGCACACACACACGCACACACGCACATGCACACACACGCGCACACACACACACACACAGACACAGGCACACACACACGCACACACACACGCACACACACACGCACGCACACACACACACACGCACATGCACACACACACACACACACAAATCCCACCAGAGAGACACACAAAGATGAAATAGTCAAAGAGTCCCAGAGCCCTTAAAACAGTCCAGTAAAATAAATAGCTTTCATCTCACAATGTTAAGACGTACAATAGTTTCTATATATATATATTTTTTTTTTCCTGCTCCTACGCCTCCTTCTCATTTTTCTATTTCTGACGTAGCATGTAAACATTTGGAGTGGAGTTGTCATCACTTGTAAACTGCTCAAAGCTCTCTTCACTCTGTGTTTCTTGGGCTGAACTGTGGACTTTTGGACTCTACAAACACAGGGTTAGGGTTAGTTTCACAGTTGTGCTAAAATGCCAGTGCAAAGTTTGTGTTTTTATTTTCTTCATCTTTTAGAAATTGCAAAATAAAAAAGAAATATTTATAGACAAAACTTAAAACAGTGTTTGTCTCATGCTGTTCTTTCACTCACATTCTAGATAAGACGGTAACACTTAAAATCACAGCTTCTCAGGTCAGACTGAATGGGCCGTTTTAATCATACTATTTTCTGATATAAAAACATTTGCCAATACTTTCTCTGTCTCTATCTGCCACTAGTTGACATTTTGTTAACACTTTACATTATGGATCACTGACAAGGTGGTATTTCTATGGTCATTTAGACGTCATTTCATGGTAATAATGCCTTTATAAGCACTTATTACAAATAACAGATGGATAATAAGGTGGTATTTCTATGGTCATATAGATGTACTGTATTTTCTGCACTATAAGGCACACTGTCAATAAATGATTGATCTCATTTTTGGAGAAAATTAAAAGCTTTTAAGTGCACCTTATAGTCCATAAAATACGGTAGTTTCATGGTAATTATTATGCCTTTGTAACCGCTTTTGAATTGGTTTTGAATCGGGCCCGGACCGGACTCAGGTCAAGTTCTATCATAAATACATTTGAAAAGGAGTGTGAAGAAGAAAACGTATTTTATCTGTTGGTTCTGCAGGTCTATAATGCACTGAGGAAAAGACTAACACTGGCTGTAACAGAACAATTATACAATAAAAAGTTAAAATGATGCAATAAAAGGCCACACTTGACTCATGTAGAGTCAGACTGCGTTTGGTTCAAGTGGTCGACATACGTTGTATTTAAATGTTCTTTTATGTCAGACTGTGTGTGACAAACAGACTTTAAATTAAATGTATGGGCTCTAGTGTCCTGCCGGTGCAGAGCAGTTTGGGAGGTGACCACTGATACTACAGCATAGTGACAGATTAGTTGATTTTAGACGCTGCACCTGAAGGCAGGTGTAAGGGTGTAGTGGGTTTCAAACCGACACACGGTAGCACAACCTCACAGACAGGTTTCCAGTGTCAGAAACATTTCATATAATACCACCACCCATCACCCAGAGGTGACCAGTGGTTCTATTTTTAGGTTTAATTTCATTAGGTATAGATTTAAGGTTATTTTTAATCATCTTTATTAGAAACAATAGTAATAACAGTAGCTACAATATCATACTAATAATGTCATGATTTAACTCCAACTACTAACTACTATTACTGAAAGTATGAGTATTAGTACTATTACTGAAAGTATGAGTATTAGTACTATTACTGAAAGTATGAGTATTAGTACTATTACTGAAAGTATGAGTATTAGTATTAATACTGAAAGTATGAGTATTAGTACTATTACTGAAAGTATGAGTATTAGTACTAATACTGAAAGTATGAGTATTAGTACTATTACTGAAAGTATGAGTATTAGTACTATTACTGAATCTATGAGTATTAGTACTATTACTGAAAGTATGAGTATTAGTACTATTACTGAAAGTATGAGTATTAGTACTATTACTGAAAGTATGAGTATTAGTACTATTACTGAAAGTATGAGTATTAGTACTATTACTGAAAGTATGAGTATTAGTACTATTACTGAAAGTATGAGTATTAGTACTAATACTGAAAGTATGAGTATTAGTACTATTACTGAAAGTATGAGTATTAGTACTATTACTGAAAGTATGAGTATTAGTACTATTACTGAAAGTATGAGTATTAGTACTAATACTGAAAGTATGAGTATTAGTACTATTACTGAAAGTATAAGTATTAGTACTATTACTGAAAGTATAAGTATTAGTACTATTACTGAAAGTATAAGTATTAGTACTATTACTGAAAGTATAAGTACTCACAGGTGAATATATATAATTATTGTTGAATGTTCAGGTTGACAGTGTCAGTGGGTCGGTCATGTGACTCCACCCTCGTGCCAGTGGGAACAGAACCAAATATTATATATGTGTTAGTGTGGGCAGGAGCGGGACACAAACCTGTGGGAGTGTGTGTGTGTTATGGGTTTATGAAATTAAAGCTGAAAATAGAACCACTGATCATGTAGAAAAGTAAAACTAAAACAACAAAACTTCAGAACCATAAAGACTCCTGTTGAACCCAAACAGAACCAGTCATGTGGGTGTGATCAGCTGACACATCCAACCATGACCCTAACCCTCCCTCTATTCCACTTACACCAGTGAGAGGAAAGGAGATTTAATGGAGGGGGGGGGGGTGCCAGTGGGAGGCGGGCTTACACCAGTCTGTGAGGGGGGGGGGGGTGACAAACTTACAAAAGTCGTGCGGACACACGCTGTTGACGCCTTTTTATGAAACTAGAACCTGTTGTTTGATGAAGAGACGCACCAAGGACTAGAGCTGGAATATTTGACCCAACCCACTGGACCCAGAGGGTACCATTTCAATCTGACCCAGACCGGACTGGGGTGGACTTCTATCAGACCCGGGTCAGTTTGGGTCTGACATTTAAGGTCCATTTCATGCTCATCCATGGAACCCTTCCTGCAGACGTACACACCCACAACTGTGTCCAAAAACTTTTAGATAAAGGACACTTATATATATATATATATATTTTTTATATATATATTTTTATGTATAAATCTGCAGTGTGTTCAATAAAACATGTATTTGTCATTGTTCACATCTTTGTGTTTATTATCATTTGCCACAAAACTTCAGACTAAATTTAAGAAAAAGTTAATAATTACTTGATTAGTCGACTAATGGTTTGAATAGTCAGTGACTAGTTGACTATTAAAATCGTTGTTAGTTCCAGCCCTAATAGAATGAACACATTATTAGTGATCCATAATGTTACTGATGATGAGCGTTACCAGGTCCATCTGTCTCATCTTTTATTGCACTAGAGTTGAAGTGTTACAGCTTCACTGACCAGCCTCATTACCTGCTCTTTTATTTTTAATATTTTTATTCCTCTTTCTTTTTTTTTGGGCACCTATTTCCCTCTCCCCACACTGTGTCCCATCGTCCCTCACACTTATATACAGTGGTTCAGTCGCCCTCTTTTGTTCACAGTTGTCGTCTACAGTACAATCTGAAGGGTTTTCATACTGATGGTTTAAAAGTCCAAGTACTGTGCCCCCCCCCCCCAAAAAAAAAGTCCATTTGTTTGCACTGATGCGACAGCAGATGACATTTTAGGTATCAGCCTTTATGGATTACTTTAATACTTTAATATTAACTGCTGCTTTATAAGCTTAGATTTGGATGGACCACCTCACCCCCACCTGTCTATTTTGACTAGATGGACCCCTCCATGTACTTTTTTATCTCATAATTTTGCCTTTTTAAAAAAATAATTTTAGCTTTTTATTTCATGATTGTGACTTACTGAATCCTTACTGACCATAATTACTAGGGTTGTTAGTAAATGCCACTTCTACAATAATATAAAAGTACTGCATTGATAGTTTTAGGGATTTATTATGGCTGTGAAAAATAACGCATTAACTCAGATACACTTAAATTGCATATATATATATATATATATATATATATATATATATATATATATATATATATATATATATATATATATATATATATATATATTCCTATGTTTTGGATATTTTGAACGTTTTTGATTTTTCATCACTTTTTGTGTTACTTTATTTTGTGAATTTTAACAAAAAGAATTTGTCTGCATTTTTTGCTTTTCTTTTGTAGGAGGTTTTTGTGCATTTTGTGGGAAATGTGAGTAAAAAAAATCTTGGGACAAAACAATTGACCAACATAAAGTGTTTTGATATACCAAAGCACTTCCATCTTAAAATACCACATTGACATGAAGCAGATGTTAGGTCGGGGGATTGTGCAAACACTATTTAGTTTTATTTTATTTTTTTAAGATGAACTGCTCAAATAAAAATAACTGAACTGAACTAGGCTAAAGCTAGCACTAGGCTAAAGCTAGCACTAGGCTAAAGCTAGCACTAGGCTAAAGCTAGCACTAGGCTAAAGCTAGCACTAGGCTAATGCTAACACTATGCTAATGCTAGCACAAGGCTAAAGCTAGCACTAGGCTAATGTTAACACTAGGCTAATGCTTGCACTAGGCTAATGCTAACACTAGGCTATTGCTCGCACTAGGCTAATGCTAGCACTAGGCTAATGCTAACACTAGGCTAATGCTAGCACTAGGCTAATGCTAGCACTAGGCTAATGCTAACACTAGGCTAATGCTAACACTAGGCTAATGCATCACCCAGTTTGAACAAACACATTCAGTACAGATATATTCACTTCTTTCTTGAGTGTTTGCTCATGCAAAATGAAATGCAATTAAAATAAATCAAAGATGAATATTTAATTATGATTAATCCAAATTATTCCAAAGCAACCGTGTGATTGATCTGATTAAAAATATCAATCATTTGACAGAACTAGTATTTATTTAAATGCAGATGTGTCTTTCATTCCGTAGGTCAGGGTGAACCGAATATGCAGAAGTGAAAGTGAAACCTCACGCTTATTTTGGTCATTTAGGAAGGGGTCCAGATCTGCCTTGGCGGAGTCTGCTCTCTCTAAGTGTTTTTCCAGTTACTCTATTTTCTGGACTTAAAAGACTTTCATTTTCTCTAACAATGACAGTGCACCCTATACATGCATTCATTGTGGTTGTGCTTAGTTTTTTTGTCTCATAGTTTTGGTTGGGGCTGGGGGTGGGGTTATTATTTTTACACAGTGATATTAAACACTGTCAGAACTATTTGTATTTAGTTTTTTGGTTTGGGCCAAAAGGAGAAAGCTCCAGAAGGAATGTGTATATTTACAAATTCTGGTCTTTTTTCCCCCTGATTTCAGCTCCTGAAGCTTTAAGCCATTGTGCTTTTAATCCTGTATACTATACTGCATTTATTAGTTTTGCCCCCCCCCCCCCTCCAAAAAAAAAAAGTCAGAGGGGTATAGTTTTTGGGTTGTTGTTTTTGTTTTTTATCTGTTATAAGCAAATTTACACAAAAACTACTGCACCAATTTCCATGACATTTTCTGAAAACGTGCGAGGTGGTGCAGAATAGATCCCATTACATTTTGGTGAATGTAGGTCAAAGGTCAAGGTCATAGGTCAAAAAATGTGTTTTTGCAGTAATAAGAGACAGAGGGCAAATGAGGTCAAATGTTTGCGAGAGGTGTGGTTTGTTGTGCCTGGTGTTGGTTGTTTGGTCTTTTAGTCATTTTCTTGTGCTCTAAACTATTACCTCCAATAAACACACCCTCCAGGATTTCACAGTTTCAACACAAATTCAGCCAATCCCTGTGAATTCAGCATCATGTTGCAATTTTAACAAATCACTGCCACTTTCCCGCAAAATGTGACCAATCATTTGCGACGTCTTGAGCTGCTCCTGCTGACTCTTACACTGTTCCTGCTCCACAGAGGCGTCTGTCTGTCTGACGGGTGGACAGACCTGCTACTGTCACTACGTCTGGTCTCACACAACACTTGTTATATATTGTTTATGTCTCGTACATGAGTGACTACACACCTCACATTTATGAGTAGTGTCATCGTTACATGTTTTCATCATCGTCCTTTTCAACTACTGGCCAAGATTTAAAAAAAAAAAAAAAAAAAAAAGGAATTATTTTAGGTATGGAATGATGAGGTCAAGGCCATTTCTTGCTACAGGTGAACCAGGCAAAAGCTCAGGGCACCCCAAGCCACCAGGGGGCCTCAAATCAGCATCTGTCAAATGTCTTTATCTGCAGCTCATGTCTTTATTACATCCTCTATATAATTAAACTGAAATTAATTTGAACTGTAGCCTGTTTTTGTTATGAACTGTAATAGTTTATGGCATCTTAGTCGATCATCTAAACCAGGGGTGTCAAAGTGTGGTCCACGAGGGCCGGTGTCCTGCATGTTTTAGATGTTCCCCTCTTCCATTCCACCTGGAGGTCATTACATCATTATCAGTCTGATGAGGAGCTGATTATTAACTCTTTAAGTGTCAGTGCTGATGTGTTATGAATGGATGATTTAGTTTAAATATTCAGAAAAATTCAACCATTTTCCTTTTAGTTTTGTGTGTGGACAAGGTGCCAAAAAGCAAGATTTTTTATTTTTATTTTATTTAAACATTTTTTTAAAGGCAAAATTAAAATTGCTGGGACCAAATTTCAACACTAGTTTTCTTCTTTCGTAATTGTTTTTTTTTTTTTTTTTTTTCAAAACTTCCCACATTGTCATTTTGTTAATATTATTCGTTTTTGTTGCTCATTTTGTTTATTTTTCTACATTTTGTTTATTTTTTATTTTAGAATTTTTCTTTGACTTTCTGCCATTTGTGTCTTAACTTTGCTCATGTTACCAATTATTTTGTTAGTTCTCAGGAGTTAAAGGGTTAAACTTCATCACATTGAAGAGGGAAATATTTAAAACATGCAGGACACCGGCCCTCGAGGACTGGAGTTTGACACCTGTGATCTAAAGGGTCTAGGACCCCCCCCCCCCCCCCCCCCCTAAAAACAGCATCTTGTTTATGGCCCTCACCGACCTAGAAACGGCCCTGGCTGTGTGTCTAAAATAAACTACCTTGACCTTGAAGGAGTTTACTTTATAACGAGCACCTTGTTGGACATTAACCCATTTGTTACAACATTGAAAAAAGTTGAACATTGTATCAACTTTAAAAATCTTCTTCAATTTTGACTTTTTATGGTCACACATAAACAAATCTAGTTGAGTGAACAAAATTAAATTGGATAGGGTTAGGATTATTTTAATTTAATTTAATGTGACCTATGACCTATTGAAGAAGATTTTGGAAGTTGATTCAGTGTTTAACGTTTTTCAGTAAAAGCTACTTATTAATAAAATTAACAATTTTTCATTTTGAAATTATCTTCCTCCATTGAATAAATATGAATAAATATGTAACACGTCTGTTAGAGGTCCTGGTTATATATATATATATATATATATATATATATATATATATATATATAGATATATATATATATATATATATATATATATATATATATATATATATATATGTGTGTATGTGTGTGTGTGTGTGTGTGTGTGTGTACTTTATTGTGCTGTATAAATAAAGGTCTATTCATTGAATTGTAATTTGTCCTAAAAATAGGAAGATAAAATTCAACCTCTCTCTGATTTCAGGGATTCAGACTCAAACACATCAGGTGAAAACCATCACCTGTTCAGATTTTTCATCTTCTATAAACACTTTACATGCACTTAGATAAATTCTAATTATTGCTTTATTCAAATTGAAGTTTTCAAAGCCATGTAAACGCCTATAATCAGAGTATAATCAAATCAAGCTGGACTTTTAGAAGTTAAACTAATGTGATTGGAATCAAATTTGTCTGTGTATGTAAGACCAGCCTGGACACGCCCCCTTCAGGAAGTGACCACAAAATATACATGGTTGTGGTTCATATCTTCATGGTTGTGGTCCGTATCTTCATGGTTGTGGTCCGTATCTTCATGGTTGTGGTCCGTATCTTCATGGTTGTGGTCCGTATCTTCATGGTTGTGGTCCGTATCTTCATGGTTGTGGTCCGTATCTTCATGGTTGTGGTCCATATCTTCATGGTTGTGGTCCATATCTTCATGGTTGTGGTCCATATCTTCATGGTTGTGGTCCATATCTTCATGGTTGTGGTCCGTATCTTCATGGTTGTGGTCCGTATCTTCATGGTTGTGGTCCGTATCTTCATGGTTGTGGTCCGTATCTTCATGGTTGTGGTCCGTATCTTCATGGTTGTGGTCCGTATCTTCATGGTTGTGGTCCGTATCTTCATGGTTGTGGTCCGTATCTTCATGGTTGTGGTCCGTATCTTCATGGTTGTGGTCCGTATCTTCATGGTTGTGGTCCGTATCTTCATGGTTGTGGTCCGTATCTTCATGGTTGTGGTCCGTATCTTCATGGTTGTGGTCCGTATCTTCATGGTTGTGGTCCGTATCTTCATGGTTGTGGTCCATATCTTCATGGTTGTGGTCCGTATCTTCATGGTTGTGGTCCATATCTTCATGGTTGTGGTCTGTATCTTCATGGTTGTGGTCCATATCTTCATGGTTGTGGTCCGTATCTTCATGGTTGTGGTCCATATCTTCATGGTTGTGGTCCGTATCTTCATGGTTGTGGTCCATATCTTCATGGTTGTGGTCTGTATCTTCATGGTTGTGGTCCATATCTTCTCTGGGTGTTGTCCTTCTACTACGTCTGCTTCAAATCAGCTTCTTTTGTTTAGTTATTGTTTGTCTATGGTGCCGACTCTTGCATTTTCATACAAACACAGATTTCCTCCTGAAAACGTTCGTCTAAACACAGATGAAAAATAGAAGACGATTGGAGACCCCACTTTTGCGTTTCCCGTTTTCATCGTTGCCTTAAAGCAATAATTGTCATTTCTAAGTGCATGTAACCGTACTGACCGTGGTTCCTTCAGCGTCTCCTTGGTTTCTCCTTTAGCCCTGGTCACCCTCCCCCCTCCCCCCTCCCTCTCTCTGATGGGTACAGGACACCGAACACATGAAAAGCGGTCAGGGTCTTTTTCCCTGGAACAGAATGGATTTGGCACATGATGATTGTTGGCCCAGCGCCGGTGACTGAGGTTGAGGATCACTTCAATCCCTCGTCTGTGCTCTTGAACATGAGGATGGCGTTGGAAATCTTGAGGGCGGGGCCGAGCTTGATGCTCATGATCTTCACAATGTCAGTCTGTGTGAGCAGCAGGAAGGCCTCGCCGTCAATCATCTGGAGACGGGAAAATGAGCGTTGGTTAGTCTGCGCTGAGATACGGCAAAAACAATGAGACACTGTCTTTATTTCAGTACCAGTCTTATGGTACCAGCCACACCGAACACGAGTTTACGCATGTATGCCTGTGACGAGTCACGTAAATGTTATAACTCATCTCCAGTGACACGTCTTTGTCTAGTTTTTGTGTGTTGATAGTAGGTCTGCAAAGATTAGCCGATGTCAACGAAAATCGATAATAGAAATCATTGACAATGAATTCCATTGTTGACTATTGTTGCCAGTTGCATTATTCCAACAGAGTGAGACATCTCACTTGATTATAATCTCTGCTGAGAGTTGCTAATGCGCAGTAACATACAGGTACTGGTACCAAAACTTGTAAAGTTCGGGATAATTTGAGCTTGAGTGAGGTCAATAAAAACTTTACTGGAGACGTTTGTAAAGCAGACGTGTTTTATTCACTGATGCACGAACGATGCACGAAAGAGAAAAAACAACGGTTGAACAAAGCAGAGTGTGACTGGCCTCGGTGAGAGTCAAGTCAATACGGTTTTATGACATACATTTGACATTTTAATATTAAAGATATCTTGAGCGTTATGCCAGACTGTGCCTGACAAACTTATTTTAAATTAAATGTATGTAGCGGCTGCCGATATTTGACCTGATGAGAGCCGGCATCATTTTTATCATTTGGATCAAGCCCAGACCGGTTCAGGTCTGACATTTAAGACCCGGTTCATGCTCTGCCATGGAGCCCTTCCTGCAGACGAGGCAGATGTGAACACTGTGACTAATTAGTTTTAGATATTAGATATTTTTATTACATTTTTGTACCAATCTGCACTTTGTTCAATAAAACATGTGTTTTTCATTCTGCTCATCTTTCTTGTGTTCAACATTTGCCACAAAACTTCATAATAAAGTTAAGAAAACATTATTATTATTATCTGAATAGTTGACTAATTGTTTCAATGGTCGGTGACTAGTCGACTATTAACATAATCAATAGTTGCAGCCTTAGTTGATGGTAAGTCATTAGTTTTTAGGGCTAAATATGAAGGTTATGTTTTACTGTGTGTTTGTTTGTCAGTAAAATAACTCCAAACGTTATGGACAGACTTTGATGAAACTTTCAGAGATGATTGATAATGTGTTAAGGAAGAAACTGTCAAGGTCAAAGGTCAAGGTGCTAGGGAGGGTCAACAGTTCAAACACATCAGTGGTGATATCTCAGAATCTAAAGGTCAAAGGTCAAGGTGACAATGAAGGTCAGCGGGTGGTTATCGAAACGGAACGTTCTAGAGGGACGTAGAATAATATTTATAAATAAATACTGTGAAACTGAACCTCAGTCTGTGACTCTTTGGGTTCAACTGATCCTGCAGAAGCTCCTGCAGGACCTCCTCCACCACCACCTCCTCCACCTACACCTCCCCCTCCACCACCTACACCTCCCCCTCCACCACCTCCTCCACCACCACCACCTCCTCCACCTACACCTCCCCCTCCACCACCTACACCTCCTCCTCCACCTACACCTCCCCTTCCACCACCTACACCTCCTCTTCCACCACCTCCTCCTCCTCTACCAGCACCTCCCCCTCCACCACCACCACCTCCTCCACCTACACCTCCCCCTCCACCACCTACACCTCCTCTTCCACCACCTCCTCCTCCTCCACCACCACCTCCCCCTCCACCACCACCACCTCTTCCACCTACACCTCCCCCTCCACTACCTACACCTCCCCTTCCACCACCTCCTCCTCCTCCACCACCACCTCCCCCTCCACCACCACCACCTCCTCCACCTACACCTCCTCTTCCACCTACACCTCCCCCTCCACCACCACCTCCTCCTCCACCTACACCTCCCCTTCCACCACCTCCTCCTCCTCCACCTACACCTCCCCCTCCACCACCTACACCTCCCCTTCCACCACCTCCTCCACCACCACCTCCTCCTCCACCTACACCTCCCCCTCCACCACCACCTCCCCCTCCTCCTCCACCTCCCCCTCCACCACAACTTCCTCCTCCTCCACCTCCCCCTCCACCACCACTTCCTCCTCCACCACCTCCTCCTCCTCCTCCCCCTCCACCACCACCACCACCTCCTCCTCCAGGAACTGTAGTCTGGATGACATCTGCTTTCAACTCTATTTCAGGCTCAGTTTTTCTTTCTGCAGCCTTCCGGGTCAGTCCAAGCGTCATATGTTATTCTGTCACGACGTTGACATCATGTCAACCCCGATTCGCTTTTGTCACTCGGCGTCACATGAATTCGCCTCAAAAGTTCAATACTTTCACCTCGAGCTTTTATGCGTATTTGCGACAAAACGAGCCGCTCTAACGGGGCGCAGCAACATGTCCGACGCATGGCCCCGGCCAAATCTGCGTCCAAACGCGTCTCTCCATTGACTTTGTTTGTAACCTCAACACATGAATGTGAACATTTGCATTGGTGTGGACGGACCATTAGAAAAGCCATAAAAATATAACATGAATAAATCAAATATCCTGGACATAAACGCACCTCTTCTTTGAAGAGACGAGCCTGCTCTTCACAGCCAATGAGATTCTGAACAAACCTGAAGACCTGTAACACAGACAGACAGTTTGATCATTAAAACAGTCAGTCATCTTTATCCTTAACCCATAAAGACCCAGTCATGGCACGTCCCGTATGGGCTCCTGTTGAGCCACACTTCGTAATAAAAGTCCAATAACTTTTTCATTTCATTTTGTAATAAATGTTTCCTCATTACATAATAAGTTATTACATTTTGCAGCAGCAGGTGCTTCGGTGGTGACATTAAAAGTCAAGGAGCTGTTTGGGAAACATTACAAGTGGTTTATGGCTGTTATTGAATGTTATTGGATCAATGATGTGGTCACAGTAAACAAACAGAAGGGAGGGAGGTGCATGGACATGATTCGGTTGGAATGACCAGTTGGCAGATTTTCCAGTTTGGAGGCGATGGAGGTTCTGAGCATGAAACCAACGCCAGCAAGACGCCTTTCTGCTGCAGGTTTCCCTGACTAGAAGAGGGTGTATCCAGCGCCATGTTCCTGTAGGCTGCCTTCTTCTGGGAAGCAAACTTCACTGAGGGCAGCAATGTCATCTAGCCTGGACAGTTCATGCGTAATCAGGGCTGAGCGACTTTCAGGTCGGTTGCTGTCTGTTTTGTCAAGCATGGTTCTGATGTTCCAGCATGCCAGTTTCAGTGTCTTTGCACCCTTACAGGTGGGTGCGTACCTTCCTTTTTTAGTTGTTTTTCGACTGCATAAAAAGATGCCAGTTGACCGCGGCTAGTCAACTGGGGGTATAACAGATGAGCTTTGGTTAGGCCACCTTTTCTAGGCCCCCCTCCTTGTGGAGCAAGCAGTGCTGTCCTTAGATAAGGCTGCTTGGTCATTTAGGATGCTGCCGAATGATGCTGTCGTCTCTGGGTCAACATCAGACGACCAATATCCTGAACCGCCTGCATGCAGGATTGGAGCTGCAGCTTCCAGTGACATCTTTCACCTGCCCCTTTCCTGTCTCTACAGGGCTTGGTAAGGAAGTGTGTATGTGGACATGTCCTTCAAGCCTGCGCAATGGAGTTGAAGGTGGAGTACAGTGTGCGCAGTCCTGGCCCCACCCTTTATACCCGGGGTTTATGTGTCATGGCTTAGCAAGCTAGGACGGTGACAGCAAGGTCCTCGAGTCATAGGTTTTACATCGGACTGTCCTTGTCCTAGATGAATTGCCTGTCAAGGCTATCGAGTTTCATCTACCCTCTTTTTGCTGGATGGCCACTGTTGTCTCTCCTGAGCCAACGCACTTGATGATGGATCTTGCAATCTGTTCTGCCAGGATGTCCAGCTATCCTCCACACCAATCTCCAGGAGGACATGGTGGGGGAGACGGTTTAGTCATCGTCCACTCGACCCTGAAACAGGTAGTACTGGCTTATAGGTTACCAGTAGCAGGGGTCATTTCAAGCCACCTGACCTGACTAAAATTACTTTAGAAAGATTATTACTTTTGTAATAATCTACTGAAAATGTCATAACTTATTACATAATGGGGCAGTTTAGTACATAATAAAATGAAAAGGTTATTACATTTTGGTCGTTTATTACAAAATTCGGCTCAAAAGATGTTTTTAAGTGATTTATCACCATTTAGTGCTTTGTGTCTTGTATGTTTACTCCAGTACTTTTCTACTTTATTTATTTGTTTTTAATTTCTATTTGATTCACAGATCATGTAGACGTTCATAAAATCTTGGATTCAAGTTGAGGGCTAGTATTTAGAAAACAAAGAAATCTGAATGAATAAAAGTGCCTTTTTTCCCAGTGAGTATAAACCCAGTGTGTCCATCCACTGTCATTGATCCCACGTTTATTGATAAATCAATGTTGTAGAAAATGTTTCATGTGTTATCAGCAGTTCAGCCTCCATAGTCTGTAACCAGGACACAGGCAGGAACACCACTAAATAAAACAGGTGTGTTTGCTCACCTCTTCGACGCTCCATGCTGCCACCTGACTGGCGTAGATGCCCTGAACTCCAGGCAGCAGTTTACAGTGCTGCTCCCAACACAGAGACAGAGTCCTGTCAGATTGACCGCTCAGAGCCGACATGAACAACGACGGATACACGCCTTCTGACGACATGTCTGAAGGAAATTAAACAGATAAAAAAACATCAAAAGCTATGACTTTTTGAAGTATTACACAGGGGATTTTCAATTATTTTTCTTTTTGTTTATTGTGTCATGGAAACACACACACACACACACACACACACACACACATATATATATATATATATATATATATATATATATATATATGTATATATATTTAACCCTTGTGCAGTCCTTCGGGTCAAAGTGACCCGGTGGTTCACAAATGTACCTTTTCATACGTACTGTATGGTACCATTGCTTACTACTGAAAACAGTAAAATATCCTTTGGGGGTGATGAGTCTATGGAACTGAACTTTGGAATCTGGGTCTTTAAGACCTGATTGTAGGACACAGCCAGTGTGCCTTTTACGAAGCACAAAGGACCGCACAAGGGATATATATATATATATATATATATATATATATATACTGTATGTATATATATATATATATATATATATATATATATATATATATACACACACACATATATTTAATTCCACAAACTGATTCCACAAACAAATTTTAGGATTTAAAATTTTTGTGGGTGGGAGGGTGAATTATAAATGAATAAATATAAATATATCTACTTGTCCCTCAGAACCTCCTGTCACTCATGATTATATTTGTTTTAACCAATTATTTAATAGTTTTCCCAAAAATCGCAGGAGTTCAGAAGTATGATTTAGCATTCAGCCAATATATGACTCAGTTTTCTCTGTGTCAATTCAAATCAATTCAATTTTATTTATAAAGCCCTAAATCACAACAAAGTCATCTCAGAGGGCTTTACAAAAACATAATCAACTACAGAAATACATGAAAAGTCCCAGGCATCCCCTGTCCTTAGACCCTCCTTCTGTCCTTAGACCCTCCCCCTGTCCTTAGACCCTCCCCCTGTCCTTAGACCCTCCTTCTCGGCAAGAAAAAACTTCCAAACCCAGTGGGAAAAAGAAGAAATCTTGAGGAGAACCACATTGAAGGACAGATCCACTCCCATGGACGGACAGACTATAGATGAACGTCCATGTATAAATGCAGGAGGGGGGGCTGGTCCAGACAGGCAGGGGCGGTGGTCCGAGGTCACAGGTCAGCACAGGCGAGATACTCCAGATCCTGTCGTCCATGGCTCCCGTGCAGACACTGTCAGGAGAGCCACCACTCCCCCCAAGGGGGGAGGGGGGAAAGGGGACACCAGGTGACTAGTCATGAACAGACTTGGTAAGAAAGATATGTTATAAAAATTACAGAAACAGATGTGAGGAAGAGAAAGAGAAGAAAGAACTCAGTGTCTGTACTTCCCCCAGCATTCTAACTCCTAGGGCAGCCTAGACTGAACTGTGACTCATACATCATGTATACATGATATATGAGTCACATCATTTTTAACTAACCTGACCATAGGCTTTCTCAAACAGGAATGTTTTAAGCCTAATTTTAAATGTAGAGACTGTTTCGGCGTTTTTAATATTAAAGGGAAGATGATTCCATAAGACAGTAACCATGGTAACTAAAGGCTCTAGTTCCATCAGACAGTAACCATGGTAACTAAAGGCTCTAGCTCCTGCTGTACTTTTAGAAACCCTAGGAACTTTCAGTAAACCTGCATTCTGAGAACAAAGGGTTCTATTGGGTTGGTACAGAACCAGATCATCTTTAAGATAAGAGGGGCCCATACCATTAATGGTTTTATATGTAAGGAGGAGGATTTTAAATTTAATTCTAGACTCAACTGGAAGCCAGTGAAGGGTTTGGAGCACAGGGGTGATAGGGTTAGGGGTCAGGGGTCAGGGTTTGGAGCACAGGGGTGATGTGTTCTCTTCTATTTGATCCTGTTAATAATCTTGCTGCTGCATTTTGAACCAGTTGAAGCTTTTTAGGGAATATTTAGGACATGCTACAAGTAAGGAGTTACAATAATCTAATCGTGATGTAACAAATGCATGAATTAATTTTTCTGCAGTCGTTTTAGACAGAATATTCCTAATTTTGGCTAATGTTGCGCAGGTGAAAGAAGGCTGTTCTGCATGTTTGTTTGATATGCACTTTGAATGAAAGATCTGTCTGCGTGTATAACTCCAGGCCGGTTTCCATGGCAACGGGAAAAGTCCCTTACTCACAAAATATGGGAGGAACTTTAACAGAAGTGACTCTGTCCACAAACACTAACTGTAACGAGCCGGGGGGGAACTCAAGCGCAGAACCACAGGCACGAATTACAGTTCAAACAGTTTATTAATAACAGTCCAGTAAAATAGATAATTACGTTGATGTAAGGGAAGTCCCCTTTAAAGTCTTTCAGAGAACTGTGTGATGAGTTCAGACTGAAGTCAGCGGACCTTCCCTCATCCGAGTGGAAAGCTGGATCGGTGTCGGATCCAGACCAAGGTCGGGGCTGGCGGCAGGGTTCGAAGTCGGAGTCCAATCCATGTTCGGGGCAGGTGGCAGGAAACGTGGTCAATATGCGGTCCAGGGGTGGGGCGGGGCGGGCGGCGAGACGTGTAGCGGAATCCGGTCCAGGTTCAGTACCAAACAGGGTCAGGGAGAATACAGAGGCAGGAGACGAGGTCAAACAAAAAACAGGTCGGAACACTGGCAGGAAACAGAGGTCGGGCAAAAACAGGTCTGGTACACGGAAAACACGGAACAGGAATAGTGCGCGGGAATATCAGAGGTTTGTAACCTGATAATCTGGCAAGGAACACAGGACAGAATGAGGTCTTATATACACACCTCACCTGATGAGCCCAGCTGAGTTCACCAGGTGAGTTGCATCCCCAATCAGCCTTGGCAGGCGAAACAGGGTGAAAGGTGAAAAGAAACCAGGAAAAGAGATTGCAGAACAGGGAGAGAGAAAAACAGAAAAAACAAAGGACTCAAAGATACTGAATATGACAGAACCCCCCCCCCAAGGGGCATCTCCTGACGTCCCAAAAAAAAAAATTCTTCATCCAGCCACAGGAGGGCGGTGGGGGTCCTGGAGGAGGGCTGGAATTCTTCAGAGGAGTCAGAATTCATGTCATAATCAACCTCCTCAACATTGTCAATGTTCATATCCTCATAATCAGAATAGGAACCAGAATGTCCCTCTTGACAGGGCATACCTTCAACATCACTCAGGTCATTCTCCTCCTCCATTGACACATCTGACTCCCCTTCTAGATTGGATGGCGGCAGGTGGCGCCCTCCGGCGCCTGGAGAGGGAAGGTTGGTCTGGGTGGGAAGCGTAAAACTTCATGATGAGATCCTTATCCAGTATCTGACGGGCAGGAACCCAGGTCCTCTCCTCCGGTCCATAACCCTCCCATTCAACCAGGTATTGTAACCTTTGTCCCCAGCGTCTGTAGCAAAGCAATCTTCGTACCGTATATGCTGGTGCGCCGTCGATCATCCTAGGAAGAGGTGGACCCATTAATGGGCTTTCAGAAACAGGTTTGAATCTGGAGATATGGAAAGCAGGGTGAATCTTCATGGAACGAGGAAGGGAAAGTCTAACCGCCACTGGGTTGAGTATTCTTTCAATTGTGAAAGGACCAATAAATTTGGGAGTAAGCTTCTTGGATTCCACTTTCAGAGGAAGATCCTTGGTGGAAAGCCAAACTCTTTGACCCACCTTGTATACAGGTCCCTGGGATCTCTTCTTATTGGCATACCGAATATGTCTCTCAACGGAGTTCAGCAGAGTGGTACGGGCATCCTTCCATACCCTCTTGCATCTCCTCAGGAAGGCATCCACAGAAGGGCAACTAGAACCAACGTCTAGGTCAGGGAATAGAGGAGGTAAATATCCGTTGCCTACCTCGAACGGGGTCAATCCCGTGGATGAATTAATTAAAGTATTGTGGGCGTATTCCACCCACAACAGCTGCTTGGTCCAATTTTCCGGGTTCTTAGATGTTGTGCATCGAAGCAGAGACTCCAGCTCCTGGTTAGCTCTTTCCGCTTGTCCATTGGTCTGGGGATGAAACCCTGACGAAAGACTTGCAGAGGCTCCGATTAATCTACAAAACTCCCTCCAGAATGAGGAAGTAAATTGTGGACCCCGATTGGACACAATATCAGAGGGCAGTCCATGTATCCTAAAAACATGCTGCAACATGATCTGAGCAGTTTCTTTAGCTGATGGTAACTTGGGAAGAGGAATAAAATGAGCCATCTTACTGAACCTGTCCACCACAGTAAGGATAGTGGTGTTACCGTCTGAGGGAGGCAATCCAGTAACAAAATCAATGGACAAATGCGACCATGGACGATAAGGCACTGGAAGAGGCTGAAGATGACCAGCAGGAGCGTTTCCCGAACTCTTGTTCTGGGAACAAACAGGACAGGCTTTAACGTAGGCGGTGACGTCCACTTTCAAAGAGAGCCATCAAAACCTCCTCTGTACCACTTCGATGGTTCTGTTAATTCCAGGATGGCATGTCAGATTAGACCCGTGAAGCCACAGCAACAGTTCGCTTCTGAAAGAAGGTGGAACAAACAGGTGAGAGACAGGGCAGTTACTCGGTCCAGGTTCCGTTTCCAACGCCACCTTAATCCTCTCCTCAACATCCCATCTGAGAACTGCAATCCTGGAAGAGCTAGGCAGAATGGGTTCGGGGTCTCCCTCTTCCTCACCGGAAGAATGGAACTGCGGGCATAAGGCATCAGGCTTAATATTACTAGCTCCTGGATGATAAGAGAGGCAAAAATTGAAACGATTAAAAAACAAAGACCATCGTGCTTGCCTTGAGTTTAGCCTTTTGGCCGTTCTGAGGTATTCCAAGTTCTTGTGGTCGGTCCGTAACACAAAGGGTTCCTTAGACCCCTCCAGCCAGTGCCTCCACTCCTCCAATGCCAGCTTGACCGCCAGGAGTTCCTGGTTACCAATGTCATAATTTTGTTCTGCTGGAGACAAACGCTTAGAAAAGAAAGAACAAGGGTGCATCTTATTATCGGTGCTGCTTCTCTGTGATAGCGCCACCCCAACTCCCACACTGGAAGCATCGACCTCTACCACAAACTGTCGGGTCTGGAAACTGCAGGATTGGGGCTGAACTGAAAAGGCTCTTCAACTTAAAAAAGGCCCGATCAGCTTCCGGATTCCACTGAAATTAAACTTTGGAAGAGGTTAGTACGCTAAGGGGAGCAGCTATGGTGCTATATCCCCGAATGAATCTCTGATAAAAGTTGGAAAACCCCAGGAACCGTTGGAGCTGTTTGTGGGTCTCTGGAACAGGCCATTCGGTTACAGCGGTTACCTTTGTGGGGTCCATCTGCAGTTGGTTCCGCCTCAGAATGTAACCCAGGAAGGAGACAGAGGAAGTATGAAACTCACACTTTTCTGCCTTTACGTAAAGGGAGTTCTCTAGGAGTCTCTGAAGTACTTTTTGTACATGGGGTACATGTTCCTGTTCAGAGCGAGAAGATCAAAATGTCGTCAAGGTAAACAAACACAAATTTGTTCAGCATATCCCTAAGCACCTCATTAATGAGACTCTGGAACACAACAGGAGCATTTGTAAGCCCGAAAGGCATTACCAAATATTCGTAATGTCCAGACGGAGTATTAAATGCGGTCTTCCACTCATCCCCCTCTCTGATACAGACCAGATGATATGCATTCCTGAGGTCCAACTTGGTAAACAAGGTTGCCCCTTGCAGAAGCTCGAAAGCTGAGGAGATGAGTGGCAAAGGATATCTATTCTTTACTGTGATCTCGTTTAACCCTCGATAGTCAATACAGGGTCGGAGTGTCTTGTCTTTCTTATCAACAAAGAAAAAACCTGCGCCTGCCGGAGATGATGAGGGTCGAATAATACCTGCAGCTAAAGAGTCACTGATGTATGTCTCCATAGCGTCGCGTTCTGGTGCAGAGAGAGAATACAATCTCCTCTTGGGAGGAGAAGTACTTGGCAGGAGATCTATGCAGCAGTCGAACTCCCGATGAGGAGGTAAAGATGTCGCCTTGGCCTTGCTGAAAACCTCTCGATAATCCAGGTACTCAGTCAGAACATTGTTCAGGTCCTGGGGTGTTGCAGAGGTTGAGGGTCCAGTAGCTACCTCCTTTTGTTGGAGACAAACAGACATACAACCCTTACCCCAACCCAATACTGCCCCCATCTGCCAGTCCAAATGCGGGTTATGCCGGCAGAGCCACGGATAACCTAAAATCACAGGGAGAACAGGTGAGTTCAGAACATAGAATTGAATAGTCTCAAAATGATTACCAGCAGTAACCATTGGCACAGGCTCAGTCTGATGGGTGATTCTCGCTAACAAATGTCCATCCAATGCATGAGCTACTACAGGTAACTGACAACCCTAACTGTTTTACCAGTTCATTGTCCATAAGATTGCTGTCAGCCCCGGAATCGATGAAGACTGAGACAGTCAAGGGCCCCTCCTTAGGTTGATGCTGGACATGAAATAAGGGTCTGGGAGTGGGGGCAGAAGAGGTGGAACGGCTCAGCAAAACGCACCCTTTTAATGTTGAGCCCAACCTTTTAATGGACATCCCTGAAGATAATGACCGGCCCCTCTGCAATACAGGCACAGATTCTCCCTCCGGCGTCGCTCTCGTTCCTGAGGGGTGAGCTTGGATCGACCCATCTGAACGGGATCTCCCTCCCTCTTGTAGGAACTGTGGAATGAAGCCTCTGGGTCCCTGGGTGCGTCGCACTGTTCTCCCCTTTCTCTTCTTCTTTCTCTCTTGTGATTGTCCAGTAAAATCGCTAACCGGATTAACTCTTCAAGGTTTATGGGGTCATCCCGCAGTGCTAGCTCATCCTTCAGTTCAGACTTGAGGCTTCTGCGAAACAAGGCGCGGAGAGCCTTATCCTCCTACCCGCATTCGGCAGCCACAATGCGAAAGGTGATAGCATACTGGGCTACAGGAGTGTCCCCCTGCCTTAATGATAACAGCTTGGCCTCTGCCTCTCTACCCCTGACAGGATGATCGAAGACCTAGAGCATCTCACTCACCAAACAATCGTAGTTGGTCCTTAAATCTGGATGCCGGGTGGAAACAGCCAGAGCCCAAGCCGCTGCCTGCCTGGATAGTAAGCTCATAACAAAGGCTGTTTTCGCCTCACTGGTAGCGTAGCTGAGTGGCTGCTGACTGAAAACCAGAGAACATTGGTGGATAAACTGACCGCACAGGCCCAGGTCACCATTATACCTAGCAGGTGTGGGAATGTGGGGTTCCCGGGGAAAGCTGTTGCCCGACTGAGTTGCAGCAGGAGCGGTTGTGACGACCGCGGCGCTTGAGGGTGATGCTGTGGCGACCGCCGCTGGTGGTGTCATGGGAGACAGCTGCAAATCAATGGAACTAAGCTGAGCTCGAACCTCCGTCAAGGCTTTTCTTAGTTCCTTCCTGCCAGTAGCCAGAACGTTAAGAGCCTCGCTGTGCTGGGTCGCAAGTTCACCCTGGCCGCGGACCGCTTTACATAAAGCCTCTAGTTCTGCTGGGTTCATGTTGGCCAGATTATACTGTAACGGGCCAGGGGGAACCCGAACGCAGAACCACAGATACGAATTAGAGTTCAAACAGTTTATTAATAACAGTCCACTAAAATAGATAATTACGTTGATGTAAGGGAAGTCCCCTCTAAAGTCTTTCAGAGAAGTGTGTGATGAGTTCAGACTGAAGTCAGCGGACCTTCCCTCATCCGAGGGGAAAGCTGGATCGGTGTTGGATCCGGACCAAGGTCGGGGCTGGCGGTAGGGTTCGAAGTCGGAGGAGGACTCAAAGATACTGAATATGACACTAACAAACTGATTCCACATATGAAGTGAACAGCAGATATTTCTTCCTTTCACCAGAAACTACTCCAGCGATTCGACAAGAGACAAAAACACGGTTACATTTCCTTCAACTGATGGATGGAAGTCTGGTTGTCAATAGACTGTTAATAATCTAAATCCATTGTATACATGTACATAAGCCAGCATATATGTAGAATAAAAACACCATCATATATATTACCATGTGCTAACCATCACTAAAACCATTTGTTTTCTGATTCACCTTAAAGTACCATATTTTCCACGCTATAAGGCACACTGGACTATAAGGCTCATGAAGTGAACTCAAAATGTGAGATAAAAAGCCAAAATGATGAAATGAAAAGTCTAAATAATTAAATAAAATTCCACATTGCGAGATAAAAATCCAAAATTCTGAGATAAAAGGTCAAAATTATAAAATCAAAAGTTAAATTATGAAATAAAAAGCCAAAATTATGAGATAAAAAGTCAAAATTATGAGATAAAAAGTCCAAATTTATCAGTTCAAAAGTCAAAATTCCCAGTCACAAAGCACAACCAGGATTAATCCATATATAAGACACACTGTAGTTTTTAAGTGTGCCTTATAGTCCAGGAAATACAGCATGTAAAATTTAACACATTTAATGTCAGAAGGAAATACTTTCTACAAAAATGTAGAGCAGTGTTATTCCAGAGTTAAAGCACATGAAGTCTGATCTGACCGATTTTTTCAGATGGACTTGATCTTAAATGTCATTTTTCTGCAGGATAAAATAAGTGACGTTTACTTCAGGTTCATTAGTGGTGTGTCATTAGCAGACTCACTCTGGTAGTCTCTCTGCTGGGGCTTCCTGTATTTCGGAGGGCGGCCAATCCTGTGAAAGGACAGGAACATAAACATGAGACAGGACCGTATATGATGGGCGTCAAGCTTCTTGAAACACTTTTTAAGATTATTATTAATATCATTTAAGGATCAGTAGGAATATAAAAAAACACACATTTCATACCTGCCACGATAATGGCTTTTCTTGGTCCTTTGGCCAAAGAAAAGGCTCCTCTTACACTCAGAGTCCGACAGTTCGGCCTTCAGTCGCCCCTGGTTACGCTCAGCCAGCGGGCAGCCAGATATGCAGTGATGTGCAGTGAAGCGACCGGTCACATGACCTGAACCGTCACAACCAGGAGTTGGACACTTCCTGTTTAGAAACACAGGTCAAATGTAAATCTATCCACAGTGCATTTGTTTAACTTCCTGAGACCCTGAGTCGTCTTTCAGGGAAACACTTTCACAGTTTTACTGAAGAAGAAAAAAGAAAGAAAAAGTTGTCCACTGAAAAGGACATGATATAATAATAATAAAAAAATGCATCTGAAAAAGCGGTTGCATTGCACTGTTTCCAAAAAAGGCAATTATTTAACACAGACGTGGGTCAAATAAGGCCCACGGGCCACGTGTGGTCCAGTAGTTCGCCCTAAATGGTCCACGTGAGGTCATTGACAAAGTAAAAGTCAATACAAGTTGATGGGGGCAGCCAATAACCGAAGGGTTGGTGGTTTGAATCCCGCTCTGTCCTACTTAGACCATTGTGACCTTGGGCAAAGACACTTCACTCTCCTGCCTCCAGTGTCACTCACACTGGAATTCTGACTTTTTATCTCATGATTTTTACTTTTTATCTCATGATTCTGACTTTTTATCTCATGATTTTCAAAATTATGTGATAAAAAGTCAAAACTCCCAGTCACTAAGCACAACCAGAATGAATCCATGTATAAGGTGCACTGTGGTTTTTTTAAGTGTCACCTTATAGTCTATAGAAAATACGGTAGTTTTATTCCTTGCTCTACATCTCTGTATCATTGTATTGTTTCATTTATTGTTTTTATAAAGGTACATGTTGAGCAGAGCTGCAGATTAATGAATATAATCAATAATAACTGTTAAAGTTTTGCATGTGGCCCCATAACAAAATTAATTGCGCACCTGTGATTTAACATAAAAAAGTCCAAACTTGTACCTTTCCATGTCTATATGTGTACATAATAACATAATATCCATCAATATATAATCCAAATGTACATTCTTCAAGTAAATTCAGAATCAAACATGTCCCAATGTTCCACTACAAAGGACATTTGATGACAAAAAATATGATCCTTTCAACTATTATACTTAAATTATAAGTTTAAAAAAATAATCAAAAAAGCTATTTTTTTGTCTCCGGGTCTCAGGAGATTAAAAAAATGGCTCCAAATGTAAGTGATGATGACTGTGTAGGTGTTTGGTGTGACAGTTCTGACCTGTTGTGGAAGCTGTACTTGGTTCTGGGATGGCTGATGGGTTTACAGGGAACAGAGGAGGGGTAGGTGGACTGACCTGCAGCAGGAGGCTCCCTCACACCTTCACACACAAAATACACTGACTTTATTTATCTGTTCATCTACCCAGTAGGATGATCTACAGTTGACTCAGTAAAACCAAACTATGACATTAACCCTTTGATGCATGAATTATGACAACATTAGTCAATATTTTTTTTCCTAAGTGTTTTTATTCCTCTTTAGGCTGAAAAAAAAAACCCCAATGTAATTGAAATCTTTTTAATGAACCGATTTTTTTATGGAGTTACAAACATGTCCACTCAGCTGGAAAAGAAACGTGTATTTAAAATATTAGCCTAGCTGCACTAGTGCCACCTAGCAGCAGCAAATCTAATATTCTACCGTAGTAGTCTAGTTATGCTCAATGTAACTTTATACAGTGGTACCTCTACTTACCAAAGACACTGCTAACGATTCATCTAAGTAACAAAATACATTTACCTGAAGTTTTTGTCTCTGAATACGAAAAAAAAATCTATTTACGAGAGAAAACTGAAACCTCCGAGACATAAATACAGTACTGTATGTACATTATTGTATGTAACTATGTAATGTACTTAAATACGTCACGTACATACTTTACGTATCATCCCATCCCCAAAAATATGAAAATGGCACACAGTTGAGTGATATCGCTAAAAGTATCGACCCTTTCCAAAGGCATCTGTGTGATATGGAAAAAGAGGTCAGAGGTCATCACTGAACAACGATATGAAAAGACTGTTACTCATTTGGATAAAAGAGAAAGAACCTGCAGGAGATAGAGTGACTGAAGCCGTTTGTTTCAGAAAAAGCATCCGCCATATTCACTAATGTGATGATGGAGGGTGGAGGTTCTTCAGAAGAGCAGACCCCACCCCCCACCCCCCCACACTGTAAAGCCTTGTGTGGGTGGTCAACAAACATTGTTAAAGGTGAACATGACAATTAAAAATACAGTTCCAACGTCCCTGTGCTCATCAGGAATTCACAGCTGTGATGATAGATCATAAAGTTAGAATTGAAATTCATTGAAAATTGAGGGAGGAGAAATTTTAGTGAATTGTGGACGACGACGATGGACGAAGCGTGATAGCAATAGGTCATCGTGACTTCGTCTGGATGAACTAGCAAACACAATGGTATGAAAATGAGCCACATGTCTGGTTCATTTAATGGTTCAATGTTTAATGTTCAGTCAGTGACACATTTACTCACTGACACTAATACATTACATCTGAAATATAGTGTTTATAAAAGTGAAGACACATGTTTATACTGAATGTCTATACTTTTATCATTTTAAAGGGTTTAGGGGGTAATATTGGGGGTTTAGGGGGTAATATTGGGGGTTTAGGGGGTAGTATTGGGGGTTTAAGGGGTAGTATTGGGGGTTTAGGGGGTAGTATTGGGGGTTTAGGGGGTAATATTGGGGGTTTAAGGGGTAATATTGGGGGTTTAGGGGGTAATATTGGGGGTTTAGGGTTAGTATTGAGGGTTTAGGGGTAGTATTGGGGGTTTAGGGGGTAGTATTGGGGGTTTAGGGGGTAGTATTGGGGGTTTAGGGGGTAATATTGGGGGTTTAGGGGGTAATATTGGGAGTTTAGGGGGTAGTATTGGGGGTTTAGGGGGTAGTATTGGGGGTTTAGGGGGTAGTACTGGGGGTTTAGGGGGTAATATTGGGGGTTTAGGGGGTAGTATTGGTAGGGGGTAATATTGGGGGCTTGGAACCAATCAGACCTTTTACATGTAAAATGCTACCCTACAAAAAATTCACGGGACGAAACCACTTCTGGAAGGAACTAATTTCTAAGTAGAGGTACCACTGTATTTACATCCTCCTTCATGGAGGTAAATATACTGGAGAAAAAAAAACCACATGATGTGAAGTGTTGGTTGTTACCGTGTGGCTGTAGAGTTTTGGTGTCCCGTGGTGGAACTTTGAGTGGGTGAGCGGTGGCTTCGCACCAGCCTGCGGGATGGATGTCGGGGTGGTCAGAATCCATCCACTCATCGTAGACGTGACTCCAGCCGTCGTAATGGACCTGACAGTGAACGACAGCCTGAGGTCAAACAGACACTTAACACAGCACGAAAGATAAACAGCCATTTGAAAAAGTAATTCACTACAATTACTAGTTACTTCCCCAAAAAGTAATTGCGTTATTGTGTTATTTCACGAGTTAATTAGTTACCAGGAAAAGTTTTATTTTACATTTTTTGCTCAAAATTGTCAAAGAAATGAAAAACCAGTTAAACAGAGTATTGATCCTTGTTCTGTGACGTTACTGTGTATGTGATTTAAAATACTTCCTGTGTAATAGATTATAAACAGTAATGTAATAGATTATAAACAGTAATGTAATAGATTATAAAGAGTAATGTAATAGATTATAAACAGTAATGTAATAGATTATAAACAGTAATGTAATAGATTATAAACAGTAATGTAATAGATTATAAAGAGTAATGTAATAGATTATAAACAGTAATGTAATAGATTATAAACAGTAATGTAATAGATTATAAACAGTAATGTAATAGATTATAAACAGTAATGTAATAGATTATAAAGAGTAATGTAATAGATTATAAACAGTAATGTAATAGATTATAAACAGTAATGTAATAGATTATAAACAGGAAATACATTTTACAGAAAATACTGTAATATTTGTTGAAAGTTACTTGAATTTGTTCAAAATGTTAATATTCTTTAACTTTGTATTTAAGTAAATATGTGAACAGGTAGTGATATCTGTAAATTATTATTCTATTGTTATTAGTCAAATAAACCAATACAATGATGTCTGTATATTTTTCTGCTATTATATATTTATTTGCTGAATTTTCATGAACAACAACTTATGTTACAATCATTTCAAGTGTTTACACCCTTGTGTTGTGACGTTCGCGAACGAGCTGATTCGTTTGAACGCCAGGAACCGTTCTCTTTGTCATTCTTTTTTCCTTATGGTGTCAGATTTCACACACACAAAACTTCCACCTTCACCCCCCGACAACGAGAGAGACAGACAGACAGACAGACAGACAGAATCACGCAGAACTCCCTCCCACTGTCAGAGTCTTGCTGCGCTGTGATTGGTCAACCCGCCCACATGTCCTGGGATAGACCCGCCCACATGTCCTGTGATAGACCCTCCCACATGTCCTGTGATGGACCCTCCCACATGTCCTGTGATAGACCCTCCCACATGTCCTGTGATAGACCCGCCCACATGTCCTGTGATGGACCCGCCCACATGTCCTGTGATAGAACCGCCCACATGTCCTGTGATAGACCCGCCCACATGTCCTGTGATAGACCCTCCCACATGTCCTGTGATGGACCCTCCCATATGTCCTGTGATAGACCCGCCCACATGTCCTGTGATAGACCCGCCCACATGTCCTGTGATAGACCCGCCCACATGTCCTGTGATGGACCCTCCCACATGTCCTGTGATGGACCCACCCACATGTCCTGTGATGGACCCACCCACATGTCCTGTGATGGACCCACCCACATGTCCTGTGATAGACCCTCCCACAAGTCCTGTGATGGACCCTCCCACATTTCCTGTGATGGACCCACCCACATGTCCTGTGATGGACCCTCCCACATGTCCTGTGATGGACCCACCCACATGTCCTGTGATAGACCCACCCACATGTCCTGTGATGGACCCTCCCACATGTCCTGTGATGGACCCTCCCACATGTCCTGTGATGGACCCTCCCACATGTCCTGTGATAGACCCTCCCAGATGTCCTGTGATGGACCCGCCCACATGTCCTTTTCTGTTTTTGACGTATGTAAATGTCCACCCATCTCTGTTCATCTATGATATGTGTGTAATGTCTGTACAACAACCAAAAACCAGAGCTGCTAATGCTAGTGCAGCTTGAAGATCTGTGGGTTGTCCCACATGTTTGTTTCTTTACCTGCTCAGTGTATGAATGTATGTCACATGTGACGTTAACATGTGTGTTTTTGTCGTTTAGTCGCAGACGTGACCCACTGTGTCTTCAATACGTCCCCCTGTGGAAGGACTCTGAACATTTCTGTGTATTCACACCATGATGCCGTCGGCTTCATGTAAATGAAAGACACTTCTGATAAAATATGCTGTCGTATTTAGGTACAATCGTCCTGGTGTAAACGACCCCTTAGAATTTTGTTTATTGTTTTGTTTGAAATGGAAGAAAATTTTATAAAAAGTAAAAAAACAAAAAAAAGACAAAGAAAGTGGACATTAAAATGTTAAATCCTTCAATTCATCATGATTTGCTCTAAAGTTTTCAGAGATACGACGTCCTGCTAACGGCAACACCAGCATACCTCGTGAATTGCAGAATTGGTCGACCAGTTTCAGGGAAACCTCGTCAAAGGTTACATTAAGCGTAACTAGACTACTAGACTACGGTAGCACATTACATGTGCTGCTGCTAGGGGGGGCTAGCGTGGCTACGCTAGCAGTAAGTTACTGTGGCGCTGTCTTTTCTTGTAGATGCTAATGCTACTACAGATTCACTGCAATGGGGGAGGAGCTGGGGGGGGGGGTCACCTGCATTCCATAGGCGGGCTTAACCACAGGTGGGTGGGGCCAATGTCCTGGTGACGTGTAGTGGACACACTTTTTCTGAGTGTCTGGTTTCTCTGTTGTTTTCTATGAATGATGGTAAATCCATCCAGTAGAGGGGACACACCACACAGACAGTAGAGGGGACACACCACACAGACAGTAGAGGGGACACACCACACAGACAGTAGAGGGGACACACCACACAGACAGTAGAGGGGACACACCACACAGACAGTAGAGGGGACACATCACACAGACAGTAGAGGGGACACACCACACAGACAGTAGAGGGGACACACCACACAGACAGTAGAGGGGACACACCACACAGACAGTAGAGGGGACACACCACACAGACAGTAGAGGGGACACATCACACAGACAGTAGAGGGGACACACCACACAGACAGTAGAGGGGACACACCACACAGACAGTAGAGGGGACACACCACACAGACAGTAGAGGGGACACACCACACAGACAGTAGAGGGGACACACCACACAGACAGTAGAGGGGACACACCACACAGCAAACGCAGCATGTGTTGGTAACTCTGGGTGACCCATCAGATTCCAAACAGAATGTGGAAAAGTGGTTTTCAGTGGAATGAAACCTTTAAGTAAAAGGTGACTGAAGCCACACACACCTTAATGCGGTGGGTTTCCACCTCCTCCACTGTGGCCACTCTGATCAGACCTGGACTCCGCTTGTCCACAGCCTCTAGTTTCATCTGTGGCTGGAAACTGTGAGGCGCACGCTGGGGAAAAAATGTAAGAAATGCATCATTTACATATTTATATAGTGAGGAATAAAACTAATATCTCTGTCCTCCTCAGACCTACACCCCCCACCCAGATTATAAGGCAGTTCTATAAAAACTACATTTTATGTCATTTTGAAAGTAGTATATTATGATTTACTGTATCTAAAGTTTTTGCTAAGTCTATAAAAATACAGCAAATAAATGTATTATTATTTCATGTGGAGATAATACTTTCTACTACATGAAGTAAACGTCGGCTTAGAAATATCTGTATCTGTCATCAGTAACGTTAGGGGCCCCAAAAAAATACACATTTGTCAATCATTCCTCAAAATCAAGCTTTGTTTAGTCTTTCTAGAAAGTTGGTAAAAAAAATAAAAATAAAAAAAGAATTCAAATCAGTTTGTAGTTCTCACCACTTTGAAGGCATCGGCGGCCACTGCCTTTGCACCGGTCTCCTCCAGGTAACGAGACCAAGAAAACCGGCTCTGGTCTGGATAATCTGGTGAACCGTAGAAAAAATAAACAACAGACACCAGGGACAACAAACCCCGCCCCCTACACACAAACTGGACTGATTATCAATCTCACGTCAATGACCTATTTTCACCTGACCTCTGACCTCTGACCTCATTGTGCTTCAGCTAACGTCCATTACTTCTTGTAATGGACGTTAATAAACTGTTAAACTGATTTCTGTCTCTGAGTTCTGCATTTGTGTCCAGTTCTTAACATATATTGTATCAGAACTAAACTAACAGTAAAGTCACACATTTTTACTAATATCTGCGTCCAATCAGAGAAGGGCTATCGATCCATTACTCAATGTTTACGTAAATAGTGATTTTTTTCTTTTGCGTTTTATGGAAAAAAATGACCATTACACATTGTGACAATGTCAAACTTTATACAATACAACAGTTATCACATCTGAAAAACTGTTCATTATGGTCAAAATACTACATTTGCGTACTTCTTTTGTAGATTCCACAATTTTTTTTTAAAAGGATTACCATTGTATTCTGGAACATTCCTCATACCCCTCCCTTTGGAGTAGGGATGTTAACTGATGACCATTTGACCGATGGTTGACCACATCAATGGTCATAATTGTTGTCGGTTAAAAAAAAGCAAACGAACCCACGGTGCATCAGTCGTTCTACTGCACAGACTCTTTATCATTATAGTGTAGTTTATGAAGAGGAAGCTGTGTGATCTGTCCTTAGCTTATCTTTAAAAATGATCCATTTGAACATTAGCAGTAGAATACAAGACAGAATGTATTAACATCAAACTCAGTTCATCTGTGGTTCGACCATTTAACACCAGTTTAGAACATTTACTAAAAACATAAACTAAATACAAAGCTGAGGTGACGTCATAGAACATTCTAGAGCTAGCAGCTACAGACTGGCACAGACAGTTGTTACCATGACAACCACGACAACGTGGTGGATGAGTTGTGTTGTCCATCTGACAGACCGACTGACAATGACAGGTGGACTACGACTAAAGCAGTCTGTGCAGAACTGACCATTGACCCCTAACCCTAACCTTTGACCCCTAACCCTAAAGCAGTCTGTGCAGAACTGACCATTGACCCCTAACCCTAACCTTTGACCCCTAACCCTAAAGCAGTCTGTGCAGAACTGACCATTGACCCCTAACCCTAACTTTTGACCCCTAACCCTAACCCTAAAGCAGTCTGTGCAGAACTGACCATTGACCCCTAACCCTAACTTTTGACCCCTAACCCTAACCCTAAAGCAGTCTGTGCAGAACTGACCATTGACCCCTAACCCTAACCTTTGACCCCTAACCCTAAAGCAGTCTGTGCAGAACTGACCATTGACCCCTAACCCTAACCTTTGACCCCTAACCCTAAAGCAGTCTGTGCAGAACTGACCTTTGACCCCTAACCCTAACCTTTGACCCCTAACCCTAAAGCAGTCTGTGCAGAACTGACCTTTGACCCCTAACCCTAACCTTTGACCCCTAACCCTAAAGCAGTCTGTGCAGAAGTGACCGTCACTCAGGTTTTTTACACCATATTTATTTTACTGGAACATCGAATGTTTTCTGTGTGATGCTTTAAAATCATTTGTTAAGGTAACATGGCTCCACCTGTAAGTGTGACTGGTGTTTAAAAACATAAGTGAGTGCAGTGTGGAAATGACCATGAGTGAAAAAGAAACTGTTGTCTTTTGTCAGTGACTCAGACAGATTAATGAGGCTCAGATTTTTTTAGAAATTTCACCATTCTTAGTTTGGAGTCTGCCTCTGGAAACTCTCTGTTTGAGGGGCTATGAAGCCCCCCCCCCCCCGCCTTAACATGAACCCCTACCCCTACAGGTGGACAGAGGGGAAAGGATCGAAATGAGATTTAGCCAAAAAGATGCTTTTAATATGAAAGTCAAAGCCACCATATCTGCATTTGAATAAATAACTAAACATATTGATAGAGTATTGATTTAATATCAACACAGTTTTGTGAAATGAAATATTACCATATATTGCAGACATTTTCTCATATCCCCTAAAACTTACAAACATTTGTAAAACATGTGGATGGTAGTGGTTCTAAACCTGCTCTTAATGTAACTGTAATGTTCTGTCATAGAAACAGCTGTTCCAAAAATAAATAAATAAATAAATAAAAAAGACTAGACGGTGATGTGTAGATGAGTCAAAGACCTTGAGGTGGTGTTAGTGGGAGGTTCCTCTCCTGACACCAGCCAATGGGGTGAATGTAGGGGCTACTGGAGTCACACCTGTCAAATGTCACACATGGAAAAAAGGTGCTCAGATGTGAGTTAGAAAAAAACATTTATGGAAACAGTTAGAAAAAATGAATGAGCTGCAGCTGGTTTTTAATGACACCCAACACTGGTTTGATGACATTATTGTTATCATCTTGTGTGTGTGAGAGTTTCTATGACAACCTGTTCTTGAATTCGAGCCAATAATGTGATTTTGACTTTTCTGCTAAATGTGACCTTGACCTTTGACCTTTTGCAATATTGATAATTTGTTTATATGTATATATGTGTCAGTGTGTGTAATATTATGATAATATATTCAGTATTGATTAAGTTATAGCGTGATATGTCTATGTTTGACACAAACAGTGTTACACAAGTTAATTTGGACACATGTGACCTTTGACCTCCAGAGATCTGAAAAACTATTGTATGTAAAGAGTATAAAGTACAAATATTTATATAAATGTAAAGAGTATAAAGTACAAATATTTATATAAATGTAAAGAGTATAAAGTACAGATATTTATATAAATGTAAAGAGTATAAAGTACAAATATTTATATAAATGTAAAGAGTATAAAGTACATATATTTATATAAATGTAAAGAGTATAAAGTACATATATTTATATAAATGTAAAGAGTATAAAGTACATATATTTATATAAATGTAAAGAGTATAAAGTACAGATATTTATATAAATGTAAAGAGTATAAAGTACAAATATTTATATAAATGTAAAGAGTATAAAGTACAGATATTTATATAAATGTAAAGAGTATAAAGTACAAATATTTATATAAATGTAAAGAGTATAAAGTACATATATTTATATAAATGTAAAGAGTATAAAGTACATATATTTATATAAATGTAAAGAGTATAAAGTACAGATATTTATATAAATGTAAAGAGTATAAAGTATATATATTTATATAAATGTAAAGAGTATAAAGTACATATATTTATATAAATGTAAAGGGTATAAAGTACATATATTTATATAAATGTAAAGAGTATAAAGTACAGATATTTATATAAATGTAAAGAGTATAAAGTACATATATTTATATAAATGTAAAGAGTATAAAGTACATATATTTATATACATGTAAAGAGTATAAAGTACATATATTTATATAAATGTAAAGAGTATAAAGTACAGATATTTATATAAATGTAAAGAGTATAAAGTACATATATTTATATACATGTAAAGAGTATAAAGTACAAATATTTATATAAATGTAAAGAGTATAAAGTACATATATTTATATAAATGTAAAGAGTATAAAGTACATATATTTATATAAATGTAAAGAGTATAAAGTACAAATATTTATATAAATGTAAAGAGTATAAAGTACAAATATTTATGAACAAATGTAGGGATGAAAAGTAAAAAGTTGTACAGATACCTAAAAATCTACTTAATTACATTAATGAAGTATCAAGATGTTTTATATATTGACTTTATTTTCAATTTCAATTAATGAATGAGTGAATGAATTTATTTCAGTTATATACAAAAACACATATCTTTAAAGTAGATACAATTTACACAATAAGTGAAAAACAAAGATGGTGTATTTCTGTTGAATGGCAGTAAATAAAACCTTAACACAAATTAATTTACATCCACTTTCTAAAGTCACTTACAGATCATTGTACTTTCACAGCTTTTCAAATATTTTAATATCTTATTATTATTATTAAAGTAGAATTAAATTATTCCATGAAACTAAACAGAAGTATTTTTTTTTCTCGATTCACTTGAAATAAAAATACAACAATAATAATTACAATGATGTCATTGTTTAAATGCACTTTTCTGAAAGTATGTTAAGTTTATTAAATATATTGTATTATTCCCTCCTATTTAATGTACTAAACATTTTATCTTAGAGTTCCAATTAAAACATTTCATTCTCTTAGGGTCAGTTTTTTTTATTCACTTGAAATACTCAGTAAAACTACAACACTATTATAATAATTATAATAATGATATTGTTTAAATGCACTTTTCTGAGCACATGTGGTCTGAACGTTAATTCTATTAAAGATATTCTAGTATTTGAACATCTTACTTTACCTTAAGAGTTCAAAACAAAGGCTCTTTCTTTCATTTCTAGAGCTCAAACATTTTCTAAAACTGATTTTCAGACACATATTCAACTTATAAAAACAGAGGAAAATCACCCTCAGCTTCTCCTCATGTCTTTCTGAATATTTTTGATATTTAATGTGTGTTATTTTGTATTTTATCAAAGCTCACCAGTAATCGTATGTGTCGTCCCAATTGTCGAAATGGACGAGGAAGCGGTCGTCCACCACGTCGGTAACGGTTGCGACACAAATGAGCGAAGGGTTCATACGATCGACAGCTTCCAGCTTCATTCCCACCTCGAAACTACATTTGACATCAATCTACAAAAAGAAAAAGATCAGGAAGAAGAGTGAATGTTATATAATCACAAAGTATAGTAGTGTACGTTCAATAACACTAATAACAGTAGTGTACGTTCAATAACACTAATAACAGTAGTGTACGTTCATTAACACTAATAACAGTAGTGTACGTTCAATAACACTAATAACAGTAGTGTACGTTCAATAACACTAATAACAGTAGTGTACGTTCAATAACACTAATAACAGTAGTGTACGTTCATTAACACTAATAACAGTAGTGTACGTTCATTAACACTAATAACAGTAGTGTACGTTCAATAGCACTAATAACAGTAGTGTACGTTCAATAACACTAATAACAGTAGTGTACGTTCAATAACACTAATAACAGTAGTGTACGTTCAATAACACTAATAACAGTAGTGTACGTTCAATAACACTAATAACAGTAGTGTACGTTCAATAACACTAATAACAGTAGTGTACGTTCAATAACACTAATAACAGTAGTGTACGTTCAATAACACTAATAACAGTAGTGTACGTTCAATAACACTAATAACAGTAGTGTACGTTCAATAACACTAATAACAGTAGTGTACGTTCAATAACACTAATAACAGTAGTGTACGTTCAATAACACTAATAACAGTAGTGTACGTTCAATAACACTAATAACAGTAGTGTACGTTCAATAACACTAATAACAGTAGTGTACGTTCAATAAGACTAATAACAGTAGTGTACGTTCAATAACACTAATAACAGTAGTGTACGTTCAATAACACTAATAACAGTAGTGTACGTTCAATAAGACTAATAACAGTAGTGTACGTTCAATAACACTAATAACAGTAGTGTACGTTCAATAGCACTAATAACAGTAGTGTACGTTCAATAACACTAATAACAGTAGTGTACGCTCAATAGCACTAATAACAGTAGTGTACGTTCAATAACACTAATAACAGTAGTGTACGTTCAATAGCACTAATAACAGTAGTGTACGTTCAATAACACTAATAACAGTAGTGTACGTTCAATAGCACTAATAACAGTAGTGTACGTTCAATAACACTAATAACAGTAGTGTACGTTCAATAACACTAATAACAGTAGTGTACGTTCAATAACACTAATAACAGTAGTGTACGTTCAATAACACTAATAACAGTAGTGTACGTTCAATAACACTAATAACAGTAGTGTACGTTCAATAACACTAATAACAGTAGTGTACGTTCAATAACACTAATAACAGTAGTGTACGTTCAATAACACTAATAACAGTAGTGTACGTTCAATAACACTAATAACAGTAGTGTACGTTCAATAACACTAATAAAAGTAGTGTACGTTCAATAGCACTAATAACAGTAGTGTACGTTCAATAGCACTAATAACAGTAGTGTACGTTCAATAACACTAATAACAGTAGTGTACGTTCAAAAACACTAATAACAGTAGTGTACGTTCAATAACACTAATAACAGTAGTGTACGTTCAATAACACTAATAACAGTAGTGTACGTTCAATAACACTAATAACAGTAGTGTACGTTCAATAACACTAATAACAGTAGTGTACGTTCAATAACACTAATAACAGTAGTGTACGTTCAATAGCACTAATAACAGTAGTGTACGTTCAATAACACTAATAACAGTAGTGTACGTTCAATAACACTAATAACAGTAGTGTACGTTCAATAGCACTAATAACAGTAGTGTACGTTCAATAACACTAATAACAGTAGTGTACGTTCAATAACACTAATAACAGTAGTGTACGTTCAAAAACACTAATAACAGTAGTGTACGTTCAATAACACTAATAACAGTAGTGTACGTTCAATAGCACTAATAACAGTAGTGTACGTTCAATAACACTAATAACAGTAGTGTACGTTCAATAACACTAATAACAGTAGTGTACGTTCAATAACACTAATAACAGTAGTGTACGTTCAATAGCACTAATAACAGTAGTGTACGTTCAATAACACTAATAACAGTAGTGTACGTTCAATAGCACTAATAACAGTAGTGTACGTTCAAAAACACTAATAACAGTAGTGTACGTTCAATAACACTAATAACAGTAGTGTACGTTCAATAGCACTAATAACAGTAGTGTACGTTCAATAACACTAATAACAGTAGTGTACGTTCAATAACACTAATAACAGTAGTGTACGTTCAATAACACTAATAACAGTAGTGTACGTTCAATAACACTAATAACAGTAGTGTACGTTCAATAGCACTAATAACAGTAGTGTACGTTCAATAACACTAATAACAGTAGTGTACGTTCAATAACACTAATAACAGTAGTGTACGTTCAATAACACTAATAACAGTAGTGTACGTTCAATAGCACTAATAACAGTAGTGTACGTTCAATAGCACTAATAACAGTAGTGTACGTTCAATAACACTAATAACAGTAGTGTAAGTTCAATAGCACTAATAACAGTAGTGTACGTTCAATAGCACTAATAACAGTAGTGTACGTTCAATAACACTAATAACAGTAGTGTACGTTCAATAACACTAATAACAGTAGTGTACGTTCAATAACACTAATAACAGTAGTGTACGTTCAATAGCACTAATAACAGTAGTGTACGTTCAATAACACTAATAACAGTAGTGTACGTTCAATAACACTAATAACAGTAGTGTACGTTCAATAACACTAATAACAGTAGTGTACGTTCAATAACACTAATAACAGTAGTGTACGTTCAATAACACTAATAACAGTAGTGTACGTTCAATAACACTAATAACAGTAGTGTACGTTCAATAGCACTAATAACAGTAGTGTACGTTCAATAACACTAATAACAGTAGTGTACGTTCAATAACACTAATAACAGTAGTGTACGTTCAATAACACTAATAACAGTAGTGTACGTTCAATAACACTAATAACAGTAGTGTACGTTCAATAACACTAATAACAGTAGTGTACGTTCAATAGCACTAATAACAGTAGTGTACGTTCAATAACACTAATAAATTCCATCAGACTAACCCTCCCAGGACTGGAGAAGACTTCTTTTGGAGCCACTTGTGCTTTAGTCATCCTCAGATAGTTGGTCCAGGTGAACTCTTCCTCTTTACAACCTGACAGAAAGAAAGTTTGTAGTTAACTACAACTATAACTACAACTACAACTATAACTACAACTACAGCTATAACTACAACTACAGCTATAACTACAACTACAACTACAACTACAACTACAACTACAACTACAGCTATAACTACAGCTATAACTACAACTACAACTACAGCTATAACTACAGCTATAACTACAGCTATAACTACAACTACAACTACAGCTATAACTACAACTACAGCTATAACTACAACTACAACTACAGCTATAACTACAGCTATAACTACAACTACAACTACAACTATAACTACAACTACAACTATAACTACAACTACAACTATAACTACAACTACAACTACAACTATAACTACAACTACAACTACAGCTATAACTACAACTACAGCTATAACTACAACTACAACTACAACTATAACTACAACTACAACTACAACTATAACTACAACTACAGCTATAACTACAACTACAACTATAACTACAACTACAACTACAACGACCACTACAACTACAGCTATAACTACAACTACAACTACAACTACAACGACCACTACAACTACAACTATAACTACAACTACAGCTATAACTACAACTACAACTATAACTACAACTACAACTACAACGACCACTACAACTACAACTATAACTACAACTACAACTACAACTACAACGACCACTACAACTACAGCTATAACTACAACTACAGCTATAACTACAACTACAGCTATAACTACAACTACAACTACAACTATAACTACAACTACAACTACAACTACAACTACAACTACAACTACAACTATAACTACAACTACAGCTATAACTACAACTATAACTACAACTACAACTATAACTACAACTACAACTATAACTACAACTACAACTATAACTACAACTACAACTACAACTACAACTACAGTAACAACTATAACTACAACTACAACTACAACGACCACTACAACTACAACTATAACTACAACTACAACTACAACTACAACGACCACTACAACTACAGCTATAACTACAACTACAACTATAACTACAACTACAACTACAACTACAACTACAGCTATAACTACAGCTATAACTACAACTACAACTACAACTACAACTATAACTACAACTACAACTATAACTACAACTACAACTATAACTACAACTACAACTACAACTACAGCTATAACTACAGCTATAACTACAACTACAACTACAGCTGTAACTACAACTACAACTATAACTACAACTATAACTACAACTACAGCTATAACTACAACTACAGCTATAACTACAACTACAACTACAACTACAACTATAACTACAGAGAGAGAAGATACCCAAACAAACACACACACAGATACACACACAGATACACACAGACAGACAGACAGACAGACACACACACGCACACACACACACACACACACACAGTGTTGACAAAGGCAAACACAGTCAAATACTTTTCCAGGATAATTAACATTATTTCCAGGACATTTAGTCTTTTTTTTTATCCATTTCCAGATCATTTCCATGATTGGAAAAGAATGCTCTAACTTTCCAGGTTTTCCAGGACGTGTGGGAACCCTGAATAATAAAGGCGTGGATATTGTCATGACCTCTGACCTTTGGGAGTGTGCAGTTTGTGTGCGGTGCTCTCACACCAGCCCGCAGGATGGACGTCGGCAGAGTTGGCGTTTACCCAGAAGTCATGGCAGTCTGAGTATCCGTCAAAATGGAGCCTGAGCCGATAACCGCACACCTGAACGAGGGTGGAAACAAACACAGACAGACTGTGAGTCAGAGGTGGTTGTTCAGGTGGTTAAGGTTCTTTAATAGAGCGTCTGTCTCACCTCTGCCACAGTGAGGACAAAGTACATGGACGGATGCTGAGGGTCGATGCCTTCCAGCTTCATCCCCTGTTTAAAACCATTCTTCACCGTCGGGACCCTCTGAGACTGGACACATGGGATTAAAAAGAATGATCAGTGTGGGACGATAAGACAGACAGGTAGGTCCAGTGTCCCTATGTCCATCTGCTCCTCACAGCTGGGACGTCTGCTGTCAACAAGAGGGAGTGACAGACTGGAACAATATACACAGTTGTTTTGTTCCTAATGCTTCGATCTAATGAGTTCATCTGAACCTAAATCTGCTCAGAATTAAGGAGAAGAGATTTTAGTGAATTGTGGACGATGTCGACGGACGAAGCGTGATGGCAATAGGTCATCACGACTGAAAATGGACTAAAGCAGCGGAATCTGTCATTCATTCATTTGATTTTTCAAAATAAAATAAAAAATAAGACAACTAGTTTCTTCATTATTTGTTTCCAAAACCGCTTTTATCCAATTAAATGAATGTTAACGACCATAGAAACACGTAAATGAATGTTAACGACCATAGAAACACATAAATGAATGTTAACGACCATAGAAACATGTAAATGAATGTTAACGACCATAGAAACACATAAATGAATGTTAACGACCATAGAAACATGTAAATGAATGTTAACGACCATAGAAACACATAAATGAATGTTAACGACCATAGAAACATGTAAATGAATGTTAACGACCATAGAAACACGTAAATGAATGTTAACGACCATAGAAACACGTAAATGAATGTTAACGACCATAGAAACACGTAAATGAATGTTAACGACCATAGAAACACGTAAATGAATGTTAACGATCATAGAAACACGTAAATGAATGTTAACGACCATAGAAACATGTAAATGAATGTTAACGACCATAGAAACACATAAATGAATGTTAACGACCATAGAAACATGTAAATGAATGTTAACGACCATAGAAACACATAAATGAATGTTAACGACCATAGAAACACGTAAATGAATGTTAACGACCATAGAAACACGTAAATGAATGTTAACGACCATAGAAACACGTAAATGAATGTTAACGACCATAGAAACACGTAAATGAATGTTAACGACCATAGAAACACGTAAATGAATGTTAACGACCATAGAAACACGTAAATGAATGTTAACGACCATAGAAACATGTAAATGAATGTTAACGACCATAGAAACACGTAAATGAATGTTAACGACCATAGAAACATGTAAATGAATGTTAACGACCATAGAAACACGTAAATGAATGTTAACAACCATAGAAACATGTAAATGAATGTTAACGACCATAGAAACATGTAAATGAATGTTAACGACCATAGAAACACGTAAATGAATGTTAACGACCATAGAAACACGTAAATGAATGTTAACGACCATAGAAACACGTAAATGAATGTTGTTGTAGTGAACATCTGTTAGAGTTAGAACACGAATGGATAATGATGACACCTTCATTGGACTATTTATGAGCAACATAATGTTAACTATCAACAAACATATGTTTAATTGGCTTTAAAATAAAATAATCCTACTGAATAACAATAATAATAATAATAATAATAATAACAGTGCAGTGTTTATATAAAAACTGTACCTGCTACCTCAGATTTTGTAAAATGAATAAAAAACTTACAAAATAAAATATATAGAATTACATTTTTAAAAAATCATAAAAAAATAAACTAAAAATAATTATAGGACATGATGTGACTATTATTCAAGCGTACATTGTTGGTAGATGCTCAGACAACAGTTGTTTTAACACTTATGTGTGTAATAAAGTCCAACTTACCTCCTGGAAAAGTTTATTGGGAGCAGCAACAGCTTTGGTTTCCTCCAGATACTGCGTCCACGTCCACTGTTCTACTTTACTGTCCACACCTTCACCAAAACACAAAGCAGTCGATTAAACCAGTGATAAAAACGCTTCCATAACACACGTCAGACACATGAATCTGAAATCTACTTGTACTTTCAATCTGTTTTTAAACTCATGACAACACATGCATTCAGTAGTGAATTATACAAATGAATGATGATATGATATGATATATGATATGATATATTATGATATTATATGATATTATATATTATATGATATGATATTATATTATATGATATATGATATGATATATGATATTATATGACATTATATTATTATTCACAGAAGCCATTACTGCTGACGAAACACATTAAACATTAAGTCTAATTGTTGGTTCTAACAAAAACACATTAACGGTTTCACTAGTGCATTAATTCATGACCTATGGTATTTTTTCTTCATTAAAATAAAGTGGGACTGAACACGGCGCTGCATGGTGGACATGGTGAGAGGACGCAGATGCGCAATGTTGAAGGGAGAACAAATTTAATACAAACAGAAGAAAATGATGACAATCAGAATAAAACAGAAACAAAACCAGAGGGTAGATCATCCAGAGTCTGTGGTGATGAATGAAATATCCTGGGTTAGTAATGATGAAGAAGGACTAAAGGTTATTATGGTTATGGATGTTGACAGCTAACCCTGCTTCTCCTCTTAGAGGCCGTTTCACCTGCTGACATTAACCCCCTGACGGAAGGTTCCAGAAGGAGCCAATCATTTCATTGTATTTATTATTTATTGTGATCAATAAAACATTTAAACCTGAGTCTGCATTTGGGTTTCATCACATTCCTTTTATACATAGTGTGTGCATATATATATATATATATATATATATATATATATATATATATATATATATATATATATATATATATATGTGTGTGTGTGTGTGTGTACACAAAAACTGAGTACTGCACTTTTCCAACCTATTTCTAAGATATGATAGACAAAATATGACTGAACACTTAATTTACAAATATCTTTCAACTGACAGAATGGACACAAAAATACTTAAATAAAAAAATAAAAACACAAATAAATTCAGGAAATGTAAGAACGTATATAGAAATAAATAAAATAATATATACATAATCATAAGCATTGAATTATGTATTTATTCATTTATCCAAGTATTTTTTTTTAAATAATTTAGTCATTTTTGTCCTTCATACTGAGAAAAGCCAGTAAATGAACCAAAGAAGCTAAATACAGACAATCTATTCTAATATACTGTGTATATATATATATATATATATATATATATATATATATATATATATATATATATATATATATATATATATATATATATATATATATATATATATATATATATATATATATATATATATATATATATATATATATATATATATATATATATATGTGTGTGTGTGTGTGTGTGTTATATTGGAGTTGTGAACTGAATTTATGCACAGCCAAATATGCAAATATCTATCCTAGAATTGTAACTTTTATTATGTTTTATTGTGTTTATTTTTTATTGTACAGAACTTTTAATCCTTTGTGGTTGTTTAAATGTGTGTTCTATAGAATGTGACTCATCATGGTGAATGTACAGTATGTGGCCACTAGAGGGTGTACTTGCTGCTCCATATTCTTGACATATATATTCACAAATTACATGAATGTTTAAGCAAGTTTTGATATATAGCAAGATTAAAACGAGACTATTTTTGCTCTGTACTGTTTTTACATGAACTGCTCAAACAAAATGAATGAATGAGACTAATTCTAGATCAGGGGTGTCAAACTCCTTTTAGTTCATGGACCAGATTCAGCCTAATATGTTATAAAGTGGACCGCACCAGTAAAATAAGAGGGTAAAAACAAATAATGTCAACTCCAAAGTTTTCTCTATGTCTTTGAGCAAAAAAAAGTCATGTATTTTGTCATGTATATTGTAATAATGTATTTAAAAACTGTTAAAAATGCACACAAATGTTAAGATGTATTAAAAGAGATGTTTAAAAACATACAGATTTTAAAGCATATTTAAAAAGATGTTAAAACTACACACAGATGTTAGAATATGTTTTGTTTTTTTTAAAAAAAAGGTATTTAAGCACATTTAGAGGTGAATATAAAGTTATTTAAGAAATAATAAATTTAAAAAATAAAGATGTTTATCTGTTTTTTAAGTCACCAGGTCCCAAATGGCCAAGAGAAATAAAAAATGTATACTATGTAAGAGTTCAGGTCTTAGGAGGTTAAATGTATTGTTGAGGGGTGAGGGTGGGGGGCACAGCTGCTTTTGACTTCTTTTACTGTCCATCACTAACTCTTTATATAAACCACAGTGGAATGTTTGAAAATAGATAAACCCATTAAAAATGTTACTCCACCTCTGATATGTCTGCTGTCGCCTTTACAATCATCCATTTTTTCATCCTGAAAAAACAAAACATCAACATTCAGTCCAAGAAAACAGTCAGATTTAAAAAAAAAAAAAAAAAAAGTTTTGTTTTGTGGGTGTCGCACCGTTCCCTCCATGTCTGAGTCTTCATCTGAAGGGCTCAGGTATTCCTTCCTCTTCCTCTTCCTCATGGGCTTCAGGTGGTCTGGGTTCAGGGACGAAACCCTCCCTCCTGCCGGAACCTTCTCCACTATGATGCTCCTCCTAAAGTAAGATACAGAACCCTTCACTCATGTCCCGTCCTGAAATAAACCTTTGAACAAATGAGTGATTGTAGCTGACAGTGTTTATATCTAATGATGTGTTAAACTACATTAGGTCATGTGACATTTGGGGCATGTTTGGGTGGTTTGAGTAATGTTTTTGAATGACTACTTCCAGCCTATATGTGGACCCGTGGATGTTTAAAGGGTTAAGTAGAAATACAGTTACTTATGTGAAAAAATACTGTGGTGAAAGTAGAAGTACTCTTTAAAACCATCTACTGAAGTAAAAAAAAAAAGGAAAACTGCATTTTTTTTGCCATGAACGCAATAATATTTATTTAACAAGGAAACATCTGAAAAGTTTCAAAAGTTTCCAAATTAAAGCCTTTAAAAGTGAGTTAGTGTGTAGAAATGGTCAATTCAATTCAATTCAATTTTATTTATAAAGCCCTAAATCACAACAAAGTCGTCTCAAAGGGCTTTACAAAAACACAATCAACTACAGAGATACATGAAAAGTCCCAGGCATCCCCTGTCCTTAGACCCTCCCCCTGTCCTTAGACCCTCCCCCTGTCCTTAGACCCTCCCCCTGTCCTTAGACCCTCCCCCTGTCCTTAGACCCTCCCCCTGTCCTTAGACCCTCCTTCTCAGCAGAAAAAACTTCCAAACCCAGTGGGAAAAAGAAGAAATCTTGAGGAGAACCACATTGAAGGACAGATCCACTCCCATGGACGGACAGACTATAGATGAACGTCCATTTATAAATGAAGGAGGGGGGGCTGGTCCAGACAGGCAGGGGCGGTGGTCCGGGGTCACAGGTCAGCACAGGCGAGACACTGCAGATCCTGTCGTCCATGGCTCCCGTGCAGACACTGTCAGGAGAGCCACCACTCCCCCCAGGGGGGGAGGGGGGAAAGGGGACACCAGGTGACTAGTCATGAACAGACTTGGTATGAAAGATATGTTATAAAAATGACAGAAACAGGTGTGAGAGAGAGAAAGAGAAGAAAGAACTCAGTGTCTGTACTTCCCCCAGCATTCTAACTCCTAGGGCAGCCTAGACTGAACTGTGACTCATACATCATGTATACATGATATATGAGTCACATCATTTTTAACTAACCTGACCATAGTCTTTCTCAAACAGGAATGTTTTAAGCCTAATTTTAAATGTAGAGACTGTTTCTGCGTCTTTAATATTAAAGGGAAGATGATTCCATAAGACAGTAACCATGGTAACTAAAGGCTCTAGCTCCTACTGTACTTTTATAAACCCTAGGAACTTTCAATAAACCTGCATTCTGAGAACGAAGGGTTCTATTGGGCTGGTACAGAACCAGATCATCTTTAAGATAAGAGGGGCCCATACCATTAACCCCTGACCCCTGACCCCTAACCCTAACCCATACCATTAATGGTTTTATATGTAAGGAGGAGGATTTTAAATTCAATTCTAGACTCAACTGGTAGCCAGTGAAGGGTTTGGAGCACAGGGGTGATAGGGTTAGGGGTCAGGGGTCAGGGTTTGGAGCACAGGGGTGATAGGGTTAGGGGTCAGGGGTCAGGGTTTGGAGCACAGGGGTGATAGGGTTAGGGGTCAGGGGTCAGGGTTTGGAGCACAGGGGTGATGTGTTCTCTTCTATTTGATCCTGTTAATAATCTTGCTGCTGCATTTTGAACCAGTTGAAGCTTTTTAGGGAATATTTAGGACACGCTACAAGTAAGGAGTTTTCTGCAGTCGTTTTAGACAGAATATTCCTAATTTTGGCTAATGTTGCGCAGGTGAAAGAAGGCTGTTCTGCAAGTTTGGTTAATGTGCCCTGACCTCTGACCCCTGACCCTTTGAATGAAAGATGTGGATCAAATAAAACTCCTAAATTTTTAACTGTGTCACTGGGTGTTACACTTAAGTTGTCTACAGTAACCATCTGGTCAGGTAGGGAGTCTCTCGCATCTTTAGGACCAATTATAATGACTTCAGTTTTTTCAGGGTTCAATAAAAGATAATTGTCACTCATCCAAGTCTTTATGTCTTGGACACATGTACTTAGTTTATCTATTTGTCTGGTCTGATCAGGTTTAATCGATAAATATAGCTGTGTGTCATCTGCATAACAATGAAAATTAATGCCACGATTTCTAATGATGTTACCTAAAGGGAGCATATATAGTGTAAACAAAATAGGCCCAAGGACTGACCCTTGAGGAACGCCATAATTAACTCTGGAGGACTGCGATGATTGTTGATTAACGTTAACAAATTGGTAGCGATCAGATAAATATGATTTAAAGCAGCAGAGGGCTGCTCCTCTAATACCTATATCACATTCTAATCTGTGCACTAAGATACTGTGGTCAATGGTGTCAAAGGCTGCACTAAGGTCTAATAACACCAGGACCCATATTAATCCGTTGTCAGCGGCTAATAATAAGTCATTAGTAACTTTAACTAACGCTGTTTCAGTGCTATGATGGGCACGAAAGCCAGACTGAAACTGTTCAAATAAACTATTATCCTGCAGGAATTGGCACAGCTGTTTAACTATTACTCGTTCTAAAACCTTTGACAGGAAGGGCAGATTAGATATTCAATTCAATTCAATTTTATTTATAAAGCCCTAAATCACAACAAAGTCGTCTCAAAGGGCTTTACAAAAACACAATCAACTACAGAAATACATGAAAAAAGTCCCAAGCATCCCCTGTCCTTAGACCCTCCCCCTGTCCTTAGACCCTCCTTCTCGGCAAGAAAAAACTTCCAAACCCAGTGGGAAAAAGAAGAAATCTCGAGGAGAACCACATTGAAGGACAGATCCACTCCCATGGACGGACAGACTATAGATGAACGTCCATATATAGATGCAGGAGGGGGGGCTGGTCCAGACAGGCAGGGGCGGTGGTGATATAGGCCTATAATTGGCTAAAATGTCAGGATCTAGGGTAGGCTTTTTCAGAATTGGTTTAATCACAGTTACTCAGTTTAGTGGATATGAGCACGTTACGGAAAAATGAAAAAAAAAGTCAATATTGAGATTAAAAAGTCATTTAAAAAAGTTCTAAATATGAGATACCTCTGACCTCTACATATCAGTCGACCTCTAGTTCCATTGGCAGATATTATTTTTACTTAAACTGAGTAAAACAAACCTTGAATGGAACAAATGAAAATGATCTTGATATATTTGGACCAGAAATGAGGTAAAAATACACTTGTTTTTTTTTCCAGTGAGGAGGCAGAGCTCATTATTACTGTTATTATAACATCTTCACTTTCATCTTATCAGAATCCAGTAATTACATCCACACTAATGCACATCCATATAATAGACACATGACATCTGCAGCACACGACACACTGAGGTTAAGCCCAGAACATTCCATCGTCTGCAGCAGACACTGACATTTACAGGCAGAGTTAAAAACAGCAGAAGCTGCACCTGTTGCCGAGGGAAACAAAGAACAACATTCAGAAAATACAGAGTTATAAATAGATTGAATAAAACATCATGCATGACTGGAACACAGGACGGTCTGCTGATGCTAGAACTTCTTTAGTGGATGAAAAAGGATGTAACTCATACGAGGGCTCAACACAGGGTCAGTGTTAGTCATCGTTAGACTAGGCGGTCGCCTAGGCAACCAGATGTCTTGGTCTGGTGTCCCACAGAATTAGAATATTAAGATAGTGTATTTTCTGGACTATAAGGTGAAATGAAAAGACTTTAATTTACTGACAGTGAAACTAATAAATGCCTTAATTATTCTGTTAGTGTTTAGTGACTGAGAATTTAAACTTTTTATCTGATAATTTTTGATTTATCTGAACCAGAGTGTGTTTTATCCATGTTACAACAAGGATAACAAGGTTTACAGTAGTTGTGACTGTTTAGCATCACTTAATGCTCCTTATAGTGACTATTTATCTCATAATTTGGACCATTTATCACATCATTTTGACTTCTTATCTAACTTTTGACTTTTTATCAGATAATTTTGACTTTTTATCTTTTGGATTTTTTAATCTCATAATTTAGACTCTTTTAAAGTTGAATTTATCAGAATCAAAGTGTGTTTTGTTCTGTTCCAACTCAACAAGGTTTATAGTTATTGTTAGTGTTTATCTTCACTTAATGCTCCTTATAATCCAGTTCACCTTATAGTGTGAAAATACAGTAAATAAATCATTAAAGTTAACATTGACAGTGATTATTCATGGACACTCAGTACGTACTCCATCACATGTAGGACACTATGTTTACACATGATCATTTAGAATTACACTAAAAAGAAAGAGGGGTGTTGGCCTAGTGTTGGCCTAATGTTCACCTAGTGTTGGCCTAGTGTTGGTCTGGTGTTCACCTAGTGTTCACCTAGTGTTGGCCTAGTGTTCACCTAGTGTTGGACTAGTCTAGGGCTAGTGTTGGCCTAGTGTGAGGCTAGTGTTGGCTTAATGTGAGGCTAGTGTTGGCCTAGTGTGAGGCTAGTGTTGGCCTAGTGTTCACCTAGTGTTGACCTAGTGTTCACCTAGTGTTGGCCTAGTGTTCACCTAGTGTTGGCCTAGTGTGAGGCTAGTGTTGGCCTAGTGTTCACCTAGTGTTGGCCTAGTGTGGGGCTAGTGTTGGCCTAGTGTGGGGCTAGTGTTGGCCTAGTGTGAGGCTAGTGTTGGCCTAATGTGAGGCTAGTGTTGGCCTAGTGTGAGGCTAGTGTTGGCCTAGTGTTCACCTAGTGTTGACCTAGTGTTGGCCTAGTGTTCACCTAGTGTTGGCCTAGTGTTGGCCTAGTGATCACCTAGTGTTGGCCTAGTGTGAGGCTAGTGTTGGCCTAGTGTTCACCTAGTGTTGGCCTAGTGTTGACCTAGTACGGGGCTAGTGTTGGCCTAGTGTATACCTAGTGTTAGCCTAGTGTTCACCTAGTATTAGCCTAGTGTTCACCTACTGTTCACCTAGTGTTGGCCTAGTGTGGGGCTAGTGTTGGCCTAGTGTGGGGCTAGTGTTGGCCTAGTGTTCACCTAGTGTTGGCCTAGTGTTCACCTAGTGCGGGGCTAGTGTTGGCCTAGTGTACACCTAGTGTTAGCCTAGTGTTCACCTAGTATTAGCCTAGTGTTCACCTACTGTTCACCTAGTGTTGGCCTAGTGTGGGGCTAGTGTTGGCCTAGTGTGGGGCTAGTGTTGGCCTAGTGTTCACCTAGTGTTGGCCTAGTGTTGACCTAGTGCGGGGCTAGTGTTGGCCTAGTGTACACCTAGTGTTAGCCTAGTGTTCACCTAGTATTAGCCTAGTGTTCACCTACTGTTCACCTAGTGTTGGCCTAGTGTGCGGCTAGTGTTGGCCTAGTGTTCACCTAGTGTTGGCCTAGTGTTCACCTAGTGTTGGCCTAGTGTTCGCCTAGTGTTGGCCTAGTGTGGGGCTAGTGTTGGCCTAGTGTTCACCTAGTGTTGGCCTAGTGCGGGGCTAGTGTTGGCCTAGTGTACACCTAGTGTTAGCCTAGTGTTCACCTAGTATTAGCCTAGTGTTCACCTACTGTTCACCTAGTGTTGGCCTAGTGTGGGGCTAGTGTTGGCCTAGTGTTCACCTAGTGTTGGCCTAGTGTTCACCTAGTGTTGGCCTAGTGTGGGGCTAGTGTTGGCCTAGTGTGGGGCTAGTGTTGGCCTAGTGTGAGGCTAGTGTTGGCCTAATGTGAGGCTAGTGTTGGCCTAGTGTGAGGCTAGTGTTGGCCTAGTGTTCACCTAGTGTTGACCTAGTGTTGGCCTAGTGTTCACCTAGTGTTGGCCTAGTGTTGGCCTAGTGTTCACCTAGTGTTGGCCTAGTGTGAGGCTAGTGTTGGCCTAGTGTTGACCTAGTGTTGGCCTAGTGTTGACCTAGTGCGGGGCTAGTGTTGGCCTAGTGTACACCTAGTGTTAGCCTAGTGTTCACCTAGTATTAGCCTAGTGTTCACCTACTGTTCACCTAGTGTTGGCCTAGTGTGCGGCTAGTGTTGGCCTAGTGTTCACCTAGTGTTGGCCTAGTGTTCGCCTAGTGTTGGCCTAGTGTGGGGCTAGTGTTGGCCTAGTGTTCACCTAGTGTTGGCCTAGTGCGGGGCTAGTGTTGGCCTAGTGTACACCTAGTGTTAGCCTAGTGTTCACCTAGTATTAGCCTAGTGTTCACCTACTGTTCACCTAGTGTTGGCCTAGTGTGCGGCTAGTGTTGGCCTAGTGTTCACCTAGTGTTGGCCTAGTGTTCACCTAGTGTTGGCCTAGTGTTCGCCTAGTGTTGGCCTAGTGTGCGGCTAGTGTTGGCCTAGTGTTCACCTAGTGTTGGCCTAGTGTTCACCTAGTGTTGGCCTAGTGTTCACCTAGTGTTGGCCTAGTGTTCGCCTAGTGTTGGCCTAGTGTGGGGCTAGTGTTCACCTACTGTTCACCTAGTGTTGGCCTAGTGTGGGGCTAGTGTTGGCCTAGTGTTCACCTAGTGTTGGCCTAGTGTTGGCCTAGTGTTCACCTAGTGTTGGCCTAGTGTTGGCCTAGTGTTCACCTCGTGTTAGCCTAGTGTTCACCTAGTATTAGCCTAGTGTTCACCTAGTATTAGCCTAGTGTTCACCTACTGTTCACCTAGTGTTGGCCTCGTGTTCACCTAGTGTTGGCCTAGTGTTCACCTAGTATTAGCCTAGTGTTCACCTAGTATTGGCCTAGTGTTCACGTAGTGTTGGCGTAGTGTTCACCTAGTATTAGCCTAGTGTTCACCTCGTGTTAGCCTAGTGTTCACCTAGTATTAGCCTAGTGTTCACCTAGTATTAGCCTAGTGTTCACCTAGTATTAGCCTAGTGTTCACCTAGTATTGGCCTCGTGTTCACCTAGTGTTGGCCTAGTGTTCACCTAGTATTAGCCTAGTGTTCACCTAGTATTGGCCTAGTGTTCACGTAGTGTTGGCGTAGTGTTCACCTAGTGTTGGCCTAGTGTTGGTCTGGTGTTCACCTAGTGTTCACCTAGTGTTGGCCTAGTGTTCACCTAGTGTTGGCCTAGTGTTCACCTCGTGTTAGCCTAGTGTTCACCTAGTATTAGCCTAGTGTTCACCTAGTATTAGCCTAGTGTTCACCTACTGTTCACCTAGTGTTGGCCTCGTGTTCACCTAGTGTTGGCCTAGTGTTCACCTAGTATTGGCCTCGTGTTCACCTAGTGTTGGCCTAGTGTTCACCTAGTATTAGCCTAGTGTTCACCTAGTATTGGCCTAGTGTTCACGTAGTGTTGGCGTAGTGTTCACCTAGTATTAGCCTAGTGTTCACCTAGTGTTGGCCCAGTGTTCACCTAGTGTTGGCCTAGTGTTCACCTAGGGCACTACATTGACCAGAACCGGCCCTAGCTAAACAATATTGGAAAAACATGCTATATGAGATCCAGTAATACCTGAATTTACCAAAGACCCAACTAACAAATAATCCAAGTTACGGAACACCTTTGCGTAAAATTGTGAATATTCTGAATATGAAAGAAAATTCCAGAAAACTCATCACAATTAAAATAAGACAAAGACCTAATTTTCACCATAGTTTTCGTACTGTCACATCACTTTAATTTGAATAATTAACAAGACTATCCTGAGAATATAAGGAGAATAAAGTACAGGACAAGTGTATAAATATATATTAACCCTTTAACACCTCATGTGTCAGCAATGATGCGTTGTGAATGGATGGTTTTAGTTTAAACATTCAGAAAGAAAAGATGTTTTTTACAGTGTTTTGTTCATGGATCTGACATATGGAAATAAACAGGCGTTAAAAAGCAACTGAATTAGAAAAAAGAAAAAGACAAAACTAAAAGTACTGGAACCAAATTAGAATATTATTTATTTATTTATATTTCATTTATTTGAACTATTTTAAGCTATTGCTTTGTAAACATTTATGAGTTTGTTGTTAATTCTGTTCCTTATATTTCGTCTTTTGTTTACATTTGACATTGTATTTCATAATTTTTCTTCACTTTTCTGCCATTTTGTGTTTTATTTTATTCACGTTACTTATTATTTTGTTGGTTTATCATACATTTTTGCCTGTTATTGTCCATTGTGTTGCTTATTTTATAGCTTTTTGAGTGGAACTGTAAAAGTGTCAGGACTTAAAGGGTTAAACACTCAGAACAGAAGAGTGTGTGAAACATGATGAAAATAAATGTGTGAGTGTGAAAGGAACATGTGTGAACCACTAACTTATCCATGATGGGTTCTCTGCGCAGTTCTTCACCGAAGCTCCTCTGGACTCTGGGGTCGTGGTTCTGTAGGTTCTGTAGGTTCTGCTGGTTCTGTAGGTTCTGTAGGTTCTGCTGGTTCTGTAGGTTCTGTAGGTTCTGCGGTCCTGGTCCCACTTGGACTTCAGGTTTATTGTTCTGAATGTGCCGCTCTGGCTCCATGGCTGCTCCTCTAACAGACACGACAGACGCCAATACTTCTGAAATATAAAGATCACAACAGTTTATTTGGAGGCTGAAGGTGGAGACACTCATTATTTACACAAACAAATATGACTGGGTTCCTCTGGAGACACAAACGTCTGGACTTGTTGATTTAAATTCCGTGGTATCTGCACGGTTCATTTATTATCCTGGACCCAGAAGGTTAGAAAGCACTTACAATCACTTCAGTTTTTATTTGCTCCATAAATCACATCCTGAAAACAGAGCAATGGAGTTGTAACGTACTGTGATAATAATGACATTTCAGTATAAATATAAAGTACTGTTACCAACTGTCAGGTTTGTGTCCATGTTCTACAGCTTAAATATGAGCATAGTTTAATTCTATGTAGAAACACACACACACTAATGCAGAGGTTTTATGAACCTCCTGACACACAGCACTGTAGTAGAATAAAGTTTCAGCTTTACTCAAAAATATATTGTCCAATGCATTAAAAAACTAGAAAAGCACTCTGAGCACCCCCCCCCCCCCCCCACCTCAACCACCACCAAACACCACAAAAAGTAAATCTTTTGTTCCTTGTGCCAGGATCAACATTTCCTCAAAGTTTCATCAACTTTTTTCTTTTAGATTTACCGTATTTTCCGCACAAAAAGGTGCACTGGACGATACTGCGCACTGGCAATGGTTTATATTTGAGGGTTTTCATACAGAAGGTGCACTAAGTAAAGTCAAAAATTATGAAATAAAAACTTTAGCCCCACCCACCTGGGGTTAAGCCCCTCCCTCATTGCAGCCAATCTGCAGTAGCATTAGCATTAGCATTAGCATCTACTAGAGCAGACGGCGCCACAGTAGCTGCTGCACAAACTGTAAAAAACTGTTGGATCAAACTGGTTCATGTGTCTCTGTGGAAATAAAGACTGTTTTTTTACTGCACGTTTTCAAAACAAGTGACGTCACCAAACCTAGCTGGATGTTACTCTGGGATGGTAAACACACACAGAGCCAGAGGGGAGGGGGGAGTGTTCCTTCACACATTCTGAGCCAATCACAGACGCCTCATCAGCGCGTCATGGACATGTATGAGGAAGTAGAAGTAAACTGTGTTGTTCCACCTCCAGTCATTTTTCTACCGTGAAAAAACAACTGGAAACAAAACAATCTGAACGTTTTTATAAATAGAACCAACACACAATGAATTCAATAACAATGAAGAACAACTATATTAATAAATAAACATAGAATGAGTCCTTTAATAAAGTTAATATTAATAAATAAGCATAGAATGAGTCCTTTAATAAAGTTAATATTAATAAATAAGCATAGAATGAGTCCTTTAATAAAGTTAATATTAATAAATAATCATAGAATGAGTCCTTTAATAAAGTTAATATTAATAAATAATCATAGAATGAGTCCTTTAATAAAGTTAATATTAATAAATAAGCATAGAATGAGTCCTTTAATAAAGTTAATATTAATAAATAAGCATAGAATGAGTCCTTTAATAAAGTTAATATTAATAAATAAGCATAGAATGAGTCCTTTAATAAAGTTAATATTAATAAATAAGCATAGAATGAGTCCTTTAATAAAGTTAATATTAATAAATAAGCATAGAATGAGTCCTTTAATAAAGTTAATATTAATAAATAAGCATAGAATGAGTCCTTTAATAAAGTTAATATTAATAAATAAGCATAGAATGAGTCCTTTAATAAAGTTAATATTAATAAATAAGCATAGAATGAGTCCTTTAATAAAGTTAATATTAATAAATAAACATAGAATGAGTCCTTTAATAAAGTTAATATTAATAAATAAGCATAGAATGAGTCCTTTAATAAAGTTAATATTAATAAATAAGCATAGAATGAGTCCTTTAATAAAGTTAATATTAATAAATAAACATAGAATGAGTCCTTTAATAAAGTTAATATTAATAAATAAGCATAGAATGAGTCCTTTAATAAAGTTAATATTAATAAATAAACATAGAATGAGTCCTTTAATAAAGTTAATATTAATAAATAAGCATAGAATGAGTCCTTTAATAAAGTTAATATTAATAAATAAGCATAGAATGAGTCCTTTAATAAAGTTAATATTAATAAATAAGCATAGAATGAGTCCTTTAATAAAGTTAATATTAATAAATAAGCATAGAATGAGTCCTTTAATAAAGTTAATATTAATAAATAAGCATAGAATGAGTCCTTTAATAAAGTTAATATTAATAAATAAGCATAGAATGAGTCCTTTAATAAAGTTAATATTAATAAATAAGCATAGAATGAGTCCTTTAATAAAGTTAATATTAATAAATAAGCATAGAATGAGTCCTTTAATAAAGTTAATACCTCTGTCAATGTCCCTGCAGGTGATTCTGTCTGACTTTAAATGTGAGCAGATATCTAGACTAGAAATGACAAAACAACACTTGGTCAGGTCAGTATTTTTCCACTTTATTTCTCCTGTGTGCAGTTTCAACTTCAGGTGGAACACATTTACTCTGCTCTCACCACACCAGTCCACTGTTTTCTTTATGTAACCTGTTTTTGAGAGTCTACCTGGCTTGTCTGGTGGAGCCTTTTCTGCGTCAGTAGATTTCCCAGAAGTCCCTGCTGCCGGTTCAGTGGTGCTGCCGGTGGTCCCAGGGGTGATGAGGGTACTCAGTGTCCCCACGTCACTCACACAGAACTACAAAACAACAGCAGGACGGAGCTGTCACTCAAACTGTGGCCTGATGTTTGACCACATCTGTTGAACATCTGAGCACAAAGGTTTACAATGTGTGGTAAAATAAAAATAAAACAATACAATAAAACCTAATAAAACATTTAGAAAAATACTACAAGGGGAGGGGAGTCAGTAACAGGGGCAGCGTGTGGAGCAGCTACAATCTTTAAATGTGGTTCATGCTAGACTGGAACGGACCCTGCTGTTTTTAACTGTCCCTATTGTCCCTATTGACCCTATTGACCCTATTGACCCTATTGACCCTATTGTCCCTATTGACCCTATTGACCCTATTGTCCCTATTGACCCTATTGACCCTATTGACCCTATTGACCCTATTGTCCCTATTGACCCTATTGACCCTATTGTCCCTATTGACCCTATTGACCCTATTGACCCTATTGACCCTATTGTCCCTATTGACCCTATTGACCCTATTGACCCTATTGACCCTATTGACCCTATTGTCCCTATTGACCCTATTGACCCTATTGTCCCTATTGACCCTATTGACCCTATTGACCCTATTGACCCTATTGACCCTATTGACCCTACTGTCCCCATTGATCCCTTTTTTAACATGACTGCACTTCATTGTTGCTATTTTGTTTTTAACGTTTTAATGTTTGTGTCTATGTGCATGTTAGAGACTGACTATCTATCTATCTACCTGTCTGTCTGTCTACCTACCTGTCTGTCTGTCTGTCTGTCTATCTATCTACCTGTCTGTCTACCTACCTGTCTATCTATCTACCTGTCTATCTACCTACCTGTCTGTCTGTCTGCCTGTCTGTCTATCTATCTACCTGTCTGTCTACCTACCTGTCTATCTATCTACCTGTCTATCTACCTACCTGTCTGTCTGTCTATCTATCTGCTAACACATGTAATAACTGATACAACTGTAATATTATCCACCCTGAAATAAATCACTAATGTTTATACACATTTTTTATACTTTTTATATATTTTTATATGTATATATTTTTTTTTAACCTGTGTTTTAGTCAAGTGCTTATTTTAAATGTTAAATCCCTTTTGTCTTTTGCACTTTATCTTAAATTGAATCTGAAATGAATGAACCGTCCAACCAAATCAAATATGCGTGCACATAAAATCGCTTTTATCCTTTTGTAAGGGAATGTTGAGTTCAACGAAAGGCGATCACATGAATGTTTAATACTTTGACAGTTGCTTCCTGACCCTCCCGTCATAGAGGAGTGGACATACACTCTATATTTTATTATAATATTATTATATTTTATGTGTTGCTTTGCTGCTGCCTGTCTTGCTCAGGGCGGTCTTGTAAAATAGGTTCTGAATCTCAAAGGGATATTTACTGGTTAAATAAATACATAAATATAGTGAATGACATTTATTTAATGGAAAGAATGAGCTTTTGTCTTAAAAACAAACAGTTATTTATTAAACTCTGGACCAAATGGGTCGAGTTTATTCACCCTTTACAATTAGATTTTGTAGAAGTTTGAACTGTAACTGATTTGACCTTATTCTTTTTATCTCATGATTTTGACTTTTTTATCATCATTCCAACAACACCAATAAAAGACATGCGGGACATATTTCATCAACTTTCCCAATTTTTGAAAAAAATGCTCAGGAGTCGTGCTATCGCCCACTTTGACGACGTATGTGGTCAAAGTCAATCATCTTTGGATCAATATTTGACCAAAGTGACAATTAAAACAAACCCAATGGTATGAAAATGACCCACATGTCTGCTATGAAAATGACCCACATGTCTGCTATGAAAATGACCCACATGTCTGGAATGAAAATGACCCACATGTCTGGAATGAAAATGACCCACATGTCTGCTATGAAAATGACCCACATGTCTGCTATGAAAATGACCCACATGTCTGGAATGAAAATGACCCACATGTCTGCTATGAAAATGACCCAAATGTTTGGTGTGAAAATGGCCCACATGTCTGCTATGAAAATGACCCACATGTTTGGTGTGAAAATGATCCACATGTCTGGAATGAAAATGACCCACATGTCTGGAATGAAAATGACCCACATGTCTGCTATGAAAATGACCCACACGTCTGGAATGAAAATGACCCACACGTCTGCTATGAAAATGACCCACATGTCTGGAATGAAAATGACCCACATGTCTGCTATGAAAATGACCCACATGTCTGCTATGAAAATGACCCACATGTCTGGAATGAAAATGACCCACATGTTTGGTGTGAAAATGACCCACATGTCTGCTATGAAAATGACCCACATGTTTGGTGTGAAAATGACCCACATGTCTGGAATGAAAATGACCCACATGTCTGGAATGAAAATGACCCACATGTCTGCTATGAAAATGACCCACATGTCTGGAATTAAAATGACCCACATGTCTGCTATGAAAATGACCCACATGTCTGGAATGAAAATGACCCACATGTTTGGTGTGAAAATGACCCACATGTCTGCTGTGAAAATGACCCACATGTCTGCTGTGAAAATGACCCACATGTCTGCTATGAAAATGACCCACATGTTTGGTGTGAAAATGATCCACATGTCTGGAATGAAAATGACCCACATGTCTGGAGTGAAAATGACCCACATGTCTGGAATGAAAATCACCCACATGTCTGGAATGAAAATGACCCACATGTCTGGAATGAAAATGACCCACATGTCTGCTATGAAAATGACCCACATGTTTGGTGTGAAAATGACCCACATGTCTGGAATGAAAATTACCCACATGTTTGGTGTGAAAATGATCCACATGTCTGCTATGAAAATTACCCACATGTCTGCTATGAAAATGACCCACATGTTTGGTGTGAAAATGACCCACATGTCTGGAATGAAAATGACCCACAGGTTTGGTTGGTTTAATGGTTTAATGTTTAATGTTCAGTCAGTGACACATTTACTCACTGACACTAATACATTACATCTGAAATATACTGTTTATAAAAGTGAAAACACATGTTTAAACTTTTATCATGTTAAAGGGTTTAGGGGGTAGTATTGTGGGTTTAGGGGGTAGTATTGGGGGTTTAGGGGGTAGTATAGAGGGTTTAGGGGGTAGTATTGGGGGTTTAGGGGGTAGTATTGGGGGTTTAGGGGGTAGTATAGGGGGTTTAGGGGGTAGTATTGTGGGTTTAGGGGGTAGTATAGGGGGTTTATGGGGTAGTATTGGGGGTTTAGGGGGTAGTATAGGGGGTTTAGGGGGTAGTATAGGGGGTTTAGGGGGTAGTATTGGGGGTTTAGGGGGTAGTATTGGGGGTTTAGGGGGTAGTATAGGGGGTTTAGGGGGTAGTATTGGGGGTTTAGGGGGTAGTATTGGGGGTTTAGGGGGTAGTATTGGGGGTTTAGGGGGTAGTATAGGGGGTTTAGGGGTAGTATTGGGGGTTTAGGGGGTAGTATAGGGGGTTTAGGGGGTAGTATAGGGGGTTTAGGGGTAGTATTGGGGGTTTAGGGGGTAGTATAGGGGGTTTAGGGGGTAGTATAGGGGGTTTAGGGGGTAGTATTGGGGGTTTAGGGGGTAGTATTGGGGGTTTAGGGGGTAGTATAGGGGGTTTAGGGGGTAGTATAGGGGGTTTAGGGGGTAGTATAGGGGGTTTAGGGGTAGTATTGGGGGTTTAGGGGGTAGTATAGGGGGTTTAGGGGGTAGTATAGGGGGTTTAGGGGGTAGTATAGGGGGTTTAGGGGGTAGTATTGGGGGTTTAGGGGGTAGTATAGGGGGTTTAGGGGGTAGTATAGGGGGTTTAGGGGGTAGTATAGGGGGTTTAGGGGGTAGTATAGGGGGTTTAGGGGGTAGTATAGGGGGTTTAGGGGGTAGTATTGGGGGTTTAGGGGGTAGTATAGGGGGTTTAGGGGGTAGTATAGGGGGTTTAGGGGGTAGTATAGGGGGTTTAGGGGGTAGTATTGGGGGTTTAGGGGGTAGTATAGGGGGTTTAGGGGGTAGTATAGGGGGTTTAGGGGGTAGTATTGGGGGTTTAGGGGGTAGTATAGGGGGTTTAGGGGGTAGTATTGGGGGTTTAGGGGGTAGTATAGGGGGTTTAGGGGGTAGTATAGGGGGTTTAGGGGGTAGTATTGGGGGTTTAGGGGGTAGTATAGGGGGTTTAGGGGGTAGTATTGGGGGTTTAGGGGGTAGTATAGGGGGTTTAGGGGGTAGTATTGGGGGTTTAGGGGGTAGTATAGGGGGTTTAGGGGGTAGTATTGGGGGTTTAGGGGGTAGTATAGGGGGTTTAGGGGGTAGTATTGGGGGTTTAGGGGGTAGTATAGGGGGTTTAGGGGGTAGTATTGGGGGTTTAGGGGGTAGTATAGGGGGTTTAGGGGGTAGTATTGGGGGTTTAGGGGGTAGTATTGGGGGTTTAGGGGGTAGTATAGGGGGTTTAGGGGGTAGTATTGGGGGTTTAGGGGGTAGTATAGGGGGTTTAGGGGGTAGTATAGGGGGTTTAGGGGGTAGTATAGGGGGTTTAGGGGTAGTATTGGGGGTTTAGGGGGTAGTATAGGGGGTTTAGGGGGTAGTATTGGGGGCTTTGGAACCAATCAGACCTTTTATATGTAAAATTTGACTATTTATGAAAAGTTCACGGTACAAAACCACATATGGAACAAATTAATTTTGTAAGTTGAGGTACCACTGTATATACAGTTAACATAATTATTCAACACCTTCAACAAAACTAGAAAAAACTGTTCCATTGAATTGTGCTCAAATTTGTAATTTTAATGGATTAATCAGAGTTAAATTTGACAGACCTAGTTTTGTCTATAGTCATATTTAAATTCAGGCATTGAGGGGTTAAAAGTTTGTTAATTCTTCCTTCAGAACAACAACAGTACTTCATATCATTGTCTTTTTACCTCCAGCGTCTTGGATGAAAACGTTCCAAAGCTCACCTTGAGGTTGCTGCTGGGTAAGATGGCCATGCCCTCCTTCCACTCCAGGACGTGCACGATGCTACAAGCCCCGCCCACATGTGCTGTCAGAGTGGGAGGGATGGTCTCATTGGCTCTGGCTCCTTTACCTGCGTCTCCCAGGGCAACAGCCTGAGTCACCTCCATTTTCTGATGACTAGGAAGTGGAGCTGAAAACAGTGGAAGAAAAAGATGTGTAGTAGACAGTAAAGGTGATCCATATGGAAAAAAGAACAACGATTATTAATGTCACACAACCAGGGAGAGATTATTTTAATCAGTGTGAGAGTGTGTGTGTGTGTGTGTGTGTGTGTGTGTGTGTGTGTGTGTGTGTGTGTGTGTGTGTGTGTGTGTGTGTATGTGTAAGTGTGTGTGTGGTGTGTGAGTGTGTGTGTGTCCACACAGACATACCATGCTATAACTTAATAAATATATCACCATTAAATTACATGTTCATATACATATAGCTCATGTGCATCAGATGCAATGATCCATTTGAGTAAAGGTCAAAGGTCAAGGTCACAATTAACTTAAAGGTCAAAATCACATTATCAGTCATAACTCCAGAACAGAGGGTCACAGAACTTTCAGATTGGTACCAAACGATGCAGAATGAAAATTTATACAATTCTAATAATTGTTGTTATCACCTACGACCAATAGTTTTTCAGATCTCTGGAGGTCAAAGGTGACATGTGTCCAAATTAACTTGTGTAACACTGTTTGTGTCAAACATAGACATATCACACTATAACTTAATCAATAATAATAATAATAATAATAATAATAATAATAATAATGGATTAGATTTATATAGAGCTTTTCAAGGCACCCAAAGCGCTTCACATTATTGTTCCATTATTCATTCACTCTCACATGCTCCCTCTGGTGGTGGTAAACTACATATGTAGTCACAGTTGCCCTGGGGCAGACTGACAGAAGCGTGGCTGCCATTTTAGGACTACGGCCCCTCTGACCACCACCCAGCATTCATACTCATTCATACACCAGTGTGAGTGACACTGGAAGCCCATGGACACAACAGACTGACTAGGATAGAGCGGGAATCGAACCGCCAACCCTTTGGTTAATGGACGACTTGCTCTACCAACTGAGCCATGGCTGCCCCACTGGATATATTATCATAATATTAAACACACTGACACATACATATATATATAACCAAATTATCACTATTATAAAAGGTCAAAGGTCAAGGTCGCATTTAGCAGAAAAGTCAAAATCACATTATTGGCTCTAATTCAAGAACAGGTTGTCATAGAAACTGGAGATTGACACAAAATAGGGACGAGATTAGACATTCTGTGAAAACTAATACATCTGATCTAAATTATTATCATGATTTTTTTTAAATATTGTTTTTAAACAGGCAATTTTAATGCCATGAAGATATGGACCACAACCATGAAGATATGGACCACGACCATGAAGATATGGACCACAACCATGAAGCAATTCAGTATATTAGGTACAAAGTGTTTCAAACTCTGATTTTATTACAGTAGCGTGCATGTTGTCATGGTGACTCTGGTCTGACTTGGTTATTCCGACTTCTAAAATCCAGTTCAGGTCGATTATATTCTGATGAAGGTGTTTATATGACTTTAAAAACTTGGATTTTAATCTCAGTAAATAAATCATTTCAATTCCTCTGAGTGTATGTAACCGTAACTGGTGTCTTACCTGGTAGGAGCAGAGCTGTGGTGGTGTGAGTCTGGGGTCTGGCCTTCTTGGCCATGGCGTCGCTCCCACTCCCACAGACCAGGACAGTGTCACCGGGCGACGAGGAGGACGGCGGGTCCAGAGGGATGCGGTCTGGTTCTTTGGGCGGTGCCTCCATGTTGACTTTGACACTCATATCGAAATCACTGTCCCTCACTCCGGAGCGCTGAGAAAAAACCACAGAAGCATCAGCTCCAGTAAACACTGGTGTGTGAAGATCACTGTTGGACCACTGTGTTCTATTAACACCTTTGTTCTAAGATACACCTAATGGTGCAACCTGGACACCATTAGGTGTTTATTCTGCAAATATTACTGTCATTCATCTAACCCAACATTTGATCTGAACTAGAGTCAACATCAGGGTTGACTCCACCGCTGGGACCCTAAACAAAGTCATGATCGATGACCACCTGTCACTCTCCAACCATATGGCATCAATCGCCCCCACCTGCACATTTGTTGTGTTCAGACCCTACCTCACCCAACATTCAGAGCAACTACTGTTTCAGACCATGGTCATCTGTCTGGACCACTGACCCTAGCCCTACTCTACCAGCCTACGCTGCAGATGCTGTAGAACGCTGCTGCACCTCTGGTATTCACTCAACCCAAAAGCGTCCAATACCAGTGTCTGCCCGGATCAAGGACAACACTTTGACCCTTGACCCTTGCCTACAAAACCATGTCAGGAACTGCCCCTGCTTACCTGGGGCGTGTTAAAGCCGTCTGCTCCTGCCACAGATCTGCGCTCCGCCAACACAAGCCAACTAGCGATGTCCGCTGTGGCTCTAAGTGATCCCAGTAAAACTGGTCTGTATTCATCCTCAGTAGTGGAACACACTCCCACAATCCACAACAACAGCATCATCTTTCTTAACCTTCCAGAAGAACATCTACTGCACTGATGCCTGTGCTAACCCAGACCTGGGGTAGACTGACCCAGACCTGGGGTAGACTGACCCAGACCTGGGGTAGACTGACCCAGACCTGGGGTAGACTGACCCAGACCTGTGGTAGACTGACCCAGACCTGGGGTAGACTGTAGACTGACTCAAAACTGTCATAAATATGACATTAAAAAAATGCACAATTATGAGATAAAACATAAAAAAATATTTGAGGCAAAACTGAGATAAAACAAAAATCATAATTATGAGATAAAAACTCCTAATTGTCAAATTAAAAAGTCAACATTATTAGATAAAAATCCCAGTTATGAGACGGGCTCATTTTTCCTTCAGTTTATACGAGCAGGAAAATGAATCTGAACCTTATTTTATTTCTAAAGTTTTTTCATAAATCAGACGATAACTATCTTTTCCACAAACGTGTGTAAACATGACACAAACACCTGATAATCTGAGCTGCATCACAAGTACACATTTCAACATTCACTGCTTTTTATTCTGTGGCACATTTTTTTTATCCTATAATTAGTTTTTTAAACATGAAAAATATTTGATGATGATCAGATGATTGTGTCTCATGAGAGTTTTTAGTGCACGTCATCACAGCTACTTCTGAACAGATTATGTCATCAAATAAAACACACTGCACTGCACAGAGACGACAACACTGTCCCTAATGTAAACACAGAGTTATACGCTTTCATAATTATGAGATAAAAAGTCTAAATTATGAGATAAAAAGTTACAATTATAAGATAAAAAGTTACAATGATGAGATAAAAAGTTACAATGATGAGATAAAAAGTTACAATTATAAGATAAAGTTACAATTATTAGATAAAAAGTCAAAATCATGAGATAAAAAGTTACAATTATAAGATAAAAAGTTACAATTATGAGATAAAAAGTTACAATTATAAGATAAAAAGTTACAATTATAAGATAAAGTTACAATTATGAGATAAAAAGTTACAATTATGAGATAAAAAGTTACAATTATGAGATAAAAAGTCTAAATTATGAGATAAAAAGTTACAATTATAAGATAAAAAGTTACAATTATGAGATAAAAAGTTACAATTATAAGATAAAAAGTTACAATTATAAGATAAAGTTACAATTATGAGATAAAAAGTCAAAATCATGAGATAAAAAGTTACAATTATGAGATAAAAAGTTACAATTATGAGATAAAAAGTTACAATTATGAGATAAAAAGTCAAAATCATGAGATAAAAAGTTACAATTATGAGATAAAAAGTTACAATTATGAGATAAAAAGTTACAATTATGAGATAAAAAGTTACAATTATGAGATAAAAAGTTACAATTATGAGATAAAAAGTTACAATTATGAGATAAAAAGTTACAATTATGAGATAAAGTTACAATTATGAGATAAAAAGTTACAATTATGAGATAAAAAGTCAAAATTATGAGATAAAAAGTTAAAATGAGATAAAAACTTCAAATTATCAAATAAAAAGTTCAAATTATCAGATAAAGTCTACATTCCCAGTCACTAATCACTAGCAGTTTAGTTTGACTAAATTGATGGTTTGGTTTCATGTTCTGGGTTCGACCTTTGATACTGAAAGGATTAGTTCAGTAATTTTACACATGAATGTATAAAAGAAAGAAAGAAAGAAAGAAAGAAAGAAAGAAAGAAAGAAAGAAAGAAAGAAAGAAAGAAAGAAGAAAGAAAATAATTAATTATCAATTGTATTTAATTATTTCAGCTACAAGAAGGATACTGAAACATCCTGTAATTATTTTTATTAGATTTATTTATTTGTTCGTTTTTTTAATCTATTTTATTTAATTTTTGTTTATTCATGTTTTTTTATGTATTGTTAATTTTATGTAATTATTTCAGTTATAGAAAGTATGTTCAGTATGTTCAGTGTTAACCACTAAGTCACCACAGCTGTTTTTTTTATTACTGACCAGTTTTTGTCATTTCCAGTATACTGTATATCGCAGGGTTAAAAGTCTGTTTTCTTCTAATATTGTG
>CM035789.1:47970702-47985702 GCA_020466265.1 Siphamia tubifer | reverse complement strand
CTCGGTCAAGAATGTTCAGATGAAACTCTCTTCATGTCAGACGTTGATAATTATCCAGGTTAAGACTGGGTTTAATATGAGGAAACGACACATTTTTACATTATTTGTAAAAGACACAGCACGAACAAAATAATACCAAAGACGACAAAGATGGAAGCGATAGAAAAGAGGAAAAACATCTAGTATCTGGTGTTTTAATTTAATAATAACAGAACACATTCAGTCGCTGCAGAAAAGTGGGAAAAACAAACGGCAAATAAGGATCAATGATCAATGTGTTTTTATTGACCAGTCGTGGTTCTAAGTTTAGCTGTAGATAACGTTAGTGTTATTTCATACATGATGGTATTTTCCTTACCAGATAAAAACAGAGGAAACAACTTTTACTTTGCTATATGACCAATAAATTGTAATTCCACTTAGCCACAGCTACAGATAACAGTTCCAGATATCAGTTAGGTTCAGTTTTTTCTTATTTTTTTTTGCAGATATCTTCAATGTTCCTGATGATATGAAAAAAAAAAGACAAAATTGAAGTCTGACATTGAAATGCAAACACTAATGAATGACAGAGGATGCATCATTTATCTCAGAAAGAGTGGAATTATTACAGATACCTGAAGGACATGTTTAGTTTATCTAATGAATATTTGTCAGTATATTACACCTGGTCCATGCTGTAGAGTTCTTCAAATACAATTGTAACAACACAATGTGACCGCAGCAGGTTTGAATAAATCACATTATTGTTTAATAATTAAAAGCCTATTTTTATACAAACAATTATTACTTAAGTGGTGATTAAAATGGGTAGGTTTCAGTCACATGACTATGATGATGTCGCAATTTCAGCTGGAGGACAAAGTAACCATGGAGACTGTTGCTATGGAGGAAACAATTGAAGAGAGTGTTTATTGTATGGATTTAAATCCAGATACGTACAGTTACTTAAAATGTATTTACTTTTGGACAGAAGCCACAATCTGTGCTGTGGATATTACTACCTGGTCCTGAAGACATCCTACTGCACCACCCTAACATCCTACTGCACCACCCTAACATCCTACTGCACCACCCTAACATCCTACTGCACCACCCTAACATCGTACCGCACCACCCTAACACCCTACTGCACCACCCTAACACCCTACCTGCACCACCCTAACATCCTACTGCAACCACCCTAACATCTTACTACACCACCCTAACATCCTACCGCAACCCACCCTAACATCCTACTGCACCACCCTAACACCCTACCGCACCACCCTAACATCCTACCGCAACCACCCTAACACCCTACCGCACCACCCTAACATCCTACCGCACCACCCTAACATCCTACCGCACCACCCTAACAATCCTACCGCACCACCCTAACATCCTACTGCACCACCCTAACACCCTACCGCACCACCCTAACATCCTACTGCACCACCCTAACACCCTACTGCACCACCCTAACATCCTACTGCACCACCCTAACACCCTACCGCACCACCCTAACACCCTACCGCACCACCCTAACATCCTACTGCACCACCCTAACATCCTACCGCACCACCCTAACATCCTACCGCACCACCCTAACACCCCCTACCCGCACCACCCTAACATCCTACTACACCAGCAGCAGATCAAAGCCTACAAAAGTTTGGAGCCGTAGAACTTTTTTGTCAGTGGGTAGGTCCACAACCTCGGTACCAAAAGGTTCAGACATAATTATGGTTCAGTCTTCACTAGGGTGTCAATGACACACATGCAATCAAGATGTATGGCATGTGTGTTGACATTAGCTGCTACTGGTAGCAGCTAATGTCAACATGCTCGTGCATGTTGATGTGTCTAGTTAAACCATATTCCAACAGTGTAAATGAACATTTAACCACAACCCAATTATATATAGCACATCTACAAAATGTTTTTCTGTTGGCTTTTTCCATTTCTCACCTTTGTGAATGTAGTGGCACAATTTTCTGAGTTTCCAAAAATACTACTACAGGCTGTAGACACAGTGATTTCTTCACACGTATGTCATGACAGGGTCTTTACTTTGAACTGCAAAATATTACAAATCTATGAAGGAACAGTAAGAAAATGATGTTGTCCTGTGCCTTGTGCAGCTCTGGTTAAACTGAAGCTGCATCATCTCTATGACATCACTCTAATGGAGCGTCATCAATGAAATGATTTAAGAAAAAAAACATCAATTGTACATGTTTTTTACACATTATATTTTGTGCTTCATGGCTCTTAGAGTCAATGACAATCTTTGGTAAATGTCTTTTCCTTCTCTGGGTTAGAACGATTGGTGCAGCTGTAAACTACACAAAACACTGAGCTTCACTCCATCTGAAAACTGCGTCCTGACTAAGTAGCAATGTGACATCATGTGAAATAAACCTATCAAAGTTAATTAGACTTAAGTTTTTAGTTTGAACATAGTGTCTAGGAGTTTTCATACCTCTAAATATTTGACACTTGTAGAGCAGGTTTACTTTTAGAATGATGAGAAATGTTGATGAATGGAGAAGTACAGACAGGAATGATTGGAGTCAGTGACAAAATTCATAGATTGAAATAAAAAATATTACAGTTAGAATGAATAAGTGAATGAATAAGTGAATGAGTGTGATTGTAAGGCTGCAGTAATGTTTAGTTACGAACATGATGTGACGCACGTCCTCATGTCTTCTGTGATGAAATATTTCTCTGCTTCTGTTGACATAGTTCCTCTGTCTGATGTAAACAGTCGTCCTTTAGTTTCAGTTTCTCTTTAGCTATGGATGTTTATAGTTAATCCATCAAAGACGGAACATTTATCTGTGTATAGAAAATGTTAGACTCAACAAACATATTTAACCAATAGAAATGAGTTTAAGTAACTGAACAATCATGTTTACGTCCTTATTACCCCCCCCCCCCCCCCCCCCCCCCCCCCCCCCGAAGAGGAGGCAAGGGCTATTGTTTTTGTTTATTTGTCAGCAACTTTACACAAAAACTACTGGACCAATCTCCATTAAATTTTTGAATGTTAGGCCATGGGTCAGTACCCGACCTTCTGGTCAAGGTGGCATTTAGCAGAAAGGTCAAAACGACATTATTGGCTCTAATTCAAGAACAGGTTGTCATAGAAACTGGAGATTGTCACAGAATGCGTTGTCTGAATACTAGTTGCTTTAATTGTCCTGACACGTCTGCCAGAGGGTCACAGGTCAAAGGGTGAATGTGCTGGGTCACATGGGCCTTTCCTGAAACAGCCAGAACTGTACAGATCTCCCATAAGGAGTCAGAGGTCAGAGGTTATCACCGTGGTAACCACCCTCTGAATTTTCAGGAAAGGTGTGAGGTGGTCCAGAATAGATTCTATTAAATTTGGTTAATATAGGTCAAAGGTCACAGCCACCAAAAATGTGTTTTTTGCAATAAGTGATGGGGCAAATCAGGTCAAAATGTTTGCAAGGGGCGGAGTTTGTTGTGTTTGAGTAAACTGAAGCATTTGTTTTTCAGCTGCGGACAACATCCTCATCCTCTCATGATGAAGTTAATCTGGGACCTTCAGCAAACCCACAGTGAGTGATTTACATCCTCTAACACACACACACACACACTTTCATTTTTAAGTACCAAGTGTGTGAAAAAATACTCGTAGAATAATGTAAAACATAATTAATTCACACAGTTTGGTATTTTTATTTACAAAACAATTTGATAAAATAAAAAAACACGTACAAGTGAAAAACAAATACTCAATTTAATATAATTTTTAACCCTTTAAATGTTGTTTCTAATGTAGACAAACCATTTTTATGGATGCAGAAATGAACACTATTAACCCTTGTATTATGTTGAAAATCAATTCCATTGATTATGTTGTGGGTCATTCTGACCCGCACTGTATAAATCAATTCAAAGCGGTAAAAAAGACAAAAACAGGTTAATCTAACAACTACTTTATTTTAGATGATATAAACATTTAGAAAAGAGACATGCTAAACATTTTTTTATCATTTCAACATCGTTTAAGAACTAGTTAAAATCTTTTCTTCTTCACAAACACATTTTCTTTCATTTTTCCTTTTTGTTTCTTTACACGTGTTTCCACTGGATCTTTCTCCAGGTAACTTTACGGTCTACACCTAAAATACAATCAGAATACACTAGATCATAAAGAGATAATCAAAAGATAATTACCCACATTAAAGTATCTGGGTCAAAGTGACCCCTGACATCATGTTTGTTTACAAACTGCACAGATGTTCTACTACCACGGTTCTCAAACTGGGGTCCGCGGACCCCTAGGGGGACGTGGCGCATGTCCAGGGGGTACGCGAAATTATTCACGTTTTTTTTTGTTTGTTTGTTTGTGGTTTTTTTGCTGTTTTATTTTGAAATGCAGAAGTTTTATTTTGTAGCGAGCGGGCGGAAGTAACAGCGCTGTTTGACGCCAGCTTGACTAAATTGAGACGGAGCGAGTCACAGGCTATTTTTAGCCACCCTGCAGCGAACATGGATCGATTTTTGTGTCCGCCAAGTTCCTCAAGAAGTGGTAAAAGAAATGACAATGAAAATGACAATGACAAAAACAAACGCCCTAACCCTAAAAAGAGAAAGTACATTGATAGTTATATTGAGTTTGACAAGATCATCCCTCTCATTAAGTCTCTGTCTGTCTGTCTGTCTGTCTGTCTGTCTGTCTGTCTGTCTGTCTGTCTGTCTGTCTGTCTGTCTGTCTGTCACACACACACACACACACACATGGTTTTGTGTGTCTTTTGTTCCGTTTATTATTTTAAAATTATTTAAAATTGTTGTTTCTGAAGTGTTCATTTATATTATAATACCTGAAAATGTGGCTGGTTTGCACAAAAGCACTATTGAAAAAGGTTATCATTGTTTCATAATAATCATTGTTGAAGTGGTTTTTTATCATTTTCAGTATCACGAGGATGAGGGGGGACATGGAAAAATGTCACCCCTCCAAGGGGGACCTGGGCCAAAAAAGTTTGAGAACCCCTGGTCTACTACACACCATCCTAGAAAAGATAATGTCACAAAATGTCATGAAGAAAAAGAAAAGATAACCAGTACTTTGGTCAACACCAAAACTGAAATGGGTCAAATTGACCCTTACCATAATACAAGGGTTAATTAACTAATCAGTCAAACGAAATTATGTCACTACATAACAATCTAGAAAAGCACTCTGAGAGCGAAAACCTCTGCCAAGGCAGGCATCTAATTTTTGTCTGTATTCAGAGATGAAAAATTGATGATTTTTGTTACTTAGATTTTTACCTCCACCAAGGAGGTTATGTTTTTGTCTGTCTGTCTGTCTGTCTGTCTGTCTGTCTGTCTGTCTGTCTGTTAGCAAGATGACTCAGAAAGTGACGTAACTTCATCCAAATCCATCATCTTGATGAAGTTTTCAGGATGTGTTGCGAGTGTCACAATGATGAAATTTTGGTGATGATCTGGAAGAGGTCCTGGATTCTGGACTACTTTGAAATTATACATTACGGTAAATGAATTATAAATGTAAACTTGATCCAGAATCCAAGATCTCTTCTGGATCACCACCAAAATGTAATCATTTGTTTCACTCCCTTGAAATGTCATCGAGATCCGTCCATAACTTTTTGAGCTATCCTGCTAACTTCCTAACAGACAGACAAACAAACTCTGGCAGAAACGTTACCTCCTTGGTGGAGGTTAAAATCCAAGTAACAAAAAACTTAAGTCAATTTTTCATCTCTGAATACGAACAAAAATTAAATTGACGAAACAGAGACATAAATACAGTACTGTACATATCATCACATTGGCTATGAGGGAGCGACCCGTGATGCTTTTGGTGACCTTTGACCCTCATTCATCACGGTGGTGCTGTGGTTTGCACGGTGGTGCAGAGGTTAGCACGGTGGTGCAGAGGTTAGCACGGTGGTGCAGAGGTTAGCACGGTGGTGCAGTGGTTAGCACGGTGGTGCAGAGGTTAGCACGGTGGTGCAGTGGTTAGCACGGTGGTGCAGAGGTTAGCACGGTGGTGCAGAGGTTAGCACGGTGGTGCAGTGGTTAGCACGGTGGTGCAGAGGTTAGCACGGTGGTGCAGTGGTTAGCACTTGTGCCTCACAGTGAAATGGACCCTGGTTCGAATCCCACACCAGACCTTTCTGTGTGGAGTTTAAATGTTCTCCCCGTGTCCGCATGGGTTTGCTCCGGGTTCTCCAGTTTTCTCCCACTGTCCAAACACATGCACTGATGGGTTAATTAGTTAACTGGTTAATTAGTTAACTGGTTAACTGGTTAATCTAAAATGTCCATAGGTGTGAATGTGAGACTGATTGTTTGTCTATGTTCAGCCCTGAGGTGAACCTTTGACCCCGCCTTCACCCATTGTAGCTGGATTAGACCCCCAGTGACCCCTGTGACCCTAGTGAGGATAAAGCGGGTTCAGATGATGAGACAAAACAGGAGATGATTTAAAAAGGAGGAGCCATTATTCCATCAGCACCAATTAAAGACAAGCTGGACACATTTCATCAACTTTCCCAATTCCTGGAAAGAAAAACATTGTGAAAAAATGTTCACAGTCGTGCTATCGTTCACTTTGACGACGTACGCCTTGTGCATTTTAGGAAAATTATGAAAAGTGGTCAAAGTCAATCATCTTTGGATCAATATTTGACCAAATGTCTGTCAACAAACATTGTTGAAGGTGAAAATGATAATTAAAACAAACCCCATAGTATGAAAATGACCCACATGTCTGGGATGAAAATGACCCACATGTCTGGTTCATTTAATGGTTTAATGTTTAATGTTCAGTCAGTGACACATTTACCCACTGACACTAATACATTACATCTAAAATATACTGTTTATAAAACTGAACACATATTCATATTAAATGTATATACTTTTATCATTTTAAAGGGTTTAGGGGGTAGTATAGGGGGTTTAGAGGTAGTATAGGGGGTTTAGAGGTAGTATAGGGGGTTTAGGGGGTAGTATAGGGGGTTTAGAGGGTAGTATAGGGGGTTTAGAGGTAGTATAGGGGGTTTAGAGGTAGTATTGGGGGTTTAGAGGGTAGTATTGGGGGTTTAGAGGTAGTATTGGGGCTTTAGAGGTAGTATTGGGGGTTTAGAGGGTAATATTGGGGGTTTAGGGGGTAGTATAGGGGGTTTAGAGGTAGTATAGGGGGTTTAGAGGTAGTATAGGGGGTTTAGGGGGTAGTATTGGGGGTTTAGAGGTAGTATTGGGGGTTTAGAGGTAGTATTGGGGGTTTAGGGGGTAGTATTGGGGGTTTAGAGGGTAGTATTGGGGGTTTAGAGGTAGTATTTGGGGTTTAGAGGGTAGTATTGGGGGTTTAGAGGTAGTATAGGGGGTTTAGAGGTAGTATAGGGGGTTTAGAGGTAGTATAGGGGGTTTAGAGGTAGTATTGGGGGTTTAGAGGTAGTATTGGGGGTTTAGGGGGTAGTATAGGGGGTTTAGAGGTAGTATAGGGGGTTTAGAGGTAGTATAGGGGGTTTAGAGGTAGTATAGGGGGTTTAGAGGTAGTATTGGGGGTTTAGAGGTAGTATTGGGGGTTTAGGGGGTAGTATTGGGGGTTTAGAGAGTAGTATTGGGGGTTTAGGGGGTAGTATAGGGGGTTTAGGGGGTAGTATAGGGGGTTTAGGGGGTAGTATAGGGGGTTTAGAGGGTAGTATTGGGGGTTTAGAGGTAGTATTGGGGGTTTAGGGGGTAGTATTGGGGGTTTAGGGGGTAGTATAGGGGGTTTAGAGGGTAGTATAGGGGGTTTAGAGGGTAGTATAGGGGGTTTAGAGGGTAGTATTGGGGGTTTAGGGGGTAGTGTTGGGGGTTTAGGGGGTAGTATAGGGGGTTTAGGGGGTAGTATAGGGGGTTTAGGGGGTAGTATTGGGGACTTTGGAACCAATCAGACCTTTTACATTTAAAATGAGACCATTCGTGGTACAAAAACACTTCTGGAATGAATTAATTTTGTAAGTTGAGGTACCACTGTATGTTTTTTTGTATTTTGTATTTTTAAACGTGTGCTGCGTTATCAATAGAAGTGAAACAGGAGATGATAAAAAAAAAAAAAAAAGTCGGCCATTATTCCATCAGCACCAATAAAAGACGCTGGACACACTTCATCAACTTTCCCACTTCCTGGTAAAAAGCCGTTATATTAGAGGAAAAAAAGCTCATTATTTGATTATTGCACAGACTGTCTGTCACAGGTTGTTGTGTATTGTGCTTTAGTCTGTATTTAATCGATAACTTTGACTTGTTTCAGTGCTAGACCCACTGACTTTGACTTCATGACGGTTATCGGTAAAGGGACGTTTGGAAAGGTAAGTGGAACAAATGCTCTTCAGTCTTTTATCTGTTTTGTCACTTCACAACACTCACCTTAAAGGAACTCTGAAAAGATCAGTGAAAGATGATGTTCAGGACATGAAAACAATAAACGCTGCAAAGAATGAATGGATCGTCCAGATTAAAGAGGACATCTCAGGGCTTTGGGACACTGGTTAATTAGCCAGAGTGATTTTTTTTTACAGCCGTGACCTTGTGACACAGAAGAGACAGAATAAGAAATGGAACTATGGAGCAGCTGCTGACATGGCACTGGGGTCATGGAGAGTCTACCTGCTTCATGAATCATTGACTTTACAGTGTACTGAAGCATGTTCAAGTTACCTCAGCATCATACAACCAGTATTTAACACACACAAGCATCTTTTCACTCTATATATCACAGCCAATACATATTGATTCCTTCATTTATTTATTTTTTTATATACGTCCGTCCATCATTAAAGCAGTGGTTCAGTCACAGCAGTGTTTTTAACTTTAGCCTCAAATACATTATATGGGTCAAAATGATTTAAAGTTTATTGATAAAATCCCAGTAAAATGTCTCCTGAACACTTCTAACTATGAGTGTTTGTTAAATTCCTAGCGTAACTTCTTCAAATCATGTCTTTTAGGAAGAACAACATCTGACTCTGACAGTAATTAAGTCTAAAACTAAGACAAATCGACTCCAAACACGACTTTCCTTGGCGCTGGCGTTAGGTATTTCCCCGTCATGTTTGGTACCGTTGGAAAGATGAGGATTCCCTCTAGACAACCCTTAAATAGAAATCTACAGAATTATAGATTTGAACCAATAGGAGGCCTCAGAACAAAGCCTTCTACACTAAACTAAAGCCCTTGTTGAAAAACAGCCTCTGATTGGTTGAATTAGTGTCACACAAACATTTTTAATAAACTTTAAGATAAATATAAAATATGAATTTATTAAATTTGACCAAAGTGACTGGTTTGTTGTGGAGGGTCACACACATTGATTCCTTTTATTTTCTTGTTGTATTTATTCCTGCTCAAAAAGTGAACTTTTTTTTTTTTTTTTTGGCAGCAGATCAACATTGGACCATTTTTCTTTTTCTGTATCGACAAACTTCTCGTATTTGTCAGGCTCATCTGTTTCCACAGATCACATATCTGTGTTGTGTGTTGTGTTCTCAGATGGGCTCTATATGTCGTGGTTTGATAGCATTACTTTGCTATGAGGGTGCATCATGTTTACCAAACAAAGCACTAAACAAACACACCTTCATGCAGGTCCTGCTCGCCAAGCTCAAAGCAGACAACACATTCTATGCCGTCAAAGTGCTGCAGAAGAAAGTCATCCTGAAGAAGAAAGAGGTGGGCATTTCTGCTGGACTCTGCACTTTGTTAAACAAACTCTAAAGCTGGGATTTAGGAGTTTTTTTCTGGAAAGTCATTTACAAACTACAAATGAAAGTCTTTTTAAAACGCACATCTTCAGTTTGAATGTGGCACAAACTGAAGTGGCTGAAAAAGGAAACAAAGTGTGGGGTTAGTGCTGCTTATATATTAGCTTACATACTTATTTAATTTTATTGTACCTTATTTTCCAAACTATAAGGTGACACTTTAAAGACGTTAACTCCAAAGCCCACATACTTTGTATCTCATAATTTTGACTTGACTTCATACACATTATAGTGCAAAAAAATCTCTAAAACAAACCATTCATTGACAGTGGGCGTTATAGTGTGGAAAATACAGTACTGATTTATCTGACAGCTGCATGTAGATATTTTACAGTGGAGATAGAGGAATAGTTTTATGTCACAAAATTACTGTGCACAGACCGTAGAAAAAAACACAAAAATCAGCTGCAGTTCCATAAAAGTGAAGTCAGTGAACAAATAAAACTTTAAAACCATAAAAGACCAGGATGATAAATGGGTAATTCATTCAAACAAAAATTATATATATATATATATATATATATATATTGTCCACAATAAGCACAATATAATTAAAAAAAAATTGGATTAATAACTAAGACCTGAACATGTTGCACAGTTCAGACACAATATTTATATAATTTCCAAAAAGCTGCCTTTATTTTTGATGCTTTTCTAACATTTATTGATAGTTACATATCAGTTTGTATATCTGTATTGAGTGTAATTATCAGTTAAGTTTTAACAAACTAAACACTGCCCATTCGTGTTACACATTGGCAGACAAATGGAAAATGTGTGAACCAACAGTAAGTACCTGTGAGTATTATTAGTAAACATAGCAACATGATCTGAATCTTATCTAATCTTCAGCTTGTTCGGTGCAAAGGACAGATTTTACAACTCCCACTAAACAAACTGGGCCACGTCTGTGTTGGTCTGGTCACACTTTTGAAGAGTCAAGTGTTTGCTTCTGCTGGAGGTCAAGGGTCACCACAGATAGTTGTACAGCCACAGTGTCATACTTCATGTTATGTGTGGTTTAGCTTTTACTTATGCTGTTAAAACATTTTTTAAATCCTGTTTTTATAGAGAAATGACTGTTTAAAACCCCACAACAAATGACAGATATATTTATGGAGCAATGTGTAGATTTAACATTTTAACTTCCTGTCATGTTCACGTCACACCTGAGCATTTCACAACTTCAGAATGCTATTAAATTATTTTTCTATTGATTACTTCAAGGCTTCATCATATCCTCCAAACTTGGGTTCCTTCAATCAGAGCTATAAGGGGTAGGATTTCAACGTCAAGCCCTATAAATGGGGACACCTCTTCATCACTCACCTTCGTCATCAGTTCACTCCACCAGTTGTTACGTAACCACAAACCACAGCTTTAACCACAGTTAAACTAACACGTCTGCTGCTGTATTGTGTTGTTCTATTGGATATGAACACATTTTTACTAATATCTGCGTCCAATCACAGAAGTGTTATGTATCCACCCATTACTACATGTTTACATAAATAGCGATTTTTTTTTATTTTATTTTTTAATTTTTTTATCCATTAATTTTTTCCCCCATGTGTATTTTATGGAGAAAATGACTATTACACATTGTGACAATGTCAAACTAAACAACTGAAAAACTGTTAATTATGGTGATAATACATCTGTGTCATAGATGCCGCCATTTTGTATTTGGGGAAATTTCTCGTACCCCTGTTTGGAGTCTGCCTTTGGAAAATCTGTTTTTGAAGGAGTATAAAGCCCCTCCCCTTCCCCCTACCCCTACATGTGAACGCACAAAACTGAGGGGAAGGAGCTAATGGGTGTGTGTGTGGGGGGTGGGGGTGGGGGGGCTTCAGACACAGTATTTGAACATATAAATGTGTCATCACTGCGTTCACTGAACTTAGGATTTATTCAACTGTGTCGAAGCCATAATGTAACCAACAGCGGAAATGAATAAGACTAGATTATGTTCATTTGTTTATATATATAACTCACACACACACACACACACACACACACACACACACACACACACACACACACACACACAGACACACAGACACACACACACACACACACACACAGACACACACACAGACACACACACACACACACACAGACACACACAGACACACACACACACACACACACAGACACACAGACACACACACACACACACACACACAGACACACACACAGACACACACACACACACACACAGACACACACAGACACACACACACACACACACACACACACACAGACACACACACACACACACAGACACACACACACACACACAGACACACACACACACACAGACACACACACACACACACAGACACACACACACACACAGACACACACACACACACAGACACACAGACACACACACACACACACACAGACACACACACACAGACACACACACACACACAGACACACACAGACACACACAGACACACACAGACACACACAGACACACACAGACACACACAGACACACACAGACACACACAGACACACACACACACACACAGACACACACACACACACACACACACACACACACACACACACACACAGACACACACACACACACACACAGACACACACAGACACACACAGACACACACACACACACACACACACACACACACACAGACACACACAGACACACACACACACACAAATTGTTACTCAAACACAACAACTCCCTTATTTATTAAATGAAATGCTTTAAAAATACATGATGTTGTGGACGTCAACACTTTTATTCTAATGTATAAAGATCATGACCACATACTTTCTACAGTTTACAACAGATGTTTCAGCTGAGAATTAATGATTATAACTTAACTGACATTTAGAGGAAAATGAAGAGTAGAACTAATTCTAAAAGTCAGTGTGTCTGTGTTAGGGGGAACATCTGTGGAATAATCTGGATCAGAATCTAAAAAAGTCATCTTCAATTTGTGTTTTCAAAAGGATGTATAAAAAAAGTATAATAAGAAAATATAGAATATTATCTGAGTAGGTGAATATATGGTTATAAGGTAGAAGAAAAGGTCAATGAGTTTTATATGATAATAAAACTATCATGGTTAAGATATATCTATATATCTATGGATCCTATCTATTGATTATTGTTTATGTAATTGTTTTTGTGGTGAAAGTGAATGTACTTTTACCACAAACTAATACTTTACCAATACTAGTACTTTAGTTGATCATATCAGATTATATAAAGTGAATTGTAAATAATGTTTATATAAATGGTTATGGATGTTTTTGTGGTAAAGATAAAAAGGACATAAAGTATATTGTGTGTTAACACAGTATATTATATATATTTTAGTTTGTAAAAGGGGGTGGAGTTTATAAATTTTACTTCTTCCCACTCATTTTCGAGTAAAAGAAAAAAGAAAGGTTGAATATTTCATTGTTGTTTTGATGATTATTGTGCTCGAAATAAAACTGAACTGAAGTGAACATACTGGTCTCCATGTCTCATGAGGACCAAGTTTATAATCATCACTGTTCTTTACCTACAGTAAAGTAACGTAAACACATTTCTGTTTTTTTACCTCCACCAACGAGGTATTAATTCAAGTCTGTTCGTCTGTCAGCAGGATGACACAAAAAGTTCTGAACAGACGTTGACACACGTTGATTAAACTTTAATGGGTCGTGGAAGAACCCGTTAGATTTTGAGCAATGAAGGTCAAAGGTCAAGGCCAGACTAAAGGTCAACATTTAAAACACCTCAGTGGTAATATCTGTGGGGTTTTTTCATTTATATGGTCTGACCTTTGACCCCTAACCCTAACCTTCAGACATCAGATGGGTCGACACCTATGACTCCATCACGTTACGTTTTGACGTCATATGACATCATATCAAGTCTTGGCGGAGGTCTGCTGTCTGTGACCGACTTGTTTTACATTTGTTTTTTTAAATAAATCCTTTTTAAACAAAAACATTTAAATAATAATAAAGCAATTTCATTCAGTAAAACTATAAAGAGAAAAGTAAACGTCTTTAAAATAAACAGATACAAGTTTTAGAAAACATAAAAATTTAAATTTAAAATTACAAAAAATAAATAAATTGTGTGTGTGTGTCAGTCAGACCCTGAGCCCACTTTCAGGAGCAAGACTTTACCAAAAAAAAACAAAAAACTGTTGTCCGCTACAAAGGACATTTCATAAAAATACATCCGAAAAAAGAGTTGTTTCCAAAAAAGTCCTAACTTGTACTTATCTTGTTTTCAACAGGCTATAACATATTATTTATATTAATGTGTATACTCTGCATCTATATGCTTTTAAAAAATATCAATTGTGTATAGAATAATTTCTTCATAGAAGTGTTATTTATAGAAGTAATTACACTTGGAATTTCCTCTAGTGGGAGAAATATAAAGAAATATTTGATCACAAAGACCTTCTTCTACTACTGTACGACTGTGTTTACCAACTATTTACCTTAAAGACACTTAATGGAATTACAAACATGTTCCTGTAGTGTTAACTCAGTGAAAGAATCATTACAGAAATGATTAAAGCACCAACATTAGTACAGATGAACTTTAGGACAAATATTGTTTATAATTGTATTTTTAGTAAATATATCGTACACTATGAGTCCTATGAACTTTTTAAAATTCTATTAATTGAACTGACTTGAACACATTACCATGGTAACAGACATCAAAAGCATAACTTCCACAGCTAATGAAGCTCATGTTTTGACAAATGGTTGTTCCTGAACTTACATTTGTACGCTTCATAAACAATGACTGAACAGACAATTCCCATCTACGTATGTAAGGCTCCAGAGTTAAAGTGTGTAAAGTTTGGTCACATATGAGCTCCAACATAAACACTGAGCGACACAGACATCGATAAGGACGGAAAAAAACAACAACTTTATCCTTATGTTTATCATATGTCTGTGACACACTAGTTGTAAACAGAGGTGGTCAAAGTACTCTCATTCTGTACTACAGTAGAAGTACAGCGAACTGTGTGGAAAAAATACTCTGGTAAAAGTAGAAGTACTGATTCAACACTTTACTGATGTAAAAGTCAAAGTACAACTTCTCAATTATAATAAAGTAAAACTGCATTTTTTTTTGTAATGAATTAAATAATACTGATTTAAGCAGAAAAAAACTGAAAAATGTGTTTTTA
>CM035789.1:47960702-47965702 GCA_020466265.1 Siphamia tubifer | reverse complement strand
GTCTGGCCCCGGGGCCAATCACGGCCCGTGGTCAGAATTCATACGGCCCTGCAGTTTCAGTTTTATAATGTAGGTATAAGGGGCGGAGCTTATACTGTCCTGTGAAGTGGGTGGGCGGAGCTTAAACTTTCCTGTGGAGTGAACACATACATGTTAATATGGAAGAAAAAGAAGAAAAACTTTAATCAAAAAAGAGAAAAACTTGTAAATGCAACTAAAATGACATTATATTGAACTTTTTATATTTTATTGCTACAAACATTCAGTGAGTATACATTCATTCACTCACTGCTTCTCTACTGATGCACGTGCATTTCCGCGTATTAATACCCATCGGATAATCTTCCCATCTCTAATATGCATTCATTATATCCCAAAAATGTATGTAGTTTACTTTATTTTTAAATGAAGCTAATTTGTTGATTTGACTTATTGACTGCAGAGACTTGAAGCCAGAAAATATTCTCTTAGACTCTCAGGTGAGTCAGATTTAACACACTTAATACACATAATTTGATCCATTTTCTTGAATGTAATGGTTTGAAATGTGGTGAATTGAAACATCCTGTTGGTGTTGTTGCTGTGCAGGGTCATGTGGTGCTGACAGATTTTGGTTTGTGTAAAGAAGGAGTGGAACCAGAGGGAACCACGTCAACTTTCTGTGGGACTCCAGAAGTAAGTCAAATAATAATTTAATAATTGTCTGATTTCAGATTCAGATTCAGAATATTTATTGTCATTGATACAAAAGCACAATGAAACTCAGTTTGGAGCCTCCACACATTAAGATAATAAAGTAGAAGTAGTATGTGTAAACATCAACACGGTCCAGGACATAAAAGTGCACAAATATGTATCAGCAGAGTAAAAATGAGGTCACGTTGGTGTTGAAGTGCAGAGCAATATTAAGATAACAGTTTGGACTAGAGTGAAGAAACTAGACAGTATAATGGATCGGGGGGGGGGGGTCACTAAGGAGGGAAGGAAATAGTAGTGACATTCTGCAGCAGTACAAACCAGTTCAGTTCTTATTGATACTGCATGTGGTTATTTGTCAATGGGGGGGGGGGGCAGAGTTCAATAGTCGAACAGCCTGAAAGATTTAACACGACATGAACAAATCTATGAAATGCTCAAATATATTTGCTATAAATTTATGGATGAATTAAATATATATGAAGCAACACCAACATGAGTTGTTGTGCACATGTGCAGTCGACAAACTGATGGACTGAGGCAGAAAATGGTTCAAATGTCACTTATTTTTTTCTTCAGACGTGTCCATTTGATGATGTTCTTCAGATTTTGAGCGAAACATTGTTGATGTAAACGTTATCATCAGGTCATCTGACTCTTCACTCTTGGTATTTTACTGGTCTGGTTCTTTTCAGATCATATAGAGCTGAATGTTTAACTGAACTAAACTGCTTTGATTGTCTATGTAACTACAGTACTTGGCTCCAGAGGTTCTTCGTAAGGAACCATACGACCGGACCGTGGACTGGTGGTGTCTGGGCGCCGTTCTCTACGAGATGATCTACAGCCTGGTATGTTTGATGGTGTGAGTGGTTCATTGTTCTAAGACTTTCAGATGTTCAACATTGTTTTTCATAACTATACCTATTTATTTTCCTCGTTATATTTCTGATAAGTGTGGGTTTAATATGTGGAAGAAACGGCTTTTGTTCCCTTCTGTGGACAACGTTAACCCCTAAACGTTCATCCATTTACTTTTTGCTATTAACTCATTGACTGACAAAGACGTATATAAACGTCTTTTGTGTTTTTTCGTGGGGGCAGTGGATCAAAGTCTTGTTCATCATATGTGTGAATTTCAAACTTGTGGCCAATGTATTTCTGTCCCAGTTGATGCAGAAGCTGTTTTGTTCGAATAAAAGGCAACTGTATATTTGTATATTTGTGCCTCGAAGAAGACGGAGGTTCGCGAGTTGAGAGAGTGAGAGAGAAAATGTCGAAGCGGAAGATGAAATACAAGCAGCAACACTGGCACAGTTTCATCTCTGTTTGTTTTTTTGGTTATTCACATATAAGGTACATTAAGTGTAGTCAAAATTATGAGATAAAAAGTGAAAGTTATTAGATAAAAGTCAAAACTAGAAAAACACTCTGAGAACGCAGACATCCGCCAAGGTAGACCCCCCCCCCCCCCCCCCCCACACCTCCGGATCACCACCAAAATCTAATCTTTCCAGATCTCCCCATTATCAACCTACCCTGAAAATTTCATCAATATCCGTCCATAAGATTTGAGTTATTTTGTACACGAACTAACAAACAAACCAACAAACGCTGGCAAAAACATAACCTCCTAGGTGAAGGTAATTATGAGATTAAAAGCCAAAATTATGAATGTGTATATATGTTCAAAATATTACAATTGTTCTCTAATTTACTTTCTACTGATTTTAAGCATGTAGATGAATTTCCATCATTTTCTTTAGTCTTTATCTTAAATCTGAGTGTCATTGAATTCTCTGTATGTGAAACTTATAAAAGCATGTTTTTCCTTCTACAGTTTTAAAGTTAACTCAGTCATTAGATTTTGACCTGGGTGTGGCGGCCATATTGGATTACTCCATTTTGAGGCATTATGGGACATACAGAAGAGTATAATTCAACACCCTTCAAAACCCCGAAAAACACTGTATGACAAAAATGAACATGAACTGGACTTTAAATGGAAACATTTTCCAAAGTCCTGCCTTGGTCTGTTCTGTATAGGTAGGTTTCAGTCATGTGACTGATGTCGTGATTTCAGCTGGAGGACAGGAAGTAACCATGGAGACTGTCGCTAAGGAGGAAACCATTGAAGAGTGTATATTGTACAGATTTAGATCCAGTGTCCGAACACGGATACATACAGTTAGTTAAAATGTGGCGCATGTCCAGGGGGTACGCGAAATTATTCACGGTTTTTTTTGTGGTTTTTTTTTTTTTTTTGCTGTTTTATTTTGAAATGCGGAAGTTTTATTTTGTAGCGAGCGGGCGGAAGTAACAGCGCTGTTTGACGCCAGCTTGATGGATCGATTTTTGTGTCCGCCAAGTTCCTGAAGAAGTGGTAAAAGAAATGACAATGAAAATGACAATGACAAAAACAAACGCCCTAACCCTAAAAAGAGAAAGTACATTGATAGTTATATTGAGTTTGACTTCATTGAGAACAATGATGGGAGACCAAAATTCCACCAAAAGTCTCTGTCTGTCACACACACACACAGTTTTGTGTGTCTTTTGTTCCGTTTATTATTTTAAAATTATTTAAAATTGTTGTTTCTGAAGTGTTCATTTATATTATAATACCTGAAAATGTGGCTGGTTTGCACAAAAGCACTATTAAAAAAGGTTATCATTGTTTCATAATAATCATTGTTGAAGTGGTTTTTTATCATTTTCAGTATCGCGAGGATGAGGGGGGACATGGAAAAATTTCACCCCTCCAAGGGGGACCTGGGCCAAAAAAGTTTGAGAACCCCTGTTATAGCCTAGCCTAGCCTAGCCTAGCCTAGCCTAGCAGTGCTAACCCTGTTCATTCCATGTATGGGTCTAGTGGCGCTTGATAGTCAGGGGAGGCGGGGCTAAAAGGCTTTCTTTCAAATCCCTCTGTATGCAATAGGACGGTAGTTGTTTTTTGTATGTGCATATTTTTAGAATGTGAAATGCATCATTCACTAATAACCTTTGACCCCTCAGCCTCCGTTCTACAGTCGTGATGTGGGAGGTTAATGGTTTTCTGTAGAATGGACTTGAACTGTAAATGGTGACAAAGTTGATGAGAGTATTTTAACTATTCCTTTATCTGTATGCCTTTTGAAGTATTTTATAATTGAAGAAAATGCTTGAATTTCATATGTTCAAAATATTCAAATCCTTCTCTACTTTAACCATGTACCCACCTCGTTCACTAATAACCTTTGACCCCTCAGCCTCCGTTCTACAGTCGTGACGTGGGAGAAATGTATGATGGGATCCTCCACAAGCCGCTCCTGTTGCCTCCTGGGAAGTCTGACGCCATCTGTTCCCTGTTGATGGGTCTCCTGCAGAAAGACCAGCACAGACGCCTCGGGGCCATCGCCGACTTTGTGAGTGTGTCATCGTGTTTACAGACTCATTTCAGCTGCTTTGTTTCCCAGACAAACAGGAAGTCTGGTTCTAGACTGAGGAGGACGTTGTTACTATTGATGTGGGAGTAGTTTAAGCTTGGGCTTTGACTAAGAATGTTGACATTCGAATATTATTTAAATGTTATAAAATGAAAAATAAAAAAAAAGCTGTGCAAAAGACTATTAGGCAGCTTTTAATATTGGAACCTGTACATGGTGTCATTAGAACAATTTTTTTTACTTTTTTGAGTTTCAGTTCAGGTCGCCGTTTTTTATTAGTAGCTCATTTGGATGAAGTCAGAGGAGTTATTGTCGTCGTCCACGATTCACTGAAATCTCTCCTCCCTCATTTCTGAACAGATTTAAATTCTGATTGCTTCATTAGACAGATCTAAGCATTAGCATCACTTTGTTTGGCAAAAACTGCCTTTGTAAACAATCTGTTTACAACTTAGTTTATTTTTCCAGTCTGTCACTATAATCAATACTGTAATCTATAATCAATATTCTTCCCTCGGTTCAACAGATTTAATTTCCCATTGATTCACTGAGTTCAGTTTCAATCCAGATCAAAGAAAGTAATTGATCCAATATTAGTTTTTCTGTGTATCATTAACATCTTTAACCACACTTACCTACTGTAGTTCAGTCACATGTTACCCCACAAGAGCTTTGGGGGCTTCCTATACCATTCAACTGTTTTAAACACACACACACACACACTGGGATTGATTTGATCATCTATTGAATGACTCCCTTTGTTGATAACGGACATCACAGCTGTGAGAACCTGATGAACACAGAAACTGGAACTATTTGTGTTATTTTTACGTCTGGGTAAATATGTGAATTGCAAATGTGAAGGTCATTATCTTTGGG
>CM035789.1:47913202-47948202 GCA_020466265.1 Siphamia tubifer | reverse complement strand
TACAAGAAAAATGTACAGATGAATAGTATACTGTTCAAATATAAATAAACATCCATACTAACTCTTAAAGGTTTTTAATTTGGTCTAATTATGATTCAAACTAGCCAGACATTATGAAGACCAGGTCTTAGCCCAGAGGGGGGTCTGGGGGGCCTCCCCCAGAGAAAAACAGATTTATTAAATGTAATGTTCTGTATTTTAGTGCATGTTAAGGTGACCTGTTTGACAAATGCTAACCTCATGACATAGATATAGAACACTATACAGTATATCAGTATGTTAGCATGTTAGCATGTTAGCATGTTAGCATGTCCAGCCTCAGGTGCCACAGCCGCCATCTTGGTACAAGGTCCATATGTTTGTCACACTATCAGGGAAGATATTGTCAAGTGATGATCAGGTAAGAAGTGTTACCCCCATATAAAGATGGCACTGATTAAAGTGAAACATTCATTGTAATTGACAGAGATAGTTAATGTAATGTGTTCTATATCTGTGACCCTGTGACATGAATATAAACATTTTTAAATGAACACACTGAAAGGTTTCATTAAACAAAGTTTCCTTGTGGGAAAAAAGGAAACTTTATTTAATGGGAAGAAAATGTAAATGAGTCCACATTTAATGAACATATTTAACACTGAGTAAATATTAACACTATATTATAAATAAAATAAGAGAATGTAGAAATGTAAACTAAGGATCAGGGTTAGAATAGTTTGGATTTTTCATTATAGTTTTGTTTTAGTTAGTTTGGACTTTTTTCCTCTAATTCACTTAGTTTTAATGTGTCTTTTGAGCAGATTTGATAGTTTTTTTATGAATGTTTGGTTTTAGTTTTTTCATATATTTTATTTTCCTCACCATCCCATTCAAAGTAAAGTGAGGTGTGGGTCAACTGGGTCAGGTGGAGGTGGGTTATTGACTGAGCAGAGACATAAACATATAGACAGTATGATGGAGAAACTCCCTATAGCAGGTTGGGGGGGGTGGGGGGGGGGGGGGTGGAGTCAATCTGGGTTTTGATGTAGGATTGATGCCCAAATATCAGTTGTAATATGTGTTGTTTGGAGCGAAGTACACGGGCGACTTTTTTTGACAAAATAATTAAAAAAAAGATCCGGGGCATAAATCCCCAAAGCCACGCCCCCTCTCTACAGATGATTCAAACCCTGTTGTCAGAAATGGACAAGATGGTTTAACATGTAAAGCTACAGAGTTCTAACCTGATTGATCATGTGTTAGCGTTAGGCTATGCTAACCAACAGTCAGGGTAACAGAGTTAAACATCTAGTAAATAATGTGTGTGAACTGTCCCCATGAACACCTGCACACTACACACTATTATGACAATGCACTTATGCACAACAATACATCTATTTTTAACACAAACATGTCACTTTCATTTATTAGTAATAAAGGGGTAGGAACATATTCATTGTAGACGGGACATGACAAAGTTAAAATCCTACAAAAACAACTTTTATAAACCATAACTTCACACACAGGTCACATTTCCTACCATGAAAGAGGACGTAAATATACATAACACAGTTGTTCAGTGCAGAAATCAGCACAGATACAACTATACTAGTACTGTACTCATTCTTACCTGAATGATTATCCAATCAAACAGATAATTTTAGATCAATAATGACCAAGCCTACATGGTGGTTGTTCACAATGTCCAGTTGTGACAAAATGAGATCAATGATGGTGAAGGTGGTTTTTATAGTTGTCCACAGACCAGGGAACACTACTATTGGATTGAATTGTTGACTAATTGTAATGGCACAGGCCTACCTTCACATCTTACTGTCACTCATCTGCAGTGGAACCACCATCAAATGTCCATTTGTCAAAACAATCAGAAAAGGCTGGAAGTAGAAGGATTTGATTGGTTTAGACAAATCACATGATGACATGACAGTTCTCCACTAGGATAGGAGAACTCTGAGGATGCACACATTTGTCATGATGCATTTTTTTCTTTTTTTGAAGGAAGCAACCAGGGGGGGCTGAGCACATTTTTAGGGGGGCTGAAGCACCCCCTAAAAATAGCCTAAACTCTCCTCTGGTATGAGGTGAAGTGTTTTTGTCACAACATTAATTGTATGTTTTTGTAGAGATCATAAATTCATCCCAGGGGCCAGATTGGACCCTATGCCAGGCCAGATTTGGCCCCCGAGCCTTATGTTTGACACCTGTGGTTTAGCAGCATGTAAGAGTCCACTATTGACAAAGTAAGTTACCTTTACCCCTAATTTTATGGTTTAATATAAAATTTCAGAAATTTAATCGAAAACACAATAGCATTAGTGCTAGCAATGTGTGATGCTAACATGCTAACACGCGCGCGTACACACACACACACACACACACACACACAAACACAAACACACGGCACGCGCGCTCACTCGCTATTTCCGGACCCTGTGTAACATTGGGAATTAGGGAAACAACGTGCTGTTCTTGAACACAACTCTACACTTTTGACCATCGCGGGTAACTCTTTGCAGCAGAAACACCCTGGACTCCTCTGCTGCTCTTGGATCACACTAGTGAAGTCACATTTCTTTCCGTTCTACAAGTCACTCAGACTTACTTTTTTGTTTCCTAAAAAGGCCAGTTTGTGTTTGCTGTTGTTGCTAACAGCCGGCTACATAGTGGGACCGAAGCAGGAGGATGTCGCGCGGGTAAGTGTGGAGAAACAAACGTCTGAGGATAAAGCTATATTGACTTAAAAATGAGTGATTTTTGATGGAAAATGCGGAATGTGGTTAGTATAGTGGAGGCAGCATATCCGTTCCGTGTACTGGGGTGTTAGTAAGTGGTGATAGAGAGCGTGGTGCGGGTGGACTCCTGTCCGGTTAAAAGCCCTTGTTCTCTGTTGTCATGGCAGAAAGCTGCAAAAGCTGTACCCAGATGTGTTCCACAACTTTAGCTAAGCATGTATGTCTTCACCGCCCTGTCATGACAACCCCCACGTTAAATAGTCGACCTTTTTCTAATTAATTAATTAATTAATTAATTAATTTTTTATTCATTCATTTTATTTATTTTTCGTTAATTAAATTGAAGTTGTTAAAGTCGCGCGCACTTGCCACCAGAGGCGCTATAACTTCAGGTATAAACGGTTCAGTTTCTTCATCGCATTTGTTAGCTAAGATAAATTGGAATCCAAGTGGCGGTAATTTTGTTAGTTTTGGTAGCTAATTGCAGCATTTTTTCCAGGCAATCAATTACGAGTCAGATTTTTATTTTGTGTTTCAGAAAGTACATTTTTGGCGCTAGCTAGTTTGCTAACATCGTGCTAAACTACTCTGCTCATGACCTAGACTGGAGAATTTATTTAGTTTTTAAATAATAAGTTAAGGTAAACTGTTTGTATAAGAAAACATGTTAATTTTAGCTTTGGGAGGATGATGTATATCTTTAATGTTCCGTGTGGAGATCAAGTTTTTACTATTTTGAAATTGTATGAGACCTGACTGTAGCATCTGCTAGCTAATCAATATCATTAAAGTGAAGTGAATCTTTGAAGTGAGTTTTTTCACACCGTGGTGAAATAAATACTTAATAATTTATTTAAGCAATCAATCAATATATATATATATATATATATATATATATATATATATATATATATATATATATATATACACACACACGTACACACACACACAAGTTCTGCATTTAGTTCATTATGCAGGTAACAGTCCATTATATGGTCATTTTAATGTGTGCTGTAAAAGTAAAGTGAAGCCTGTAAATGACGTCTATGCAGAAGTATAACTATTGCACGACTGTTTGTGTTAGACTTTACAGCTGTATATGTTTACAGTTGAATTAATTTGACCTTGTTTGGACATTGGTTAGTCAAAGATGTGCAGCGTGTCCTGGGCTCAGAGAAATAGCTCTGTTTTCACTTTATCACAAAACATTCTGCAACCAGAGGGTTAAGGGCATTTTCTGACACATGTCTTTTTTCATTGGTTATGGAAAGTAATCTAAAATCTAAAAACTTGTACATTGTTTTGTTAGATGTTGCTGTTATATTATGTGTTAGTTATCAACAGACAATGATACTTAATTGATCCCAGAAGAAATAAATATCTACAGAAAGACTTGGTGAAGCAAAGGCATTCAACAATTCAATCAAATGAGTCTGTGTCTGGTAACCACAGGTTCAGTAAAGACCTGACCTAATGATCAATTATTAAAGACGATAGGATATAATATACTAATACATTCTAACTAATATGAGATTCAGTATAAATGGATATTATTGCTAAGAAATTATTCAGTTCAAAGACACACATTCAGGACAGTAATTAGACGACCAGTGTAAGGAGTAAAAGTAACCCTAACCCATAGATAAAGAGCTAAACTAACCCATAGATAAAGAGTTAAACTAACCCATAGATAAAGAGTTAAACTAACCCATAGATAAAGAGTTAAACTAACCCATAGATAAAGAGCTAAACTAACCCATAGATAAAGAGCTAAACTAACCCATAGATAAAGAGCTAAACTAACCCATAGATAAAGAGCTAAACTAACCCATAGATAAAGAGTTAAACTAACCCATAGATAAAGAGTTAAACTAACCCATAGATAAAGAGTTAAACTAACCCATAGATAAAGAGTTAAACTAACCCATAGATAAAGAGCTAAACTAACTCATAGATAAAGAGTTAAACTAACCCATAGATAAATAGTTAAACTAACCCATAGATAAAGAGCTAAACTAACCCATAGATAAAGAGTTAAACTAACCCATAGATAAAGAGCTAAACTAACCCATAGATAAAGAGCTAAACTAACCCATAGATAAAGAGCTAAACTAACCCATAGATAAAGAGCTAAACTAACCCATAGATAAAGAGTTAAACTAACCCATAGATAAAGAGTTAAACTAACCCATAGATAAAGAGTTAAACTAACCCATAGATAAATAGTTAAACTAACCCATAGATAAAGAGCTAAACTAACCCATAGATAAATAGTTAAAATAACCCATAGATAAAGAGCTAAACTAACCCATAGATAAAGAGCTAAACTAACCCATAGATAAAGAGCTAAACTAACCCATAGATAAAGAGTTAAACTAACCCATAGATAAAGAGTTAAACTAACCCATAGATAAAGAGCTAAACTAACCCATAGATAAAGAGTTAAACTAACCCATAGATAAAGAGCTAAACTAACCCATAGATAAAGAGCTAAACTAACCCATAGATAAAGAGCTAAACTAACCCATAGATAAAGAGTTAAACTAACCCATAGATAAAGAGTTAAACTAACCCATAGATAAAGAGCTAAACTAACCCATAGATAAAGAGCTAAACTAACCCATAGATAAAGAGCTAAACTAACCCATAGATAAAGAGTTAAACTAACCCATAGATAAAGAGTTAAACTAACCCATAGATAAAGAGTTAAACTAACCCATAGATAAAGAGTTAAACTAACCCATAGATAAAGAGTTAAACTAACCCATAGATAAATAGTTAAACTAACCCATAGATAAAGAGCTAAACTAACCCATAGATAAAGAGTTAAACTAACCCATAGATAAATAGTTAAACTAATCCATAGATAAAGAGCTAAACTAACCCATAGATAAAGAGTTAAACTAACCCATAGATAAAGAGTTAAACTAACCCATAGATAAAGAGTTAAACTAATCCATAGATAAAGAGCTAAACTAACCCATAGATAAAGAGTTAAACTAATCCATAGATAAAGAGCTAAACTAACCCATAGATAAAGAGTTAAACTAACCCATAGATAAAGAGTTAAACTAACCCATAGATAAAGAGTTAAACTAACCCATAGATAAAGAGCTATACTAACCCATAGATAAAGAGTTAAACTAACCCATAGATAAAGAGCTAAACTAACCCATAGATAAAGAGTTAAACTAACCCATAGATAAAGAGCTAAACTAACCCATAGATAAAGAGTTAAACTAACCCATAGATAAATAGTTAAACTAACCCATAGATAAAGAGCTAAACTAACCCATAGATAAAGAGCTAAACTAACCCATAGATAAAGAGCTAAACTAACCCATAGATAAATAGTTAAACTAACCCATAGATAAATAGTTAAACTAACCCATAGATAAAGAGCTAAACTAACCCATAGATAAATAGTTAAACTAACCCATAGATGAATAGTTAAACTAACCCATAGATAAAGAGTTAAACTAACCCATAGATAAAGAGCTAAACTAACCCATAGATAAAGAGCTAAACTAACCCATAGATAAAGAGCTAAACTAACCCATAGATAGAGCTAAACTAACCCATAGATAAAGAGTTAAACTAACCCATAGATAAAGAGTTAAACTAACCCATAGATAAAGAGTTAAACTAACCCATAGATAAAGAGTTAAACTAACCCATAGATAAAGAGCTAAACTAACTCATAGATAAAGAGTTAAACTAACCCATAGATAAATAGTTAAACTAACCCATAGATAAAGAGCTAAACTAACCCATAGATAAAGAGTTAAACTAACCCATAGATAAAGAGCTAAACTAACCCATAGATAAAGAGCTAAACTAACCCATAGATAAAGAGCTAAACTAACCCATAGATAAAGAGCTAAACTAACCCATAGATAAAGAGTTAAACTAACCCATAGATAAAGAGTTAAACTAACCCATAGATAAAGAGTTAAACTAACCCATAGATAAAGAGTTAAACTAACCCATAGATAAATAGTTAAACTAACCCATAGATAAAGAGCTAAACTAACCCATAGATAAATAGTTAAAATAACCCATAGATAAAGAGCTAAACTAACCCATAGATAAAGAGCTAAACTAACCCATAGATAAAGAGCTAAACTAACCCATAGATAAAGAGTTAAACTAACCCATAGATAAAGAGTTAAACTAACCCATAGATAAAGAGCTAAACTAACCCATAGATAAAGAGTTAAACTAACCCATAGATAAAGAGCTAAACTAACCCATAGATAAAGAGCTAAACTAACCCATAGATAAAGAGCTAAACTAACCCATAGATAAAGAGTTAAACTAACCCATAGATAAAGAGTTAAACTAACCCATAGATAAAGAGCTAAACTAACCCATAGATAAAGAGCTAAACTAACCCATAGATAAAGAGCTAAACTAACCCATAGATAAAGAGTTAAACTAACCCATAGATAAAGAGTTAAACTAACCCATAGATAAAGAGTTAAACTAACCCATAGATAAAGAGTTAAACTAACCCATAGATAAAGAGTTAAACTAACCCATAGATAAATAGTTAAACTAACCCATAGATAAAGAGCTAAACTAACCCATAGATAAAGAGTTAAACTAACCCATAGATAAATAGTTAAACTAATCCATAGATAAAGAGCTAAACTAACCCATAGATAAAGAGTTAAACTAACCCATAGATAAAGAGTTAAACTAACCCATAGATAAAGAGTTAAACTAATCCATAGATAAAGAGCTAAACTAACCCATAGATAAAGAGTTAAACTAATCCATAGATAAAGAGCTAAACTAACCCATAGATAAAGAGTTAAACTAACCCATAGATAAAGAGTTAAACTAACCCATAGATAAAGAGTTAAACTAACCCATAGATAAAGAGCTATACTAACCCATAGATAAAGAGTTAAACTAACCCATAGATAAAGAGCTAAACTAACCCATAGATAAAGAGTTAAACTAACCCATAGATAAAGAGCTAAACTAACCCATAGATAAAGAGTTAAACTAACCCATAGATAAATAGTTAAACTAACCCATAGATAAAGAGCTAAACTAACCCATAGATAAAGAGCTAAACTAACCCATAGATAAAGAGCTAAACTAACCCATAGATAAATAGTTAAACTAACCCATAGATAAATAGTTAAACTAACCCATAGATAAAGAGCTAAACTAACCCATAGATAAATAGTTAAACTAACCCATAGATGAATAGTTAAACTAACCCATAGATAAAGAGCTAAACTAACCCATAGATAAAGAGCTAAACTAACCCATAGATAAAGAGTTAAACTAACCCATAGATAAAGAGCTAAACTAACCCATAGATAAATAGTTAAACTAACCCATAGATAAAGAGCTAAACTAGCCCATAGATAAATAGTTAAACTAACCCATAGATAAATAGTTAAACTAACCCATAGATAAATAGTTAAACTAACCCATAGATAAAGAGCTAAACTAACCCATAGATAAAGAGCTAAACTAACCCATAGATAAATAGTTAAACTAACCCATAGATAAATAGTTAAACTAACCCATAGATAAAGAGCTAAACTAACCCATAGATAAATAGTTAAACTAACCCATAGATAAATAGTTAAACTAACCCATAGATAAATAGTTAAACTAACCCATAGATAAAGAGCTAAACTAACCCATAGATAAATAGTTAAACTAACCCATAGATAAAGAGCTAAACTAACCCATAGATAAATAGTTAAACTAACCCATAGATAAATAGTTAAACTAACCCATAGATAAAGAGCTAAACTAACCCATAGATAAAGAGCTAAACTAACCCATAGATAAAGAGTTAAACTAACCCATAGATAAAGAGCTAAACTAACCCATAGATAAATAGTTAAACTAACCCATAGATAAAGAGCTAAACTAACCCATAGATAAATAGTTAAACTAACCCATAGAGAAATAGTTAAACTAACCCATAGATAAAGAGCTAAACTAACCCATAGATAAATAGTTAAACTAACCCATAGATAAATAGTTAAACTAACCCATAGATAAAGAGCTAAACTAACCCATAGATAAAGAGCTAAACTAACCCATAGATAAAGAGCTAAACTAACCCATAGATAAAGAGTTAAACTAACCCATAGATAAATAGTTAAACTAACCCATAGATAAAGAGATAAACTAACCCATAGATAAATAGTTAAACTAACCCATAGATAAAGAGCTAAACTAACCCATAGATAAATAGTTAAACTAACACATAGATAAATAGTTAAACTAACCCATAGATAAATAGTTAAACTAACCCATAGATAAATAGTTAATAGTTATTGATGATGTCAGTTGCTGTTTCTGTGACTCTAACGTCTGTACATTAAACAGTAACTATGTGTCATTAATTAATGTGTATGTTTGCAGAATGGAAAAAGATGGGGCGATCAAAGTGGGCATTGATGGTTCCTTGGCTGCATCAACTAAGGATGGTAAAGTTAAATGGACTCAGGAAGAGGTATGTGAGGGGGCGGTCTTTACGTTCTTACCCCCCAGTACAGGGGCATTGTAATCACTTTGTCGTCTGTGATTCTGTCCATTCAACGACGGAGTCACATGATGTAAAAATGCACTGATATGTGCAGCACATGTGTACTGTGTCCACATGGAGCACAGTGACAGAAGGTCACCATGACCTACTGTGTCCACCTCACTTTATTATATGGGAGTGTTTTCAAACATTAATATGTATGGAATATATTATATACAAAGACAATCTAATCTAAATTATACAGCACTAACTTTCAACAGTGCACAGCACACTATTTGTTTTTACAGTTTGATGTTGGGAGAGAGTATTGTAGTGTGTGTGTGTGTGTGTGTGTGTGTGCGTCCACAGAGACATATCATGCTATAACTCAATGAATACTGTAGATATCACCATGACATTATGTGGGCATATATATATATATATAATGCACATCAGATGTAATGATCCGTTTGAGTAAAGGTCAAGTTAAAAATCACATTATGGTTCTAACTCCAGAACAGAGGGTCACAGAACTTTCGAGATTGGTACCAAATGATGCAGAATGAAAATTTATACAATTCTAATAATTGGTGTTATCACCTACAACCAATAGTTTTTCAAATTGCTGGAGGTCAAAGGTGACATGTGTCCAAATTAATTTGTGTAACACTGTTTGTGTCAAACATAGACATATCACACTATAACTTAATTAATACTGGATATTGTCACGGATCGGGGTGAGGTGAAAGGAGGACTCCATTGCACAGTACTGAAGGGCAAAATAATTTAATAACAAAACTACAACATAAAGACAAGACAAACACAACCTGGGAGTGGACGGCCAGAGTCCGTGGTGATGATGAGTGTCCGGGTTATGGTGATTGGGGAGATGGAAGCAATAGTCCGGGTTATGGGGGTGACATATCTGAATGGTCCTGCACTGGCAGCTACAAGCCTTACTGCTTATATAGCCACAGATTAGGAACGGCTTGCAGCTGCGCAGTGCAGGACCAGGGGAGTGTGGAGATTGGGGGAAAGGTCACTGGAGCGGAGGTCATGACAGTACCCCCCCCCTAAGGGGCGGCTCCTGAAGCCCCTAAAAAACAAAAAAAACCACAAACCCCCCCCCCCCCCCCCGTTGTCCAGAGCTCAAAAATAAAAACATTTTTAAGTAGTATTTCTCCGAGCAGGGCGGCATGGTAACCTCCTGGTCGGAGTACCCTCTGGGCAGAGCGGTGTGGCATCCTTCTGGGCAGGGCGGTGTGGAAACCCCCTGGGCGGAGTACCCTCTGGGCGGAGCGGTGTGGAATCCCTTCTGAGCAGGGCGGTGTGGAAACGCCCTGGCGGAGTACCCTCTGGGCAGAGCGGTGTGGCATCCTTCTGGGCAGGGCGGTGTGGAAACCCCCTGGGCGGAGTACCCTCTGGGCAGAGCGGTGTGGCATCCTTCTGGGCAGGGCGGTGTGGAAACCCCCTGGGCGGAGTACCCTCTGGGCAGAGCGGTGTGGAATCCCTTCTGGGCAGGGCGGTGTGGAAACCCCCTGGCGGAGTACCCTCTGGGCAGAGCGGTGTGGCATCCTTCTGGGCAGGGCGGTGTGGAAACCCCCTGGGCGGAGTACCCTCTGGGCAGAGCGGTGTGGCATCCCTCTGGGCAGGGCGGTGTGGAAACCCCCTGAGTAGGGCGGCGTTGAACCCTTCCGGGCGGAAGACCCTCAGGACTGAGTGGCCTGAGAGGTCTGGGTTGGTAGCAGGAGCAACTGAACTGGTCTGACTGAGGACCAAGGAGACTGATTGGTGGGGTCACCACGGACTCTGGCTGAGACAGGAACAAGACAAAACGAAGAAACGGGCAACAGGCAGGGACAGGAAACAGGCAGGCAGAAACAAACAACAAGCAAGGACAGGGGACAGAAGCCAGCGACGGGCAACAGGCAGGGACAAGGGACGGAAACCAGCAACGGGCAACAGGCAGGGACCGGGGACAGAAGCCAGCAACGGGCAACAGGCAGGGACAGGGGACAGAAGCCAGCAACGGGCAACAGGCAGGGACAGGGGACAGAAGCCAGCAACGGGCAACAGAAGCCAACCACAGGCAACAGGCAGGGACAGGGAACAGAAGCCAACCACGGGCAACAGGCAGGGACAGGGGACAGAAGCCAACCACGGGCAACAGGCAGGGACAGGGGACAGAAGCGAGCAACGAGCAAGAGTCAGGGACAGGAACAGACAGAAAAGACCAACGACAGACCAAGCCCGACGAAAAGACACAACGCCAGAAGACAAGACAACAAGCCCGAAGACAAGACAACAAGCCCGAAGACAAGACAACAAGCCCGAAGACAAGACAACAAGCCCGAAGACAAGACAAAAAGCCCGAAGACAAGACAAAAAGCCAGAAGACAAGACAAAAAGCCAGAAGACAAGACAAAAAGCCAGAAGACAAGACAAAAAGCCAGAAGACAAGACAAAAAGCCAGAAGACAAGACAAAAAGCCAGAAACTCGGAACGCTAGCCAGAAACTCGGAACGCTAGCCAGAAACTCGGAACGCTAGCCAGAAACTCGGAACGCTAGCCAGAAACTCGGAACGCTAGCCAGAAACTCGGAACGCTAGCCAGAAACTCGGAACGCTAGCCAGAAACTCGGAACGCTAGCCAGAAACTCGGAACGCTAGCCAGAAACTCGGAACGCTAGCCAGAAACTCGGAACGCTAGCCAGAAACTCGGAACGCTAGCCAGAAACTCGGAACGCTAGCCAGAAACTCGGAACGCTAGCCAGAAACTCGGAACGCTAGCCAGAAACACGGAACGCTAGCCAGAAACACGGAACGCTAGCCAGAAACACGGAACGCTAGCCAGAAACACGGAACGCTAGCCAGAAACACGGAACGCTAGCCAGAAACACGGAACGCTAGCCAGAAACACGGAACGCTAGCCAGAAACACGGAACGCTAGCCAGAAACACGGAACGCTAGCCAGAAACACGGAACGCTAGCCAGAAACACGGAACGCTAGCCAGAAACACGGAACGCTAGCCAGAAACACGGAACGCTAGCCAGAAACACAGAACGCTAGCCAGAAACACAGAACGCTAGCCAGAAACACAGAACGCTAGCCAGAAACACAGAACGCTAGCCAGAAACACAGAACGCACGGGCAGGGACACATAACTAGCTGGGAAAAACACAGAACGCTAATCCAGAAACACAGAACGCTAATCCAGAAACACAGAACGCTAATCCAGAAACACAGAACGCTAATCCAGAAACACAGAACGCTAATCCAGAAACACAGAACGCTAATCCAGAAACACAGAACGCTAATCCAGACACACAGAACGCTAGGCAGGAAAACACAGAACGGGACAGAGACACAGACCGCTTAAGCCAGATACACAGACCGCTAGGAAGCGACACAGACCGCTAGGAAGCGACACACAACGCCAGGAAGCGACACACAACGCCAGAAAGCGACACACAACGCCAGAAAGCGACACACAACGCCAGAAAGCGACACAGAACGCCAGAAAGCGACACAGAACGCCAGAAAGCGACACAGAACGCCAGAAAGCGACACAGAACGCCAGAAAGCGACACAGAACGCCAGAAAGCGACACAGAACGCCAGAAAGCGACACAGAACGCCAGAAAGCGACACAGAACGCCAGAAAGCGACACAGAACGCCAGAAAGCGACACAGAACGCCAGAAAGCGACACAGAACGCCAGAAAGCGACACAGAACGCCAGAAAGCGACACAGAACGCCAGAAAGCGACACAGAACGCCAGAAAGCGACACAGAACGCCAGAAAGCGACACAGAACGCCAGAAAGCGACACAGAACGCTAGAAAGCGACACAGAACGCTAGGAAGGAACACAGAACGCTAGGAAGGAACACAGAACGCCAGGAAGGAACACAGAACGCCAGGAAGGAACACAGAACGCTGGGCAGATAAACTGAATGTTGGGGCAGGGAAACATAACAAACTGGGAAATACACAGACAGGGACAGAACGCAAGACTGGACAGACTTTAGACAGAACAAAACAGGGAAAACTAAAAACAAAAAGGGTCCCTTCAGCACTGGCGGAGTCCAGATGGTGGCAGGACCATTCTGTCACCGATCGGGGTGAGGTGAAAGGAGGACTCCATTGCACAGTACTGAAGGGCAAAATAATTTAATAACAAAACTACAACATAAAGACAAGACAAACACAACCTGGGAGTGGACGGCCAGAGTCCGTGGTGATGATGAGTGTCCGGGTTATGGTGATTGGGGAGATGGAAGCAATAGTCCGGGTTATGGGGGTGACATATCTGAATGGTCCTGCACTGGCAGCTACAAGCCTTACTGCTTATATAGCCACAGATTAGGAACGGCTTGCAGCTGCGCAGTGCAGGACCAGGGGAGTGTGGAGATTGGGGGAAAGGTCACTGGAGCGGAGGTCATGACAGTATCGGGGTGAGGTGAAAGGAGGACTCCATTGCACAGTACTGAAGGGCAAAATAATTTAATAACAAAACTACAACATAAAGACAAGACAAACACAACCTGGGAGTGGACGGCCAGAGTCCGTGGTGATGATGAGTGTCCGGGTTATGGTGATTGGGGAGATGGAAGCAATAGTCCGGGTTATGGGGGTGACATATCTGAATGGTCCTGCACTGGCAGCTACAAGCCTTACTGCTTATATAGCCACAGATTAGGAACGGCTTGCAGCTGCGCAGTGCAGGACCAGGGGAGTGTGGAGATTGGGGGAAAGGTCACTGGAGCGGAGGTCATGACAGATATATTATCATAATATTACACACACTGACACATATATACATTTAACCAAATTATCAATACCTTTGACCTTTTACAGGCCAAAGGTCAAGGTTGCATTTAGCAGAAAGGTCAAAATCACATTATTGGCTCTAATTCAAGATCAGGTTGTCATAGAAACTTGAAATTGGCACAAATTAGGGGTGAGATTAGACATTCTCTGAAGACTAGTTTTGCTGAGTAACCTGTATGGTAAATCCAAAGACATGCACTGATAGGGAAGGTCTCCCTTGACAAAGAGATCATTGATCTCATTGGGACACACCAGGGTCAATAAAGGTTAAATAAAAAAATATATACATTGAATTGCATAAAAGTTAATAATAATATTATATAATATTATGTGTGTCATTTTTCTTAAGTGTTTGAAAATTCTTATTTTTTTATTTATATATTCTTTGAAGGATGACAATCTTAAAATCCTGATCAACAACTTTGGGAAAAAAGACTGGAAAACCATTGCCAGTTTTTTACCGGTAAGTGGACACAGAAACATTTGTGTTACTGATTACAATCTGGTTCCTACGATGGGAACAATGTCTGAAAAATGTCAAATGAAGACGACAAAAAACACTTTTGTCACCACAGGGCCGGACAGAATTCCAGTGCATGCAGCGGTGGAGGACATGCCTTAATCCTGACTTAATCAAAATCCACTGGTCCAAAGAAGAAGATGATAAGGTGAACTTTTAAAACTGCATATGATGTTCGTCATTACTTTTTAATCAAACCTGTAAAACCACAGTGACAGCCCAAGTATCACAAATCTGTTAGAACTTCTGTGATTATGCACCTGAATTACTCACTTAATGGGGTTTTGAACCCCCAACCAAGCCTCCAAGGGAATGTGCCTGGAAGGCAGTCCCCGCCCCCACTGGCTCTAGCCAATCACAGCATTCGAGGTAGATTTTTATATTTTTTCCTGAAGAGAACTTGACAATTGTTCAGTTGATCCAAGGTGAGTCGCCTATACTTTGATAAAGTTCTTTATCTGTAACTTGTGGAATGTTGTGAACTGTAACAGTCAATGCTGCAGTTGTCATATAGGTTATTAGGGGTGTGAGAAAAAATTGATTCACATATGTATCGGGATTTTTTGTTTTACGATTTTTAAATAGATTTTTTTTGTTCCATTTTTTTCTTCAAAAATTGATTTTCCCCATATTTAAATGATTAATTTTAAGGTTGAAAAAAATCACCACTTGTAAAGACCATAGACTGTATGAGTCAGTCAGATGTATAATATGTGTCATGGAATACACAGAAATGACCTCAGTGAAGGCACACAGATGACAGCTAGCTTATTATGCTATTATCTTCAACTACACACCAGCGTTAAACAGCATTAACTTCTGCACAGATAAACAAACACTATGATAATATCTATTCAAGTGTTATTAATGTGACCTTGTGTCATTTACACAGTAATAAACCAGGAGGATATGAACAGTTGGAAACAGAGGGTGACATGGCTATGTTAGCAACAACACAACAGCTAATTCTAAACATGGAGGTGGTGCGTTCAGGACCGTCGTAATATCTCTGGTGCGTTCAACAGCGTGGGATATCTGAAAACTTATCGAAAATGAGTTGTTCCTGAATAAATATAGTTAAACAATCAACAACAGTTAAAGTGTGTGGTGTTTGTAACAGAAGGAAGAGCAGAGCTGGACATGTTGACTTTAAAGTTGACTTTATTATAAGTCTGTTCATTTAAAGGCTCCTGTTTGTGTTGTAGATAAATGTCACAGTTTATTTCCCAAAGTCTGGTTCAAATATATTACTGCTGAATAAATGTGAACTGACTCACATATGATGGAAATATAGATATGATATGATCTGTAGGATCATCATGTAGCTTTTTCACCTGGTCTGGTGTTAAAAAGATAAGAGAAAAATCTGGAATATCAAAGAATGGGAATTTAAATTGAATTGACACATCATACAAGAATCGAATTGGCATAAAAGTATATCGTCCCAGCTTTATAGGATATGTATGTTTACCTGCTAATGCTAATGAGCTAACCTATGTATGGTTACCTGAATAGGCAGCAATGCTAATGAGCTAATTAGCTTTTTACTGTTCAGGAGGTTTAGCATAGGAATCAGACTGCTTTTGGATTTGGAGAAAGGGGACACCGAGTGAATAGTGATGAAAAGACTTGGTATGTGAAATAAGTTGAAAAATTCCTAATACAGATGAGAGAGAGAGGGTGGGGGGGGTAGGACTCAGTGTCTGTACTTCCCCCAGCATTCTAGCTCCTAGGGTTAAACTGAACTGTGACTTCAGTCTGTTTGTAATTAACCTGACCAAATAAATTATTTCTGTTCTATTTAAACAGATGATAGAACTTGTGGGCAAATATGGCACCAAACGTTGGCCTATCATTGCCAAGCACCTGACAGGACGGTTAGGGAAACAGTGTCGCGAACGCTGGATTAACCACCTTGACCCACTTTTAAATAAATCTTCCTGGACAAATGAAGAAGAACTGATTATCTACAAGGCCCACTGCCTCATGGGAAACCGCTGGGCTGATATTGCCAGGTTGCTTCCTGGAAGGTGGGTGGATGTTTTTTGTTTGTTTGTTTGTTTTTTGCTTAAACTGTGGTTAAGACATTATTTAGTTGTTCATCTTAAAAAATGGGCAGATTTTCAGAGGTTGTTTGAAGAAATGTGACGATAGATTAAAGGGACAGTATTTTTCAGATGAATGTGTTTGTCACCCACAGTGACTCCGCCCCTCCCTTCTGACTCCGCCTCTTTACTCTGGTGCACCCACAGTGACTTACCCCCGACACTATCCTGTGAGCCCAGTTGTGGTCCGGTTTTGGTCAAAGCCAAAGTAGTCCCGGCAGGTTTCCTGTGGTCAACAAAATAAAACGTGTTTCTTCTCAAAACAGTATGTGTTGGAATGAATGATTTATTTACATAACAAACCAGTCACGGAACAAAAACTCACACCTCATAATTACTTGGAGCTACTTCCTATCAATAGTGATCAATGTGCTAACTACTAACACTGCTAACAGCTGTGCACCTTATTAAAGTACTTTCGTCAGTTGTTGGTCAGTGTTAGCGGCTGCTACGTGCAGGTGCACAGCTGTTAGCAGTGACAACACTAGTGCATTGTTCGCTATTGAGAGAAAGTAGCTCCAAGTAATTACGAGGTGTGAGTTTCTGTTCCGTGACAGTTTTGTTATGTAAATAAATCACTCATTCCAACACATACTGTTTTGAGAAGAAACACGTTTTATTTTGTTGACCACAGGAAACCTGCCGGGACTACTTTGGCTTTGACCAAAACCGGACCAGAACTGGGCTCACAGGACACTGGGGGGTAAGTCACTGTGGGTGCACCAGAGTAAAGGGGCAGGGTCAGAAGGGAGGGGCGGAGTCACTGTGGGTGCACCAGAGTAAAGACACTGATGACAAACTCATTCATCTGAACAATACTGAAATGTCCCTTTAATAATTCTTTTATCCATTAGGACAGACAACGCTGTGAAGACCCACTGGAACACTGCTCTCAAACGTAAAGCAGAGCTGGGCTTATTGAAAGACGAATCTGGCAGCATTTCCCTTGACATTCAGCAATATGTGGAAGGAGAGGTACAGTTCCTACGTTAACCAACATGTTTTTTCTCATGTTTTCACTAGCAATTCATCTATAAGGTGCACTGGACTGGACGCATAAAGTCATGAGATAAAAAGTCCAAATTATTAGATAAATATTATATAATAGATCTTGCTGGGTGTTGATTGTTGTGGCCTGTGTTTGCATGACACAAACCACTACAGTGGTAGACTGTCTGCGTCACCTGAAACTGGGTTCTACTAATTCCACCAGCAGTAACAACTGACACCATGAGCATTATCATACTCAGATTCCTGTATACACTTCCAAAACAGCCCCAAATAATTATTATTATAGTCTTTCTTTCTGCTCCATTTCCACAACACATTAGTAGAAAACAATCTATGAGCTGTGCACGAGTATCATCTGAAGACACTTCTGGAGTTTTGCCCAAAAATCATACTCAAATTTAATTTGGAAATGAATATAGATATTTGAATAATATTTGAATATTTATTACTTGTATTACTCTAAAAATACCTCACTAAGTAACACCTCGACATCAAAATTAAATGTGACCCTCCACCACCAAACCAGGCATAAGTGGCGCTGAGCCGTTCAGAGCTACAGCCAAATTTAGGCTGGAAGGTGATTTGTTATTAGTGTTTACACCTTATCAAAAAACGGTACCTTAACACCTCTATGTTCACTTCCTGTGGTCATTACATTGAAATCCAATCAATAAAGGTGTTTATTGAGTCAATTATTTAAGCGGTGACAAAAGTTCAGGTATTGCTGAGCAAAGACAAAGACGACTTCCACCTCTTTTCGCCGAACAAAACGATCTCCGTTCCGTGGGTAAACACCCAAGTGTTTGGTACGAGGTAAAAGCTTATATTGAATGTTCTGTCCAATGGTGTAAGCCAAATGATTATAATACGTCACACTTCTGTCCTATTATTATAATATATAAAACTTCTGTGACATGTCCATCAGAGTGTCCTTTAACATCTGTCAACAATTTGTGTCAATCGGATACAAATTATTATGCGTTGCTAAGGACTTCCTACCCCAAAACAGTCCAAAACTTTAACGGACAATATCTAAAAATATGCAAATTGTAAAATATGTCCAAATGTGGATATTAAAATGACCATAACTTTGGTTCTACTTGTGATAGAAACATCATTTTTTCACCATCTTAAACCTTAGTTTACACTCTACCAAGATACACACATAACTCTGTTTTGATTTCCAGACACTTATGTCTGGTTTCGTGGTGGCGGGTCACAAATATTATATTCAGTCCACCAGGGGGCAGTATTCAGTCGAATATTGTGCTTTGTTTTCAACCATTAATGATGAAACATGCAGTGTCAAGAGTAATGAGGATTATTAGTGGCTCATTATAGTTCAGTTGGAAATAGGACATTAAAAAATGTAATTATGAGATAAAAAAAATCTAAATTGTGTGATTAAGAAGTCAAAATTATGAGAAAAATTCAGAATTATGAGATAAAAAGTCAAATTTATGAGATTAAAATGTAAAACTTATGAAAAAAAATATATGGTCAGTTACAATTTCTGAATTACAACTTATTTTTCATACTGTCACATTTGTCTAGTTTGATAAAGTAATGAGTCTATGCCGAGAATAAGCCTATAAAGTACAGATATATATGTAAAAACGTAGGGAGTAAAAGTAAAAAGTTATTTTGTTAACCTGTGACACTTCCATAGTGTGACTCACTGATGTTCCATCTACCTCGACTATTGTTCATGAATGAGCAGGACTGACCAGATTTCCCCAGAAGTAAAAAAAACAAAAAAACAACCTGAAATGAAATTGTTTACAACCACATTCATAAAAGTAATAGAAATAGTCCTAATGATACCATATACAGGTTAGAATATGAAGAGCTGCCTAATATTTGTTCGAATGTCTCTTTTTTTTGGTATAACATTAGAATTATATTTGAACGTTAAAATTCAAAGTCAAAGCCCTAGTACTAAAAATCTATATTAGTCATCATTTGTTCTGTGTTTTGGCTGTATTTGTTTGATCTGTAATGTGTTAATGTATAATTTGTGTCGTGTTACAGATAGACTTCCAATGTGACGTTGTGTTAGATGCTGAACCAGTAACTCCGACAGTGGTAAGCTGGTTTTAAACTTTCATGACTCCTAATGATGATTTGATTGAAAATATTTATTCCATTATTTCATCATATTCTTTTTCACTTTACTTCAGATTAGGGTTGTCACGATACTAAAATTTCCAACTCGATACCGATACCAAGGATAATACTCGATACTATTTCGATACTGGAGATGTGAGGGATTCCTTTTAAAATGTCCTCCATGGACTGTTAAAAAAAGGTAGTGAGTGCGGGTGCAGAATAAATGCATGTCTATCTCTTGGTAAGTTAAGGTAGGTCTATCTTTTTGCTCAAGCCCTTCTGCAGTGCTAACTGTAAGACTCTTTATGGTCGAGCATTATGTGCGCGGGCGGCAGCGTATTGCATCATGTGACCACCGCGGACCCCTTGCGGGACTAGCAGCGCACACGTCAAAAATGATAGGCTGACATGCTCACGGTGGCCTCCGTGGTGGTAACGTGATACTATTCGCTACCGCCTGGCTGCCGCCCGCGCGCATAAACGTTCGACTATATCGAGGCCTTTAAAAGCAAAGTTACATCGGATGGTCCAATCACAGACCTATAGAAATAGTGTATAGGTCTGTGGTCGCACTGGCGTCATCCCGTGTGCTGTCAGAGGCAGCTGGAGAAAAAAAGAGACTTTAACTTACACGCCGGCATTACGGCTGTGCCAGAGCTGACCGCGTTGATGCCTGTTTACAATTCTTAACGTTACCCGCTACAAAAAAGCGGCGACGCGACATAAAAACAAAAATCGATTTTCCAGCAACTTAGTATCTAATTAGATACCAAGGGTCAATATCGATTTAGTATCTAAAATCAATTTTTTTGACAACCCTACTTCAGATCAGGTTCGAGATGGACAAGAAGCTAGCACGTCCAAAAGCCAAGCAGAAGCTCACTGGCCCACCTCCACGGACTCCGACCCCCAGCCCGTCCGTACCCCACAGTTCAAGCTCATCTTTAAGTGGCACATCAACAGCAGCAGCACCAGTCAACCAGAAGAAGCTTGTTGATGCAGCACTTAAAATGGTTGCTGAAGACATGCTGCCTCTTAGGTAAGGAAGACTCCTCGTGTTGGCTTTTAATTTTCCAAAAAAATCACCAAATTTGATGATTTTAAAGACACAAACATCTTCTACGTGATGGTGAAATGTAAATTTTTTTCAAGTGTTCAGTAGAGCTCCACTATAGACAGCAAATCACCAGTCAGGATCACTTTCACATATAGGGTTAGGGTTAAAGTCTCTGAACTTTAACTTTTTGTTCCTTTTTTTTTCCCTCTCCAGTTTTGTTGAAGGCGCAGGCTTTAGGTCATTTATGAGCATCATTTGCCCAGAATACAACAAACTGTCCCAGCGTGCGGTCAGTCTGCAGCTCTATGATGACGTGGAGAGAACCATCAAGCCCCAGCTCATCCGTGACCTTAAATCCTGCCTGGCCAAAACCAAAGACCGGGAGGGTGCTATTCATGTGACCTGTGACCTGTGGGCGGGCGATCTGTCTGTTCCGGCCGAGGAGCCCGTCGTCGTCGTGCAGCTGCATTTTATCACAGATTCCTGGCAGATCCGTCGTCCCATCGTGGCTTTTCGTCACCTGAGTGATAAAAACCTCTGTGCCGCCGTCCCCAGGGAACTGGAAGGTGTTCTGCTCAGCTACGGAATCTTTCCTCACAGCATCGGCTACATGCTCACCAATCAGGCCAAAGAAGCTCTCGCTGCCAACAGCTTGTTCTGTGACTACAAGATCATGTGTCCGTCCAACAGGGGAGACCCCGATGGAGACGACATCGTGGCTTTTCTGACGGACAAGATGTCTGACACAGAGTCGCCCTTCTCAGAGCTGCAGATGGGGACCAGGACCAGCTGTGTGGCCAGTACGATGCAGCTAGTGATCAAGGAGGCGCTGAAGAACTCACGTGTTGTGGAGAACCTACTGTCACAGGTCCACAATGTTGTGGGTTTCTTTAGGAGCAATGCCAACTGGAGTGAGGTATAAAAAAAACAAAAACAAAACACGGAAGTGGTGCCTGGCACAACAAACCCCCTGCACACATTTTACCTGATTTGTCCTATCTCTTATCATTGTGAAAACACATTTTTGGTGACTGTGACCTTTGACCTAAAATTGGTTCAGTAGTTTTTGCTTTAACCTGCTGATAAACAAACAAACAGACTAGAAGGCCACATGGAGCGTGGTAACTTCACGAATTATATGAAATCTGTGATCTTGTCCAATCATGAATCATTATCATGTTAAATCATCAATACATGTTGAACACAACAAATCTCTGCTGTGACCATGACGCCAAAATTCAATAAGGCATCAGACCAGAAGTAGTGAGTTCATTCAGCTAAAACTCGCTCTGTTTCATCCCTGTATCCGTCTCCTTCTACATGCCAAATGTCGGAACGATCCGTCAAGAATTGACAAAGCTGGAGTGAGAACAGAGGAAATGTGTACACACACACATTTAAATCAACACGAATCAGAGATTTCCAAAGTTATGTTGGTTTAACAGATGATTTAAAGATGCCTGTTTTTGACTCTGCTTGTCATGTGACTCCTCAGGTGCTGATGAAGGAATGCGGCCTGATCTTGTGTCCTTCCTCTAGTAGCTGTCGCTGGAACTCAATGATGGTGTCCTTGCGTCGCATGGTCCAGGAGAATGCATGGAATCCCATCATGACCATTCTGGCTCAGGCTCGTATCGAGGCCAATGACTCAGCCAGCGTTCCACCTCTCGTCATGGTCAAGCGAGAGCAAGTCCGCGACATCCTGAGCCTCCTGGAGCCCTTTGAGGAGGCCTTACAGGTAGAGATTTTCTTTTGTAGAAGAAAATTAGACATTGACCATTAAAAAAAAATTGTTATGAATAAGTTGATTTCCCGTGATGTCACATTGCTATATAGTCAGTGCGCCATTTTCAGATGGAGGGCAGGAAGTGAAGTCGCTTGACGAAGCTGAGGGAGTTTTCCGTTTGGAAAATATCTGTTTTGTGTAGTTTAGGGTTGCACCAATTGTTCTAATGGAGAGAAGGAAAATCTTTTTTTTAATTCTTATTATTCTTATTAATTATTTAGTTATTGTTAAGAGTACTAAAGATTGTCATTCACAAAGGTGAGAAATGGAAAAAGCTCACAGAAAAATGCCATAAAAAGTAGATGATATATCTGTGTTTGCATTCGAGAGGAGCAGAGTCTGCTAATGCTAATGCTAATGGCAGTGTCTGCAGTGGCCGCTTCTCTATCCTCCTTCGCAATAATCCAGGTCTTCAACAGTGTTGCACTTGATCTCTGAGAGTGGTTTACCTAGACACATCAAGAGGAGTTGCATGTTTGTTGACATTAGTCGCTACTCTCTACAAAATAAAACACTCACCCTGGTGAAGACTAAACCATAATTATGGCTGAACCTTTTGGTACTGAGATTGTGGACCCATCCACCAGCAAAAAAGTTGTACGTCTTCACATTTTTCTGGGCTTTGATCTGCTGCTGGTGTAGTAGGATGTTAGGGTTATGGTGGTGCAGTAGGATGTTAGTGTTAGGGTGGTGCAGTAGGATGTTAGGGTGGTGTAGTAGGATGTTAGGGTGGTGCAGTAGGATGTTAGGGTGGTGCAGTAGGATGTTAGTGTTAGGGTGGTGCAGTAGGATGTTAGGGTGGTGTAGTAGGATGTTAGGGTGGTGTAGTAGGATGTTAGGGTTAGGGTGGTGTAATAGGATGTTAGGGTTAGGGTGGTGTAGTAGGATGTTAGGGTTAGGGTGGTGTAGTAGGATGTTAGGGTTAGGGTGGTGTAGTAGGATGTTAGGGTTAGGGTGGTGTAGTAGGATGTTAGGGTTAGGGTGGTGTAGTAGGATGTTAGGGTTAGGGTGGTGTAGTAGGATGTTAGGGTTAGGGTGGTGCAGTAGGATGTTAGGGTTAGGGTGGTGTAGTAGGATGTTAGGGTTAGGGTGGTGTAGTAGGATGTTAGTGTTAGGGTGGTGTAATAGGATGTTAGGGTTAGGGTGGTGTAGTAGGATGTTAGGGTTAGGGTGGTGTAGTAGGATGTTAGGGTTAGGGTGGTGTAGTAGGATGTTAGGGTTAGGGTGGTGTAGTAGGATGTTAGGGTTAGGGTGGTGTAGTAGGATGTTAAGGTGGTGTAGGAGGATGTTGAGGTGGTGTAGTAGGGTGTTAGGGTAGTGTAGTAGGGTGTTAGGGTGGTGTAGTAGGATGTTAGGGTGGTGTGGTAGGATGTTAGGGTGATGTAGTAGGATGTTAGGGTGGTGTAGTAGGATGTTAAGGTGGTGTAGTAGGATGTTAGGGTGGTGTAGTAGGGTGTTAGGGTAGTGTAGTAGGGTGTTAGGGTAGTGTAGTAGGGTGTTAAGGTGGTGTAGTAGGATGTTAGGGTGGTGTGGTAGGATGTTAGGGTAGTGTAGTAGGGTGTTAAGGTGGTGTAGTAGGATGTTAGGGTGGTGTGGTAGGATGTTAGGGTGGTGTGGTAGGATGTTAGGGTAGTGTAGTAGGGTGTTAAGGTGGTGTAGTAGGATGTTAGGGTGGTGTGGTAGGATGTTAGGGTGGTGTGGTAGGATGTTAGGGTAGTGTAGTAGGGTGTTAAGGTGGTGTAGTAGGGTGTTAGGGTAGTGTAGTAGGGTGTTAGGGTAGTGTAGTAGGGTGTTAGGGTAGTGTAGTAGGGTGTTAGGGTAGTGTAGTAGGGTGTTAAGGTGGTGTAGTAGGATGTTAGGGTGGTGTGGTAGGATGTTAGGGTAGTGTAGTAGGGTGTTAAGGTGGTGTGGTAGGATGTTAGGGTGGTGTGGTAGGATGTTAGGGTAGTGTAGTAGGGTGTTAAGGTGGTGCGGTAGGGTGTTAGGGTGGTGCGGTAGGATGTTAGGGTGGTGCGGTAGGATGTTAGGGTGGTGCGGTAGGATGTTAGGGTGGTGCGGTAGGATGTTAGGGTGGTGCGGTAGGATGTTAGGGTGGTGTATAAGTCATTAATATCTTGTCTTCTGTCACGGTTGCGAAAGCCTTTGAGATTGCTTGCAGTTTTAAATTTATTATTATTTTGACTTTTATTTTTTCTCCCTTTTTTCAATTGACTGTTTTTAAATTGTATCTTGATGCTTTTAATATTTTATGTAAAGCACTTTGAATTACCTGGCTGTTGACATGTGCTATAGAAATAAACTTGCCTTGTCTTTTGTCCAAAACTCATTCATTTTCATCAGATTCAGGTCATTTTTAATTAACTGTATGTATCTGTTTAGACACTGGATCTAAATCCATATAATAAAAACTATCTTCAATGGTTTCCTCCATAGCAACAGTCTCCATGGTTACTTCCTTCCCTCAAGCTGTTACTTGCATATATTTATCCATATTTTATCACATTTTTGGCTGTTTTTCCTGTACTTGAGAAAAGGGGTTTTTGTGGGAAATTTGAGTACAAGTGTAGTGTTTTTTTTGTGTGTATTTTGGAAATGTCTGTCCAGCCCCCCCACACAAGACACAGAACAGTTGACCGACGTTGAGTGTTTTGATATCATCATTAGTGTATTTTCCACACTATAAGGTGCACTGGACTATAAGGCGTATTAAGTGAAGTTTAAATCATGAGATAAAAATTGAACATTTATCAGACCAGATCAAAATACCAAGTCACTAAGAACAACCAGAATTAATCCCTATATAAGGTGCACTGTGGTTTTTAGAGAAAATGAAACCATTTTAAGTGCGCCTTGTAGTTTGGAAAATATGGTAATTGAATTTAATCCAAAGCAACCCTGTGATTAATCAGATTAAAAATGTTAGTCATTTGACATTCATACTATTTCTGCCTTCCATTATGTTTGAGTGGTAATCACCTGAACTCTAAATATAAATACTTTTGCTTTATGTCTCTGTTGATGTAGGTACTACAAGGAAACTGTGTAACCAGCTCCTACATCATCCCATCCCTTGTTGGCCTTGAGAAGACGTTAGCGAGCCGTGTTACCAACTACACACACTTTAGCAAGGCTCTGCGCACTGGTCTGCACACACACTTTCAATCCTTGATTCATCAGCAGGACCTGATACTAGCTGCGGTACTTGACCCCAGGATCAAAATGCAGGTACCAAATCTCAATCAAACCAACCACTTTAACATTAATGCACTTTATCGTCCTGTGTGTTCAGGACTTTTGCAGAAAGGAATGGATTGTATACAGCAGCAATAAAACACAGAACAAATCGGCAACATCTAACTGTGGAACAAACCATCAAACTATATCACACACAGTCGCAGCTTCCAGCTGAGCTGAACCAGCTAGCTGTGTTAGCTGTGGTAGCCTAAATGACAGCTTCAATACTTAACATGTTACATAGGCAGCTAACATAACACTGAATAAGAAGAACTCTTAACAAAGCCACGAAAGTTAGCATGGTGTCACCAATTCTTCACACCACATGTTTAAATGGACATTTAAACTCTGTAGGTACCACACTGGCCAAGTTAAAGAGACAGTTCAGTATTTTTCAGATGAATGTGTTTGTCATCAGTGTCTTTACTCTGGTGCACCCACACTGACTTACCCCCGACTGTGTCCTGTGAGCCCAGTTCATTTTGGTCAAAGTGAAAGTACAAACCGGATTCGGTTGAAGTTGGGAAATTGTGTAAAATGTAAATAAAAACAAAATACAATGATTTTAAAATCCTTTTCAACCTATATTCAATTGAATACACTACAAAGACAACATATTTAATGTTCAAACTGATAAACTTTATAGTTTTTTGCCAAATAATAATTAACTTAGAATTTCATGGCTGCAACACGTGCAGTAGAAGTTGGGAAAGTTGGCAAAAAATACTGAGAAAGCTGAGAAAAGCTCATCATAAACCTATTTGAAACATCCCACATGTGATCAGGCTAATTGGGAACAGGTGGGGACCATGATTGGGTATAAAAGGAGCCTCCCCAAACATGCTCAGTCATTCACAAGCAAGGATGGGGCGAGGTTCACCACTTTGTCCACAACTGCGTGAGAAAATAGTTGAACAGTTTAAGAACAACATTTCTCAAAGCAAAATTGCAAGGAATTTAGAGATTTCAACATCTACGGTCCATAATATCATCAAAAGGTTCAGAGAATCTGGTGAAATCACTGCACGTAAGCACCACGGCCGGAAACCAAGACTGAATGACCGTGACCTTCGATCCCTCAGACGGCACTGCCTTAAAAACCGACATGAGTGTGTAAAGGATATCACCATATGGGCTCAGGAACACTTCAGAAAATCACTGTCAGTAAATACAGTTGGTCACTACATCAGTAAGTGCGGGTTAAAACTCTACCATGCAAAGCAAAAGCCGTTTATGAACAACATCCAGAAACGCCGCCGGGTTCTCTGGGCCCGAGCTCATGTAAAATGGACTGATGCACAATGGAAAAGTGTTTTGTGGTCTGATGAGTCCACTTTTCAAATTGTTTTTGGAAACACTGGACGTCGTGTCCTCCGGACCAAAGAGGAAGCGGACCATCCGGACTGTTATCAACGCAAAGTTCAAAAGCCAGCATCTGTGATGGTATGGGGGTGCATTAGTTCCCATGGCATGGGTGACTTACATTTCTGTGAAGGCAACATAAATGCTGAAAAGTACATACAGATTTTGGAGCAACATATGCTGCCATCCAAGCCACGTCTTTTTCATGGACGCCGCTGCTTATTTCAGCAAGATAATGCCAAGCCACATTCTGCACGTGTTACAACAGCGTGACTTCCAAGTAAAAGAGTCCAGGTTCTCCCCTGGCCCGCTTGCAGTCCAGACCTGTCTCCCATTGAAAATGTGTGGCGCATTATGAAGCGTAAAATACGACAGAGAAGACCCCGGACTGTTGAACAACTGAAGCGGTTCATCAAGCAAGAATGGGAAAGAATTCCACATGAGAAGCTAAGAGAATTAGTCTCCTCTCTTCCAAAACGTTTATTGACTGTTATTAAAAGGAAAGGTGATGTAACGAAGTGGTAAACATGCCCTTTCCCAACTTCTACTGCACGTGTTGCAGCCATGAAATTCTAAGTTAATTATTATTTGGCAAAAAACAATAAAGTTTATCAGTTTGAACATTAAATATGTTGTCTTTGTAGTGTATTCAATTGAATATAGGTTGAAAAGGATTTTAAAATCATTGTATTTTGTTTTTATTTACATTTTACACAATGTCCCAACTTCAACCGAATCCGGTTTGTAGTTCCGGCAGGTTTCCTGGGGTCAACAAAATAAAATGTGTTTGTTCTCAAAACAGTATGTGTTGGAATGAGTGATTTATTTACATAACAAAAGTGTCACAGAACAAAAACTCACACCTCGTAATTACTTGGAGCTACTTTCTCTCAATAGTGATGAATGTGCTAGTGTTGTCACTGCTAACAGCTGTGCACCTGTACGTAGGAGCTGCTAACAATGCTAACAGCTAACACTGCCCAAAAACTGATAAAAGTAGTTAGATAAGGCCCACAGCTGTTAGCAGTCACAATGCTAGTGCATTGATCACGATTGAGAGAAAGCAGCTCTAAACACTTACAAGGTGTGAGTTTTTGTTCTGTGACCGTTTTGTTATGTAAATAAATCACTCATTCCAACACATACTGTTTTGAGAAGGAACAGATTTTATTTTGTTGACCCCAGGAAACCTGCTGGGACTACTTTGGCTTTGACCAAAACAGGACGAGAATTGTGACTTTGACCTTTGACATTTACTCAAATGGATCATAGCATCTGATGCCCATTAGCTATATGTATATGTCCATGTAATGTCATGGTGATATCTACAGTATTCATTGAGTTATAGTATGATATGTCTCTGCGGACACACACACACAAGTTGATTACAATAATCTCTCCCAACCAATGTTGGGTGAGTTTAAAAAATTAACCATTTCCACACCGAAGCCACTTCAATGACACTTAGACTTTGAACTCTTTTTTTAAACTTCTTTTCAGCCATTTGCTGATGTCAAGCAGGAACACATGGGTTTCCTAACGCTACCATCCAGGCCTGAGGCTCACACCATCGTAAGCACCGCTTTGGGAAACGAAGAAGTCTCAGCTGCTGCGTCTGTGCAGACAGATAAAGACGGTACAAACAAGGAGGCGAGTGAAAAACAGGAATGTCAAGGCGACGCAGCGACAGAGACGTCATGTGATTCAGACATGTGTGAAGGAGGCACTGGGAACGACCTGAAACGCAAATCTATCTTCAGCTTCCTTCAGCCTCCCACCAAAACCCAGAAGTTGTCGGAGTTGGACACGTACCTGGCCGAACCGCTGTGGGAAAACGGCTCCAGCGTGGCGTACTGGAAATCTGCCACTCGATTCCCCCAGCTGCAGAAGTTTGCCAGGAAGCTGCTGGCTGTTCCCGCCACGTCTGGAGGCTTCGACCGACTCTGTCCAATGGCTGCGTGCATCGTAAAAGCCAAGAGGAATCGCCTGCCCCCTCACACCACAGAGAGACTGCTTTTATATAAAAACTCCTTCAAGACCACAGCCCCTAGGAAGCCAGGTGCAGTTAAACCTAAACACTAAGGGGCCTGACTTTATTTTACATTTGTGCAGAGTCTTTTTTTTTGCCAGTGAATTATAAACCACAGGGGAACTTCATTTAGGCTACGTTCAAACTGCAGGTAAATTTTGCCCAAATAAACATTTTGCTGCCATTTGACCTGTTAAAGATCGTCTGACCGGCACAAATCAGATTTTTTTAAAAATCCGAACCAGGCCATTTTCAGATGTGGTACTAAATCAGATATTTTCCAGTGCGACTTCAGTCTGAACGGTCATGTCGCATTTATACAATTTTTTCGGTTACTTCCATGATTGACACAACAAACGTAAAGACCCAGACGTACGATATTATGAGTTTATGACTAGTTTAATGTATTTATAATTCCCACAAATGTCAACATGTCATTATCCACAGGTTGACCTTTGACCTTTAGCACTACAGTGTTTTCAGTCATCAGGCTGTAGATGCTAACCCTTGAAGCAGCTGTAAAACTATTCTTTTCTGTTAAAGGACTTTTTCCACTGTCTAGAAACTTATGACCAAAACCAGATGGTGAACTAGTGGGTACAGGTCCGGGGGGACAGGGCCAGTGGGTACAGGTCCGGGGGGGCAGGGCCAGTGGTTACAGGTCCAGGGAGGGCAGGGCCAGAGGCTGCTGGTGAACCCCTTAGTTTGTAGCATAGACATATCCTTCATATCGGATTTTCTCTAAATACCTTCAGTCAGTAACGTTCATCTTCTCTCCGTATGAACCTCTTCATTTCACCTCTAACTTATACATATTTTAAACTTAAAGGGACAGTTCAGTATTTTTCAAACGAATGTGTTTGTCATCAGTGTCTTTACTCTGGTGCACCCACAGTGACTCCGCCCCTTTACTCTGGTGCACCCACACCTACTTACCCCCCACAGTGTCCTGTGAGCCCAGTTCTGGTCCTGTTTTGGTCAAAGCCAAAGTAGTCCCAGCAGGTTTCCTGGGGTCAACAAAATAAAATGTGTTTCTTCTCAAAACAGTATGTGTTGGAATGAGTGATTTATTTACATAACAAACCTGTCACAGAACTAAAACTCACACCTCGTAATTGCTTGGAGCTACTTTCTCTCAATAGAATCAATGCGCTAGCATTATCACTGCTAACAGCTGTGCACCTGCACGTAGTAGCCGTTAACACTGACCAACAACTGATGAAAGTAGTTTAATAAGGTGCACAGCTGTTAGCAGTGTTAGTAGCTAGCGCATTGATCGTTATTGACAGAAAGTAGCTCCAAGTAATTACGAGGTGTGAGTTTTTGTTCCGTAACAGTTTTGTTATGTAAATAAATCACTCATTCCAACACATACTGTTTTGAGAAGAAACACATTTTATTTTGTTGACCCCAGGAAACCTGCTGGGACTACTTTGGCTTTGACCAGAACTGGACCAGAACTGGGTTTCACAGGACACTGTTGGGGGTAAGTTACTGTGGGTGCACCAGAGTAAAGGGGTGGAGTCAGAAGAGAGGGGCGGAGCCACAGTAAAGACACTGATGACAAACACATTCATGTGAAAAATACTGAACTGTCCCTTTAAATCTTCTTTTATTCAGCTCTATCCTTCATGTTGATACAACACTGTTGCCCACAGCAACCGCTAGCATCTTAGTCTTCCACATATCATAATATGCCGTATTTCCTCCGTCGTCATTACGTCGGAGCCTCTTGTGCATGCGGGGTCACTTCACAGATGCATTCCATTCACACTCCAGACTGATAAGTCACATTTAATGTGTACCGTATTTTCTGCACTATAAGGCGCACTGTCAATGAATGATTAATTTTAGATGTATTTTCATATATAAGGTGCATTAAGTGAAACAAAGCAGTCGGTTAATTCAGTCAAACTTTATTAAACACCTTCACAATAATTCTCACTTTTGTTCAAACATTAGTGAGTTTATTCATAGTAACTGAAACACTGACTTATAACGTAATGAAACACACTTAATGGGGTTTTGAACCCTCAACCATGCCTCCAAAGCAGCTGTGCCTGGAAGGCAGTGGCTCTAGCCAATCACAGCATTTGAGGTAGATTTCAGTATTTTTCCCTGAGGAGGACTCGACAACTGTCCAGTTGAGCCACAGTGAGTCAACTGTAACTTGATGAAGTTATTTATCTGTAACCTGTGGAATGATGTGAACTGTTGTAAACTGTGTGTAAATGTGAATACTGCAATTGTATGGTTACCTGCTAATGCTAATGAGCTAGGCTATGTATGGTTACCTGCTAATGCAAATGAGCTAGGCTATGTATGGTTACCTGCTAATGCTAATGAGCTAGGCTATGTATGGTTACCTGCTAATGAGCTCATTAGCTTTTTACTGCTGAGAAGGTTTAGCGTAGGGATCAGATGCTTTTGGATTTGCTTTTAAAAATAGCTGTTTCAGCTGCATGCTGTTTAAATAAAGTTATGTTTACTTGAAAGGGCTAGCTAGCGAGTTAGTTATCATTTAATGTTGAAGGTACCTTTAGCTAAACCAAATGTGAAGCATGTATTAGCTATTATAGTCAGTCTGTATGCTAGCAGTTGTGTAAATTTACATTCACTTGTTCTCAACAGTAAAAAGGTAATTATCTCATTAGCATAGCTGCCTGTTCAGGTAACCATACATAGCCTAGCTCATTAGCATTAGCAGGTAACCATACATAGTCTATATGACAATTGCAGTATTCACATTTACACACAGTTTACAACAGTTCACATCATTCCACAGGTTACAGATAAATAACTTCATCAAGTTACAGTCGACTCACTGTGGCTCAACTGGACAATTGTCGAGTCCTCCTCAGGGAAAAATACAAAAATGTACTTCGAGTGCTGTGATTGGCTAGAGCCACTGGGGGAGGGGACTGCCTTCTAGGCACAGCTGTCTTGGAGGCTTGGTTGGGGGTTCAAAACCCCATTGAGCATTAAACACACTCATATTTCACTAAATCAAATGTTAGCGTATTCACAATAACTGTCCAACACAATACACTGATTTTTTTCAGTTCAGTCCTGATATACGCACTGTAATATTATGGGATGTACAGTATTCTGCTCCTGCTTGTGTGTGTAACCATTAGCTCGGCAGATCAATAGCAGTTCCCCAAGAAAATGTCTGAGTTACATTCGCTGGTTTAGTATATTTACATCCCATTACACATTTAAATAAATCACTAGCTTAATGCTAAATTGAATGGGAAAATCCATAGGCATGTTGACAATTACAATTATCTGGTTAATGTACGAATTGTATTTTCTTTTTATCCAACAACAAAGGTTCACATCAGAGACATTTTTACTCTTTATTCTCACAATAACTGAACAGAAGATACTTACAGGGGTACGTTTTTCTGACCATACAAACTAAAAAAAACCCCAAAAAAACATGTCCACTTAGTTCCTTCTTGGATGTGAACTGCTACAGGAACAGTGGAAGTACAAAACCACATGTTACTGGACTTAATCTGACCACTAGAGGGCCCCCCCTTACCTGCTTTTAACAATATAATCTCACTAAACACAACCAGAATGAACCCACCCAGCGCCTTACTGTCCGGAAGATACGATAATATGAACAAGCACCAAGGAAAATCATATTTCACCAAAAAAATCTCAATTATGCATTAAAGGTATGGTAGGAGATGTTGGAAAACAGTTCCTGCAGCTTTATTTTGAAAGTATACACACCCATACCTCTGTGTCAGCCCACCCCTCCAAACCATGCCTTCAAAAGACTGGACTAAAACATTTAGGTTTTTTTGCAACATTCTATTTCAGTGCATGATATGGGATCATGAAGAGGTTTTCAAGCAATATAGTAAAAATGTTCCAAACAAAGATGTTCCACCTCAACTTTAAGACCTGCTGTATGAATATAGTCTTATTCACCACCATGTCCCTTATTCCTTTATGGCAGGTTCTTTTAAGGTTAAACTACTGAAATGAATCCAATGTCAGAGCAGCAAAGGTGTATTTAAAATATTAAATATGAGGGTGTTCTACTCAGGGTTTTCTTCTTGGTACTTTGGAACCAATGACCTTTGATAACGGTTTGAACATAGTTCAGACCAAGCTGCTGCTGTTACTGTTCTCTGTACTCTGAAAACTGTCCAGTTAAACCCTCTGTATATTCAATAATGAAAGTATTTCACCATACGACATTTAAGATGCCTTAAGAGAACAGTGAAAATGGTTTCATGCTTTTGTTTTATCGCACATAAGAACCGTTGCATGTGTGGAAATTAACTGAAATGTAGGAATTTAAATAATCAACATTGATCTAAAAACAGAAAAAACACCAGTCAGTTTGTTTTGTTGCAGAAAATACTTATTGCACCTTAAATGTGTTGGTGCCTCTAATGTTTTTTCTTTGTTATTTTTGTCGTTCACACTGGAGGCAGGACAGGCTGTGCTTCGGTCCGTCCACAGGAAATGGAACATGTTGTCTTAGATGTTTTAGAGGAAAAAAGTCATTTGTTCCTGTTCCTGTTGTTTTGCATTTGTCATGTCGTTAAAGGTGCCACAAAAGATGCTCTGAAAAGCAAAGACCATTTGAGTTGTTGATGCTGTTGAATGATTCGTTCCATTCTCAGTGTATAGGATGACCATACGTCTGCGTTCTGTCCAGACAGACGGCTCTGAACCCGGACTGTTGGGGCGTCTGTCACACGTCCTCACTTTTTACATTTTGTCCTTAGGATGAAATGTAAAAGGTGTGGATGTGTGACAGACATCCGGACAGTAGAACCGTCTGTCTGGACGACACCTGCACATATAGGCTGAATCTCATGTCACCTCTTCCTCTTTCAAACATCTGTATAAGGGGTAGGGCTTGAATGGGGACACCCCTTCATCACCAGTTCACTCCACCAGTTGTTATGTAACCAAAAACCACAGCTTTAACCACAGTTAAACTAACATGTGTGCTGTAGTTGTGCCGTTCTCCTGCATATGAACATAATTTTACTTCTGTATTTTCCACACTTTAAGGTGCATTAAGTGATGTCAGGATTATGAGATAAAAAACATTTTTTATTAATATCTGTGTCCAATCACTATGCATCCACCCATTACTCCATGTTTACATGAATAGTGTTTTTTTTTTTTTAATGTACATTTTATGGAGACAATGGTTAATTACAGCAAAAATACTACATCTGTGTACTTCTTTTGTAGATGCTGCAATTTTTAAAAGGATTCGCATTGTATTCTGGGTAATTTCTCGTACCCCTCTGTTTGGAGTCTGCCTCTGGAAAGTCTGTTTGAAAGAGTATAAAGCCCCTCCCCTTCTGCCGTAACCTGAACTGACACAGCCCTACCCCTACAGGTGGACGCACAAAACTGAGGGGAAGGGGTGACATGAGATTCAGCCACAGTCACCCTATCAGTGTATGTTTGAAGAGTGAATTGAAAGGTTTGTTTTAGTCCAAACTATTCCTCAAAGGGTCGGTGTGGCTGCAGGGGTTTGTTCCAACAGCAGCAGCGTCACACCACACTCAACTCTTCAGAGTCGATTGGTCAAACTGTGAACTCTTGATTGGTTGGAACAAAAACCTGCAGCCACCGCAGCCCTTTGTGGAATAGTTTAAACATGTCTGGTTTAGTCTGAAGACATCCATGGGAGTCATCGTCTTATCATCAGAGGTGGTAGAAGTGTATGC
>CM035789.1:47874941-47913102 GCA_020466265.1 Siphamia tubifer | reverse complement strand
GGGGGTAGTATTGGGGGTTTAGGGGGTAGTATAGGGGGTTTAGGGGGTAGTATTGGGGGTTTAGGGGGTAGTATAGGGGGTTTAGGGGGTAGTATTGGGGGTTTAGGGGGTAGTATTGGGGGTTTAGGGGGTAGTATAGGGGGTTTAGGGGGTAGTATTGGGGGTTTAGGGGGTAGTATTGGGGGTTTAGGGGGTAGTATAGGGGGTTTAGAGGGTAGTATTGTGGGTTTAGGGGGTAGTATAGGGGTTTAGGGGGTAGTATTGTGGGTTTAGGGGGTAGTATAGGGGGTTTAGGGGGTAGTATAGGGGGTTTAGGGGGTAGTATTGGGGGTTTAGGGGGTAGTATTGGGGGTTTAGGGGGTAGTATTGGGGGTTTAGGGGTAGTATTGGGGGTTTAGGGGGTAGTATAGGGGGTTTAGGGGTAGTATAGGGGGTTTAGGGGTAGTATAGGGGGTTTAGGGGTAGTATAGGGGGTTTAGGGGGTAGGTATAGGGGGTTTAGGGGCTAGTATAGGGGGTTTAGGGGTAGTATTGGGGGTTTAGGGGGTAGTATAGGGGGTTTAGGGGTAGTATAGGGGGTTTAGAGGGTAGTATAGGGGGTTTAGGGGGTAGTATTGGGGGTTTAGAGGGTAGTATTGGGGGTTTAGGGGGTAGTATTGGGGGTTTAGGGGGTAGTATAGGGGGTTTAGGGGTAGTATAGGGGGTTTAGGGGGTAGTATTGGGGGTTTAGGGGGTAGTATAGGGGGTTTAGAGGGTAGTATTGGGGTTTAGGGGTAGTATTGGGGGTTTAGGGGTAGTATTGGGGGTTTAGGGGGTAGTATTGGGGGTTTAAGGGGTAGTATAGGGGGTTTAGGGGGTAGTATTGGGGGTTTAGGGGTAGTATTGGGGGTTTAGGGGGTAGTATAGGGGGTTTAGGGGTAGCATTGGGGGTTTAGAGGGTAGTATAGGGGATTTAGGGGTAGTATTGGGGGGTTAGGGGGTAGTATTGGGGGTTTAGGGGTAGTATTGGGGTTTAGGGGGTAGTATAGGGGATTTAGGGGTAGTATTGGGGTTTAGGGGGTAGTATAGGGGATTTAGGGGTAGTATTGGGGGTTTAGGGGTAGTATAGAGGGTTTAGGGGTAGTATTGGGGGTTTAGGGGGTAGTATTGGGGGTTTAGGGGTAGTATAGAGGGTTTAGGGGTAGTATTGGGGGTTTAGGGAGTAGTATTGGGGGTTTAGGGGGTAGTATTGGGGGTTTAGGGGGTAGTATTGGGGGTTTAGGGGGTAGTATTGGGGGTTTAGGGGTAGTATAGAGGGTTTAGGGGTAGTATTGGGGGTTTAGGGGGTAGTATTGGGGGCTTTGGAACCCAATCAGACCTTTTATATGTAAAATTTGACTATTTATGAAAAGTTCACGGTACACAAACCACATATGGAACAAATTAATTTTGTAAGTTGAGGTACCACTGTATATACAGTTAACATAATTATTCAACACCTTCAACAAAACTAGAAAAAACTGTTCCATTGAATTGTGCTCAAATTTGTAATTTTAATGGATTAATCAGAGTTAAATTTGACAGACCTAGTTTTGTCTATAGTCATATTTAAATTCAGGCATTGAGGGGTTAAAAGTTTGTTAATTCTTCCTTCAGAACAACAACAGTACTTCATATCATTGTCTTTTTACCTCCAGCGTCTTGGATGAAAACGTTCCAAAGCTCACCTTGAGGTTGCTGCTGGGTAAGATGGCCATGCCCTCCTTCCACTCCAGGACGTGCACGATGCTACAAGCCCCGCCCACATGTGCTGTCAGAGTGGGAGGGATGGTCTCATTGGCTCTGGCTCCTTTACCTGCGTCTCCCAGGGCAACAGCCTGAGTCACCTCCATTTTCTGATGACTCGGAAGTGGAGCTGAAAACAGTGGAAGAAAAAGATGTGTAGTAGACAGTAAAGGTGATCCATATGGAAAAAAGAACAACGATTATTAATGTCACACAACCAGGGAGAGATTATTTTAATCAGTGTGAGAGTGTGTGTGTGTGTGTGTGTGTGTGTGTGTGTGTGTGTGTGTGTGTGTGTGTGTGTGTGTCCACACAGACATACCATGCTATAACTTAATAAATATATCACCATTAAATTACATGTTCATATACATATAGCTCATGTGCATCAGATGCAATGATCCATTTGAGTAAAGGTCAAAGGTCAAGGTCACAATTAACTTAAAGGTCAAAATCACATTATCAGTCATAACTCCAGTACAGAGGGTCACAGAACTTTCAGATTGGTACCAAACGATGCAGAATGAAAATGTATACAATTCTAATAATTGTTGTTATCACCTACGACCAATAGTTTTTCAGATCTCTGGAGGTCAAAGGTGACATGTGTCCAAATTAACTTGTGTAACACTGTTTGTGTCAAACATAGACATATCACACTATAACTTAATCAATAATAATAATAATAATAATAATAATAATGGATTAGATTTATATAGTGCTTTTCAAGGCACCCAAAGCGCTTCACATTATTGTTCCATTATTCATTCACTCTCACATGCTCCCTCTGGTGGTGGTAAACTACATATGTAGTCACAGTTGCCCTGGGGCAGACTGACAGAAGCGTGGCTGCCATTTTAGGACTACGGCCCCTCTGACCACCACCCAGCATTCATACTCATTCATACACCAGTGTGAGTGACACTGGAAGCCCATGGACACAACAGACTGACTAGGATAGAGCGGGAATCGAACCGCCAACCCTTTGGTTAATGGACGACTTGCTCTACCAACTGAGCCATGGCTGCCCCACTGGATATATTATCATAATATTAAACACACTGACACATACATATATATATAACCAAATTATCACTATTATAAAAGGTCAAAGGTCAAGGTCGCATTTAGCAGAAAAGTCAAAATCACATTCTTGGCTCTAATTCAAGAACAGGTTGTCATAGAAACTGGAGATTGACACAAAATAGGGACGAGATTAGACATTCTGTGAAAACTAATACATCTGATCTAAATTATTATCATGATTTTTTTTAAATATTGTTTTTAAACAGGCAATTTTAATGCCATGAAGATACAGACCACAACCATGAAGATATGGACCACTACCATGAAGATATGGACCACAAACATGAAGATATGGACCACAACCATGAAGATATGGACCACTACCATGAAGATATGGACCACTACCATGAAGATACGGACCATAACCATGAAGATATGGACCACTACCATGAAGATACGGACCACTACCATGAAGATACGGACCATAACCATGAAGATATGGACCACAACCATGAAGATATGGACCACAACCATGAAGATACGGACCACTACTATGAAGATATGGACCACAACCATGAAGATATGGACCACTACCATGAAGATACGGACCACTACCATGAAGATATGGACCACTACCATGAAGATACGGACCACTACCATGAAGATACGGACCACTACCATGAAGATATGGACCACTACCATGAAGATACGGACCACTACCATGAAGATACGGACCACAACTATAAAGATATGGACCACTACCATGAAGATATGGACCACAACCATGAAGATATGGACCACTACCATGAAGATACGGACCACTACCATGAAGATATGGACCACTACCATGAAGATACGGACCACTACCATGAAGATATGGACCACTACCATGAAGATACGGACCACTACCATGAAGATATGGACCACAACCATGAAGATATGGACCACTACCATGAAGATATGGACCACAACCATGAAGATATGGACCACTACCATGAAGATACGGACCACTACCATGAAGATATGGACCACTACCATGAAGATACGGACCACTACCATGAAGATATGGACCACTACCATGAAGATACGGACCACTACCATGAAGATATGGACCACAACTATAAAGATATGGACCACTACCATGAAGATACGGACCACTACCATGAAGATACGGACCATAACCATGAAGATATGGACCACAACCATGAAGATATGGACCACTACCATGAAGATATGGACCACAACCATGAAGATACGGACCACTACCATGAAGATACGGACCACTACCATGAAGATATGGACCACTACCATGAAGATACGGACCACTACCATGAAGATATGGACCACTACCATGAAGATACGGACCACTACCATGAAGATATGGACCACAACTATAAAGATATGGACCACTACCATGAAGATACGGACCACTACCATGAAGATACGGACCATAACCATGAAGATATGGACCACAACCATGAAGATATGGACCACTACCATGAAGATATGGACCACAACCATGAAGATATGGACCACTACCATGAAGATACGGACCACTACCATGAAGATATGGACCACTACCATGAAGATACGGACCACTACCATGAAGATATGGACCACTACCATGAAGATACGGACCACTACCATGAAGATATGGACCACAACTATAAAGATATGGACCACTACCATGAAGATACGGACCACTACCATGAAGATACGGACCATAACCATGAAGATATGGACCACTACCATGAAGATACGGACCACTACCATGAAGATATGGACCACAACCATGAAGATATGGACCACTACCATGAAGATATGGACCACTACCATGAAGATACGGACCACTACCATGAAGATATGGACCACAACTATAAAGATATGGACCACTACCATGAAGATACGGACCACTACCATGAAGATACGGACCATAACCATGAAGATATGGACCACTACCATGAAGATACGGACCACTACCATGAAGATATGGACCACTACCATGAAGATATGGACCACTACCATGAAGATATGGACCACAACCATGAAGATATGGACCACTACCATGAAGATACGGACCACTACCATGAAGATATGGACCACAACCATGAAGATATGGACCACTACCATGACGATATGGACCACAACCATGAAGATATGGACCACTACCATGAAGATACGGACCACTACCATGAAGATATGGACCACTACCATGAAGATACGGACCACTACCATGAAGATATGGACCACTACCATGAAGATACGGACCACTACCATGAAGATATGGACCACAACTATAAAGATATGGACCACTACCATGAAGATACGGACCACTACCATGAAGATACGGACCATAACCATGAAGATATGGACCACAACCATGAAGATATGGACCACTACCATGAAGATATGGACCACAACCATGAAGATATGGACCACTACCATGAAGATACGGACCACTACCATGAAGATATGGACCACTACCATGAAGATACGGACCACTACCATGAAGATATGGACCACTACCATGAAGATACGGACCACTACCATGAAGATATGGACCACAACTATAAAGATATGGACCACTACCATGAAGATACGGACCACTACCATGAAGATACGGACCATAACCATGAAGATATGGACCACAACCATGAAGATATGGACCACTACCATGAAGATATGGACCACAACTATAAAGATATGGACCACTACCATGAAGATACGGACCACTACCATGAAGATACGGACCATAACCATGAAGATATGGACCACAACCATGAAGATATGGACCACTACCATGAAGATACGGACCACAACCATGAAGCAATTCAGTATATTAGGTACAAAGTGTTTCAAACTCTGATTTTATTACAGTAGCGTGCATGTTGTCATGGTGACTCTGGTCTGACTTGGTTATTCCGACTTCTAAAATCCAGTTCAGGTCGATTATATTCTGATGAAGGTGTTTATATGACTTTAAAAACTTGGATTTTAATCTCAGTAAAGAAATAATTTCAATTCCTCTGAGTGTATGTAACCGTAACTGGTGTCTTACCTGGTAGGAGCAGAGCTGTGGTGGTGTGAGTCTGGGGTCTGGCCTTCTTGGCCATGGCGTCGCTCCCACTCCCACAGACCAGGACAGTGTCACCGGGCGACGAGGAGGACGGCGGGTCCAGAGGGATGCGGTCTGGTTCTTTGGGCGGTGCCTCCATGTTGACTTTGACACTCATATCGAAATCACTGTCCCTCACTCCGGAGCGCTGAGAAAAAACCACAGAAGCATCAGCTCCAGTAAACACTGGTGTGTGAAGATCACTGTTGGACCACTGTGTTCTATTAACACCTTTGTTCTAAGATACACCTAATGGTGCAACCTGGACACCATTAGGTGTTTATTCTGCAAATATTACTGTCATTCATCTAACCCAGGGGTCTGCAACCCTGGTCCTAGAGAGCCGCTATCCTGCATGTTTTAGATGTTTCCCTCTTCCAGCACACCTGACAGACATTATCAGTCTTCCACACAGTTTGATGATAGGCTGATCATCTGAATCAGGTGTGTTGGAAGAGGGAAACATCTAAAACATGCAGGATAGCGGCTCTCTAGGACCAGGGTTGCAGACCCCTGATCTAACCCAACATTTGATCTGAACTAGAGTCAACATCAGGGTTGACTCCACCGCTGGGACCCTAAACAAAGTCATGATCGATGACCACCTGTCACTCTCCAACCATATGGCATCAATCGCCCCCACCTGCACATTTGTTGTGTTCAGACCCTACCTCACCCAACATTCAGAGCAACTACTGTTTCAGACCATGGTCATCTGTCTGGACCACTGACCCTAGCCCTACTCTACCAGCCTACGCTGCAGATGCTGTAGAACGCTGCTGCACCTCTGGTATTCACTCAACCCAAAAGCGTCCAATACCAGTGTCTGCCCGGATCAAGGACAACACTTTGACCCTTGACCCTTGCCTACAAAACCATGTCAGGAACTGCCCCTGCTTACCTGGGGCGTGTTAAAGCCGTCTGCTCCTGCCACAGATCTGCGCTCCGCCAACACAAGCCAACTAGCGATGTCCGCTGTGGCTCTAAGTGATCCCAGTAAAACTGGTCTGTATTCATCCTCAGTAGTGGAACACACTCCCACAATCCACAACAACAGCATCATCTTTCTTAACCTTCCAGAAGAACATCTACTGCACTGATGCCTGTGCTAACCCAGACCTGGGGTAGACTGACCCAGACCTGGGGTAGACTGACCCAGACCTGGGGTAGACTGACCCAGACCTGGGGTAGACTGACCCAGACCTGTGGTAGACTGACCCAGACCTGGGGTAGACTGACCCAGACCTGGGGTAGACTGACCCAGACCTGGGGTACACTGACCCAGACCTGGGGTACACTGACCCAGACCTGGGGTACACTGACCCAGACCTGGGGTACACTGACCCAGACTGACCCAGACCTGGGGTAGACTGACCCAGACCTGGGGTAGACTGACCCAGACCTGGGGTAGACTGACCCAGACTGACCCAGACCTGGGGTAGACTGACCCAGACCTGGGGTAGACTGACCCAGACCTGGGGTACACTGACCCAGACCTGGGGTACACTGACCCAGACCTGGGGTAGACTGTAGACTGACCCAGACCTGGGGTACACTGACCCAGACCTGGGGTAGACTGTAGACTGACTCAAAACTGTCATAAATATGACATTAAAAAAATGCACAATTATGAGATAAAACATAAAAAAATATTTGAGGCAAAACTGAGATAAAACAAAAATCATAATTATGAGATAAAAACTCCTAATTGTCAAATTAAAAAGTCAACATTATTAGATAAAAATCCCAGTTATGAGACGGGCTCATTTTTCCTTCAGTTTATACGAGCAGGAAAATGAATCTGAACCTTATTTTATTTCTAACGTTTTTTCATAAATCAGACGATAACTATCTTTTCCACAAACGTGTGTAAACATGACACAAACACCTGATAATCTGAGCTGCATCACAAGTACACATTTCAACATTCACTGCTTTTTATTCTGTGGCACATTTTTTTTATCCTATAATTAGTTTTTTAAACATGAAAAATATTTGATGATGATCAGATGATTGTGTCTCATGAGAGTTTTTAGTGCACGTCATCACAGCTACTTCTGAACAGATTATGTCATCAAATAAAACACACTGCACTGCACAGAGACGACAACACTGTCCCTAATGTAAACACAGAGTTATACGCTTTCATAATTATGAGATAAAAAGTCTAAATTATGAGATAAAAAGTTACAATTATAAGATAAAAAGTTACAATTATAAGATAAAAAGTTACAATTATAAGATAAAGTTACAATTATGAGATAAAAAGTTACAATTATGAGATAAAAAGTTACAATTATGAGATAAAAAGTTACAATTATGAGATAAAAAGTTACAATTATAAGATAAAAAGTTACAATTATGAGATAAAAAGTTACAATTATAAGATAAAAAGTTACAATTATAAGATAAAAAGTTACAATTATAAGATAAAAAGTTACAATTATGAGATAAAAAGTTACAATTATGAGATAAAAAGTTACAATTATAAGATAAAAAGTTACAATTATAAGATAAAAAGTTACAATTATGAGATAAAAAGTTACAATTATGAGATAAAAAGTTACAATTATGAGATAAAAAGTTACAATTATAAGATAAAAAGTTACAATTATGAGATAAAAAGTTACAATTATAAGATAAAAAGTTACAATTATAAGATAAAAAGTTACAATTATAAGATAAAAAGTTACAATTATAAGATAAAAAGTTACAATTATAAGATAAAAAGTTACAATTATAAGATAAAAAGTTACAATTATAAGATAAAAAGTTACAATTATGAGATAAAAAGTTACAATTATAAGATAAAAAGTTACAATTATGAGATAAAAAGTTACAATTATAAGATAAAAAGTTACAATTATAAGATAAAAAGTTACAATTATGAGATAAAAAGTTACAATTATAAGATAAAAAGTTACAATTATAAGATAAAAAGTTACAATTATGAGATAAAAAGTTACAATGATGAGATAAAAAGTTAAAATGAGATAAAAACTTCAAATTATCAAATAAAAAGTTCAAATTATCAGATAAAGTCTACATTCCCAGTCACTAATCACTAGCAGTTTAGTTTGACTAAATTGATGGTTTGGTTTCATGTTCTGGGTTCGACCTTTGATACTGAAAGGATTAGTTCAGTAATTTTACACATGAATGTATAAAAGAAAGAAAGAAAGAAAGAAAGAAAGAAAGAAAGAAAGAAAGAAAGAAAGAAAGAAAGAAAGAAAGAAAGAAAGAAAGAAAGAAAGAAAGAAAGAAAGAAAGAAAGAAAGAAAGAAAGAAAGAAAATAATAATTAATTATCAATTGTATTTAATTATTTCAGCTACAAGAAGGATACTGAAACATCCTGTAATTATTTTTATTAGATTTATTTATTTGTTCGTTTTTTTAATCTATTTTATTTAATTTTTGTTTATTCATGTTTTTTTATGTATTGTTAATTTTATGTAATTATTTCAGTTATAGAAAGTATGTTCAGTATGTTCAGTGTTAACCACTAAGTCACCACAGCTGTTTTTTTTTATTACTGACCAGTTTTTGTCATTTCCAGTATACTGTATATCGCAGGGTTAAAAGTCTGTTTTCTTCTAATATTGTGCAGCCCTATCTGACAATACTATAATTGATTACTCTAAAATAATATATAATAAATATAATAAATGAATATAATACATGATGATAGCATAAGATTGAGTGATGAAATGATAATAATCAGGTCAGTTGATCAATTGTATCGTACATTGTGGTAACTGTCAATAGAATTATAATTTATATATATATATATATATATATATATATATATATATATATATATATATATATATATATATATATATATATATATATATATATATATATATATATATATATATGTTACAATAATTATATATTTTGTCCACAATGCCAAACAAAAGAACAAAACGTTTCAATGTTTTTTCTAAATTAACCTGATTTTACTCAGATGTTAAGAAAAGCTTTTAAAATGATAATTTTCTTAAAAGATAGATTACTGAAACGTTCTGATCATAATGAAGACTTTTAAACCACAAATAATTATCTCAAACTGTTCTCGTTTTGTGGATTAAATTTAAATTGGTAAAATAAGTAATATTAACATTAACAGGGATATTATTGGACAACACAACCTTTCTGTACAAAAACTAAACTTTTAATCCATAAATGTATATAACAGTGGTATTTTTCAGGGTATCACGGTAGCATTAACAGTCGTGACCCTGAGTGACTTTTTAACAGCCATCCATTTCCTCCAATAAAAAGACAATAACGGTGAAACATCAACATTTACGCACAAGACACACAAAAAAAACACCAATTCAGTTAAAATGGCGGAGGATGTCAAGTCCTTAAGGCAAGAAAATGTGTAGAAAAAAATTATAAAACAAAAAAAAACTGTGTGAAATGCAATGAAAATGCAGTTTTTACTGAAAAATTAAGCATGACACCCATTCTGGCAAAACATCTGAAATGAATGAAGAGCATTTAAACCTCAAAAAGCCGTTAAGTCTGAAGTGTTTCATGCAATAATCTGGGTGAAACTGGTTTTTTACCATTTTAATATGTTAACAGACCAATTAAACGGCTGCCATTATGATTTATAATTTTAAAGATGAAAAGCTTTGTGGGTGATTTTTTTCCTTTCCTTCCACAACGATAAAATAAGATAAAAAATAAAACGTTTCACCGCCAAAGAAAAAATAAAACATGACACCTTGACAAACGCGGTTGTTTCCCCACATTCAATTGTCTATAATAAGAGGAAAATGTTGGATATGTCATTTATTCGTGGTTGCGGATCGTTTTCGGAACTGAAATTTGGCTTACCATCTCTGATCTCCTGCGGCTCCGGGGCTCCGACTGCGCATGCGCAGGCCCGCTATACAGTCACCGCTCGTTGAACACAATGAAGAGTTCGGACTTTAAGCAATAGTCAATATCTGTGCAAAGAACCTGGTGTCATCTACTTTATTTTTTGGGATCGTTAATGTCGCTCCGGGTGTCAGATACTGGTTTCTTTTTTATTTGTTTTTTTATGACAAGCAAACATCTGCCAGAATCCACCCTTAATCAAAAGCATTTATTATATAATTAGCAGGATATAGGTCACACGTCGATACTGCAGTCAAGGTTTTAACAAAGCGTCACACAAACACAACACTTTGTTTTTCTTTAAGCTTTTTAATTTGAACATACATTAAAAAATGTTAGATCAAACAGCATCTGTATGCATGGGAAGGAAAGGAAAAAAAAAATAAATAAAAATATCTACTCCACAAAATGAAGTGAGGGGTGCCAATTTAATTTATTTTTCCCCCCTTAAAACCCTCCAGATCTGAATGAATGTACCAGTCTACGGTGTTTAATTTAAGTCCAAAAGCTCAGATTTTTAAAAGCACAAGCAAAAAATATTAATTCAAAATACCAAATATATGTCAAATGAAAAATATCAGACTAAAGGTGAAGATTGTGTAAAATATTTGCCTTTGCATCTTTCTTAGTTTTGGTTTTTGTCGTTTTTCCTTTATGACTTGATTGTGGTTTTGACACAAACATGGTTGGTGGGGGCGGGACTTCATTTGGTAGATTAAAATGACTACTCTGCTTCTGATTGGGTATGCAAAAAATGTCAAACAAGAAGTCTTAAATTAAGCAAAAATATGTTCAGTTAAACAATTTGGTTTATATTTGACTGACCACAAAGTGAAGTGTTCTCTGGACACAGCAGCTACTCTGCTTCTGATTGGGTACGCTTACTTTGACCATCAAACAAATAAAACCAATAGTAATCCACCAGGGGAAGTCCCGCCCCTGACAACTACAGTTGTCAAAACCACAACCAAACAGTCAGCAAATGAACAAGGCTTAAGTCATAATAAAGGAAAACAAAAACAACCAAAACTGAGAAAGAAGCCAAAGCAAATACTTTATACAATCTGCACATTTTTTTTATTTCAGTCTGAGATTATTCATTTAAGTGTTGCATATATACACACTTTTTTTTATTGCACTTTTAACACAAGACCCAAACTCTTGCGTGTCATGCATTTTTAATTTCTCTTGGTTATTTGAATATATATATATATATATATATATATATATTCTCCTCTTCTGACATGTGGTGTCAGTATAATGTCCTTGTAAGTGGACAGCAGGCCCTTAATTTAATGTGGTATTTTGGTGTATACAACAGAACATGTCCATGTCCTCTGAGGTTAAAAATCTTCTTTGAACTTATTGACACAAATTAAACACATACATTACAAAAAAAAACTTCTTGCAGTAGCTGCACTTTCAAATGAGGCCTGACGAACGTTTGCTTTACTTAACCCCAGAAACATTTATAAAAAGCAATTATGAAATACACATTTCCTGCCATTACAACTAAGCAATATACGCAAAAAAAGAAAGATTCTTACAGGATTGTGACTAAACTGAAATCCAAAATAGAAATTTTCAAAACTTCCAAAAAAAAAAAAAAGAAAACCACTGCTCATCACACTCCACATACAAGAAGTTTTAATAAAAAGGGATTGTGAACATCCACCTGCACTTGTTAATTGTTCGTGTCTGAACGACAAACCCCTTTCTTGTAAACGTACAGTTAAGCAACGTCGTCCCCAGTCGGTCAAGAATTGTTTTGAGAACGCACCCGGACTGAGCGACACCGTACGAAAAGTGGTTTATCTGATCGGGAACGGCACAAAATTTAAATCCTCCAATTCTAGACCAAACACTTTTATCCACGTTAGACCACTGAAAAACTAATTTTGTCCAAAATGTCTGAGACATCGGTACGTCGAGTCGCCAGCAGCAAAAAGTTGTAACAAAAAGAGAAATTGAGTTGAAACTTTATCGACCACGTGAATCCAATTATCCCTGCTGAGACGTTGAAAAAGATGCGTCATAAAAGTCAAGAGCGTAAGCGTTCGACAGGTTAATGAGAATCTGAAGTCAAACATTTGGGATGCAAGGAAACAGAAGGCCAATGTTAGCGGGCGTTGGCATCATCGATAAAACTGCACCTAAAATATTTAGACAAGTGTGCCCCCCCCCCCCCCCCCCACCCCCCAAAAGAGAAAAGTAGACAAACCAGGAAGCATTACGACACTGCTCATTAATATGTACAGCATAAGAATAAAGAAAAACGACACGATCTAAACCGTCATTTCCACTAATCCTGAGAAGCTGATCTAGACCGTGAACGAGACCGTGAACGGGACTTTGAGCGAGACGCCGAGCGCTTCTCCCTGGACTTTGACCTGCGTTCATCGTCCTGTGGGGACGGCGAGCGGGATGCCGATTTGACAGCGCGTTCTTCTTTCCCGTTCTCCACCGGGGAGGCCGAGCGGCTGCGAGACTTCTTTTCAGTGGACATCTCTTTCGATCGGCTACGGGAATCTCGCTCCGACTTCGGCTTGGAGCGGCTCTTGGAGCGGGACTTGGACTTTCGCTCGGCTGAATGGGACCTGGACTTGCGAGAACGTGAACGAGATTTGGATTTCTGGGATCGAGAGCGGGACCTGCGGGACCGGGACTTGCTCCCCCCTGACTTGGAGCGGGACTTTCTTCCAGACCTGGAGCGGGAACGGTGACGCCTCTTGTTGCTACGGGAACGAGACCTAGAAAAGAAACAAAATCATGGGATTGAGGCCTCGTTTACACAAACCCTGTTTTTTTTTTTTTTTTAAAGCTTTGTTAAATAAAAATAAAATAAAAGTGCACGCAGCAACATTTTTTTCCCTGCGTGTCCGTCCATCATTAAAGCAGTGGTTCAGTCACAGCAGTTTTTTTAACTTTAGCCTCACATACGTTATATTGGTCAAAATTATTTAATTTAAAGTTTATTAATAAAATCCCAGTAAAATGTCTCCTGAACACTTCTAACTATGAGTGTTTGTTAAATTCCTAGCGTAACTTCTTCAAATCATGTCTTTTATGAAGAACAACAACTGACTCTGACAGTAATTAAGTCTAAAACTAAGACAAATCGACTCCAAACACGACTTTCCTTGGCGCTGGCGTTAGGTATTTCCCCGTCATGTTTGGTACCGTTGGAAAGATGGGGATTCCCTCTAGACAACCCTTAAATAGAAATCTACAGAATTATAGATTTGAACCAATGGGAGGCCTCAGAACAAAGCCTTCTGCACTAAACTAAAGCCCTTGTTGCTATGGCGATGTTGAAAAACAGCCTCTGATTTGTACAATCTATACATCATTGAAAATTATTTTTAATAAACTTGCCTTTCAGTGGTTAGATTTAGACCAATGACATCTGCACACAAGCCAATCAGAGGCCTCATGGAGAATCAGTGATACTCTTACTTCCTGTTCCATTCCTCAGAAGAAAGCGAAGCAAGGCGAAGTGGTTTGTTTGGACTGACAATGAAGTTGAGCTACATCTGAAAGTATGTCCAGACTCCCGTCAAATTAAACATGTGGACATATTGATGTATTTGTAGAAGTATCCAACTGAGGCTAATGATGCTTCCACACATGCTAAGGGACACACATCCCAAATAACCCCAATATAACTGTTAATAAAAGAAATGCTGCTGTTCAGAGTGTATCCATGCTTGTCAGGTGCTGCTCTCTGTGGCATCACATCAAATTAAAGTCCATTTGGGTCTATTTATACACAAAGAGTTTTTAAAAATCTTCACTTTTGCCAGAATTTTGATAAAGGTGCGTTTTCAGAGGGAAAACCCAGTTTGTGTTTAAATGAAAGGAACAAACGAAGGCAAATGTCTGTTTTCAGAAATACCCAGGTTTGTGTAAACAGGCCCGAAAGCCATCGACTTTACAGCAGACATGTTTAAACTATTCCACAAAGGGCCTGTGTTTGACCAATCAACTCTGAAGACCGACATCAGTCGATTAATTGCATCAAGTCTGGTGTGATGCTGCTGCTTGGTTGGAACAAAAACCTGTTTCGGTCTGTAAGGTTTAACACATTTAATGTCTGAAGAGACTTTCTAAGAAAAAATTTTTAAAATAGATCATCATATTCTCCAATGACAAACCAATGAAGGACAGTTCTGAATATTAATATTCAGAGGAGACTCACCTGGAGTGGGATCTGGATCGGCTCCTGGAGCTCCTGCTTCTGTGGCTTCGACGGCTCCTGCTGCGGGAGCGGCGACGACTACGAGATCTAAGAAAATCAACAGCACTTCACTTAATTCCTGTATAAATTTCACTTTCAACTAAAGCAAGAATTGCACCATTATTGGAAATTGAGCCAAACGCTTTTGGAAAAGCTCACCTGGAGCGGCTGGCAGAGTAGGACCTCCGTCTGCGTGGACGATCCTCCACCAGACGGATCTTCCTCCCATTGATGTCTGTGCCGTCCAGCTTGTCAAGAGCCCTCTTCATGTCTGAGTGACTGCGGAACTCAATAACTCCCTCATTGGGGCGCTCCTTGTGAGCATCTGCATAGGTCACCTCTCCTGCCTGACGCATGAAGTCCTACAACAAAAACATTTATCGAGAAATGTGCATCACGAATCCTCACAAATTAAAGGGATAGTTGGGGTTTTTTCCGCCCACATGAATGTGTATTTATCACCATCTTTACTCTGGTGAACCCACAGTGACTTACCCCCTACAGTGTCCTGTGAGCCCAGTTCTGGTTTCTTGTAAGTAAATGAGATAAAAAGTTACAATTCCAAGTCACTAGCACAACCAGAATCAATCCATATATAAGGCACACAGTGGTTTTTGGAGGAAATTAAAGCCTTTATTTTTTTGTTTTATCAAACTATTTTCATCAGTTGTTGGGCAGTGTTAGCGGCTGTTACATGCAGGTGCACAGTTGTTAGCAGTAACAACGCTAGCTCATTAGTCGCTATTGAGAGTAAGTAGCTCCAAGCAATTACCAAGTGTGAGTTTTTGTTCTGCGACGGTTTTGGAATGCAAATATTTCATCTACTGTTTTTAGAAGAAACAGGTTTTATTTTGTTGACCCCAGGAAACCTGCCCGGACCATTTTGGCTTTGACCAAAACCGGACCAGAACGGTCAGGGGGTAAGTCACTGTGGGTGCAGACTAAAGACACCAATGACAAACATTCATCTGAAAAATATCCCTATGAGCCACCCAACTACAAAGGAATAAAATTGCCAAAATGAAATACATTATATAATTAAACACGACTTTAATTCATTAAAATACAAAATTTTAGGCAAAAGACAAATATTTCACTAATAAATGAATTAATTATTTCCTGGTGTTGCAGCAGATCGTGACTTTTTTTTTTATCCGTCAACCTCTTCCATCAAAGTCAGTGGGCGGGGCAATGTAAATCCAGCCCACCGGGAGTGTCGGAGCCAGAGGGTACATTTTTAGCAGTTGCCACTAAAGTATTGTTTATAAAAGTATCCAAACAAAGGTAGAGGTTAAAGGCCCCCCAGTGTACAGAAATGTGTTTACAAGCTTTGCATCAATCCTTTACCACCAGAGTAAAGACAGTGATTGCATACAGATTCATGGGAAGAAAAAAACAAAACAAAAAACTATCCCTTTCACAGAAAACACTTTGAAAAACTCATTCCCATTAATGGATAGTATGGCTTACTTCCAGTGCTAAAAAGCGTACCTTCAGATCCTGCCAGCTGCAGCGGCTGGACAAGTTCTCCACTACGAGGCGGTACTCTGTACGGACTGGGGGTCCGTACTTATCTCTGCCAGAACGGCTCCGGCTGCTGTATCCACTACCTTTAGAAAACAAAGAGGGCATGGGCAAAATCAGAGACAAAAATGGAGACGCTGTACATAACTACTGGCTTGGATCATCAAATCAAACTCAAGGCTGAGAACTAAAAGCCCAAGGTGGCATAATACTGAATTTAATAAATGAAAGAGTCCCTCTGATCCCATATTCAAACACAAAGCTTTATTTAAGTCATCTACAAGCCTCTGCACGGGCTCTTAAGTTTGTATTGTTCAGCATTTGAAGTTCTCTGCTGCAAAGAACACCACTGCATCTGTTTCCAGCAATACAAAGGCTTTCTTACTCCTGTACATCACAGTGATGCTTTAGCTGCATAAACAAATGGACAGTGATGTTCTTTCAAGACTTCTGAACCCTGTAACACAAGCAGAAAGGAGGCATCCACATCGGTTCCAGTCAAGGACACTCTTTGACCAATTTAATTTACTCTGTGTAAAGTGACAGATACACCAATCTTTGTTTAAGGCTGGATGTCAGTCTGCAATTTTGTTTTCCAGTTTTTCCTCACTTACAACATTTGTTTTGATTGTAAGATGATTACTAGAGCCGCTCCACTTATGTTTGCTGTCAACATAGAAACCAATGGCAATCCTCACCATCGCCCCTGGTCTATTGGCAAAAGGCTGCTGTCATCATGGCTTCCGGTTAGGTCAGCCAAGGATCAAGGGGGGGGCAAAGGTCACACACACATTGTAAGGTGAAAGCCAAGGCCAAACGGGACAGGCAGTCATCTTAGCCAGTCATCTTTAGCCTCAATGGACTCAGCCTCAGCCCGCAACTGGACTCTTTCAAATTGAAACATCAAGGACTTTTGTTAATGTTGAATATAGAAATATATACCAAAGATGAAGTAAAAATACACAGTTCACATGAAAATGTTGGGCTACTTCTAATGACTAAGCTGTTACTGCACTAGCTACAATTTGGGAAGTCGTTTGTGGTTGCTTCAAAGTGAAAACAAAGCTTGGATATTTACATCTTTGAACACTCATAAAATTTACTTCATGAGATCCAACTTCATAATCACAGATATACTCTGAAAACATCTCACTACAGATAGAGCTTGTGTTGTTTGAAGGGTGTGTCCTGCAGATAGCTGTTTCCCCCCAAAATTGATTAAGAACAAAAGAAAAAAAGGAAAACCCAGTGAGCCAAAAGTGCAATTTGCAAACCCTTGAAAACTATGTGAGACCAGCAGGATGGGCTCTAACAAAAGAACAATGCTAAAACTGGATAAAAGAAATAAAGATTAAACTAAATCAGCTAAATATATATCTCAATCATGTTACAAACAGCTGAATAAACTGTTGCATGTATATATAATAGCAGAATTACTTAGACAGCTCATTAATCTACAAAGTAGCATGCATTCTACAGTCTACCACACATGTTGTGGTCATTATTAATTGAACACTGGCAATGAAACGAACGAATATTATAAGATCATAGTACTGATGAAACTGTATAGTTATCTTTAAAGTGCTGATTCGAGTGTTTTAACATTAACAATATCACAGCTTTGTGTGCAGTCCACATCGACACCTCACCCCAGGGGGAAGGGGAACAGAGGATATCTTGTAATAGACTGCACTTACTGCGCCCACCACCCCAGTAACCCCCACCGTAGCCATCTCGGTCTCTCCGTGGTCCTCGGGCATGTTCGACTATCACCCGCTCTCCGCACAAATCCTTCCCATTCAATTCGTACACGGCGTCATCGGCGTCCCGGTTATCCTCGAACTCAACGAATCCATAACTAGAGAGAAAAATAAAAGAAATTAACCACACGTTTAGAAGTTAAGACATACATACACAGATCACATTATTAGTATACATTAGTAAGGAGTTAGCGAGGCCCGCTAGCATGAAGCTAAAGCCAACACAAAGACGCCATGTTGGCCATGCGACATTTGACACATGAATGGGAATAAAAGTTATAAGAACAAAAAGCAGGTGGAAAATGTTTGTAAGAACGGTTAAAGTTAACACCTGCGTGGGTTAAATAACTTCACTTTCGTGTAAATATGTGCTTATTACAGGGAAAAAACTAAACACCGCATGTTCGCTGACCTCGATAGCAGTGTTGAGCGCCCATGCTAACGTTCATGCAAACATTAGCTTCCCCGCGTTTTCACTTTTCTCCATTAAAAACCCACCCGTTCTTTAGGTCAATCTCCATCAGCTTCCCGTATCCGCTGAAAAACCGCTGGATGTCCTTCTCGCGGACATGATAACTCAATCGTCCAATATACACACGAGGCATGCTTTACAGTCCAAAGTTCTCCTGGACTTCTCCTCTCAAGGCCTGCTAACACGCTGAAGGCTCCACCGCTGCCGTTGGAGTGGGAGATACGGTGTCTCGTGCTGTCCAATAAAACTCTTGAGATTTGACCAATCAGCGTCAGGCTACGCACGTTTCCGGTGGAGAATTTCAAACTAAAAGTAACGTTGACTTTTTCAAATTAAAAATAAAACAAAAGCATTAACAGACATGACAAAATGGTATCATACTGTAAATACCTGAATAAAAATTATCGTATCTTTTTATGTTAGATATTTTCAGAGGTGGTAAGTAACTAAGTAGAAGTACTTAATTTCCGTACTTTAGTTGATTTTTTAAAGTATCCTTATTTGTGTACAGTATATGATCGTCATCTGAACCTGCTTTATCCTCACTAGGGTCACAGGGGTCACTGGGGGCCTAATCCAGCTACAATGGGTGAAGGCGGGGTCAAAGGTCACCCTGTATGAGTAGCCAGTTCATCTCAGGGCTGAACATAGACAAACAATCAGTCTCACATTTACACCTATGGACAGTTTTAGATTAACCAATTAACCTATCAGTGCATGTGTTTGGATGGTGGGAGGAAACTGGAGTACCCCGCAAAAATCCACACAGACACGGCGAGAACATGTAAACTCCACACAGAAAGGTCTGGTGTGGGATTTGAACCAGAGTCCTTCTTGCTGTGAGGCATGAGTGCTAACCACTGCGCACTGTCATATTGTGTGCATGACATTACGAAAAATACGTTAGTTCAGGAAGAAAATCGGTGGATGAGAGAAACTGTGCCTTTCTATATCATAATCATGACTTTTATCTCAGAATTTTTACATTTTATCTAAGAATTTTCCTTTAATCTCAGAATTTTGAGTCTTTATCCTATTATTATGCATTTCTTATCTCAGAATTGTGACTTTATAGCTCTTAATGAAGACTCAATTGTCACTTTTATTTTTCCATTTTTCCTCAATTTCCTGCCCATCACCACCTGTGACCTGATCATTATCTACACAGTAACCCACTTCTAAGAACTTTGTTTTTGAATACTTCTTAAACTTTTAATATTGTTCATGGTTAAATGAGTATTATTTCATCCATGGCAAAAAAATCTTTTTTTAACTTTATCAAAATTTAGAAGTTGTACTCTTTTACTTTATTTTCAATAAAGGAGTTGAATCAGTACTTCTACTTTGACCACCTCTGAGCAAAATCAACAGCATGACAAATCAAGAAATTCTTGTTGCCTATGACCTTCCTAAAAGTAAAGGTCAAAGGTGTTCCAGGATTGGCCCATCCAGTCACTAGGCATGAACAGTTTGGAGCTTGTCTGGGGTCACATGGAGGTGAAGATCTTGATGAACTCTAGGAGTCCAAACAGAATGGTTTCTTTGCTCTTCCAGATTACTTCAACTGGTATTCAGAGAATGCCTAATCTCATCCCTATTTTGTGCCAATCTCAAGTTTCTATGACAACATGTTCTTGAATTAGTGCCAATAATATGAGTTTGACCTTTTGCAATATTGATCATTTCATTCTATGTATATATGCATCAGTATGTGTAATATTATGATAATAGATCCAGTGTTGATTAACTTACAGTGTGGTTAGGGTTAGTCTATGTTTGACACAGTGTTACACAACTTAATTTGGCCACATGTCACCTTTGACCTCCAGAGATCTGAAAAACTATTGGTCGTAGGTGATAACACCAATTCATCATTTGATACCAATCTGAAAGTTCTGTGACCCTCTGTTCTTGAGTTATAACCCATAATGTGACCTTGACCTTTGACCTTTACTCAAATGGATCCTTGCATCTGATGCACATTAGCTGTATATACCAGTGATGCACGGGATGACCCGAAGTGAGCACGTGCCTGAGGTCAACCACAGTTACAGGTCATTAAAAAATATTTTAATGATATTCAGGTTGGTAGGGTTGTTTGAGATAGCAGCTAGCTTATTAACATTAGTTTCAACAACGCACCTGTGCTAAACAGTGTTAACTTATTCACAGATAAACAACACACCGTGCTAATATCTATCTGAACTGTACTGTGTTATTCATGTCCCCATGTGACATTAAAACACAGTAATGAACCAGGAATATATGAATAAAAAGGACAAGGAGAGATGGTGATCTTGGCACGGTTACTTAGCAACACAGCGGCTAACACTAAACACATTCATAACTGTCATAACATCAATGGTGCGTTCAACAGCGTGGGATATTTGAAAACTTACAGAAAATGAGTTGTTTCTGAATAAATATAATTAAACAAACAATTAAACTGTGTGGGATTTCTAACAGCCATTAAAATAACTGTGAGGTTGACGCACAACGTCGTTAGTATCTACGGTATGGAGGGAGCAAGAGAGGAAGTCAAGTCAAGGGAGTAGAAGCTCCAGAAATAAAAGTTCAGGTTTTTTTAACACATTCATTGAGATTTGAAGATGAACAGCTCCCAGCGTTTTCTTTTCTATGGAGACCAGCTTCAAATGTGTCTTTGGGTGTCACAGGTTACTGACCCCAATGACATTGGATTTTAACATAGAAATAAATGCAGATATGTGAGTAAGGTCATGTGATGTTCATAAAGACCATTGATTACATTTTTAAAATGTGTTACATACAAGAAGTTTAGATAAGCCCCCTCCTTTAAAAACGGATTGGTGTGGAAGAGTCCCAGATGGTATTGTGAAATACCATCAGTCAGGTTAGGAAAATGGGGGAAAAAGGTGGAAAAATAAAACCAAAAAATGTGGGTCGAGAAGCGGGTGGGGCCCGTTCTTTTCAAATATATTTATTTATTGCGGTCGGAGCTGCAGGTGGTTTAGTTAAAAAAGCGATCGGTTGCAGTTCGTTTATACATCGACCCGTGCACCACTGCTATATGTCCATGTAACATGGACACACACACACACACACACACACACAGATTACAATAATCTCTTCTAACCAATATTGTGTTAGATTAATGAATATGGATCTTGGGGCTAAACTACCTTCAAATTGTTTTAATACAAACTTCATGTACCCACAGAAAGAGCAGAAGTGGAGGGAGAGAGTTAATATTTTATTTTTGTAAAAACCGAGTTTTAAAAGGATTTCAGCCAGATGTTCTTATCCATTGATCTCAAACAAGTACACCACCAGTATCTGGTATCCAGTTACTCACTTCATGACTTGCTTTGAGAGAGAGAGAGGGAAAAAAAAAAAGTTTGGCATCACATCTGAGGTGCCTGCTCAGAAGCGTTTTTTTAAAAATGTACTGGTAGATTATTTAAGTTGTTGGACTTTTTAAGTGATTCCAACAAGATGAGCCCAAAAACAAGACCACAGAACTCCAGTCCTGGAAAGAACTTGCTGATTTACACTTGAAACTAGAGAAAGAGGGGAGACAAGTGTTGATTAAAGTCCCAAACACATTCACATACTTACTGTAAAATCTGTTTCATAGCCTCTTTACCTTCTTCTGTATAAAACATGCTGGAATAGACCTGTGTCTGGAACCTGCTGAGCCGCATTTTGGAATAAATGTCCAAAATTTAATTATTTTCTTATTTCATTTTGTAATAAACTGCCCCAACGCGTGGAAAATGTCCATCTAACAAAACAAAAATTTGGAATTTACAGAATATTCTCTGTTAACGGAACCTTTGAATAGTGTTCTGATAGTAATTGTTAAGTAAGACAGTGATACTAATAATAAGCCTCGCTCTTTATCAAAATCTGAAAGTAAAATATAATACAATTAACAAACATGTAAACTATGATTTAGAATCGTTATTGCATCATGAACCATGGTACATTTTCAAGGGAAAAAAAGTTGCTACTGCTTTTTCAATAATTTTGAAATGTAATAACTTATTAGGTAAAATTTACTCCAAAATGCATTGGGATCATTTATTACAGATGTGGCTTCATCACAACACAAAATGAAAAACAAATTACATTTTGGACGTTTATTACAAAATGTGGCTCAACTAACCTGTGAAGACACTAGAAAGTGGATTCCTAACTTCTTATGACACTGGATGTACTTAGCTAAGACACTCATTTGTAAAAGTGGGACAATCTTTAGTTTAAGCAACTCTGCCTTAAAAAAAAAAAAAAAAAAGGCTATAGTGAGTAACTAATTATTAGCATAGGTCATTTTATCTCAACTACAATTTCATAGTATGATTGACAAATGGAATGGAGAGCCAAAATATTCATTTAGTGGACAATAGAAAATGAGAAAAGAATCAAGCCACATTAATTCAGGTTTTTTTTTTTCAGGAATCAAGAATCACAGCAAATTGAGAAAAAAAAAACAACCTAAGGGGTGCAGGGTTCATCTGCCAGACAACAAATCAAATGTATCCAACATGTTATGCACATCATCTGCTTACGGTGCCTGTTAACTTCAGATACTCTCTCACTCCCTGCCTGGTGAGGACGCCGCCACACACCTCCACAACAGCCAAACCCTCCCGCAGTTCCATTCAGAGAGTCCTTTTAGCCCCGCCCCCCGGTTCTGGCCGTCCCGTGGAGAAAGAGACGGCCCGGCGGAGGAAGGGCGACCCCGGCCTCAGCTGTCTTTAGTTGGCTTTGGCGCGGAGCTGCGCTCTCTTGCCCGTCACGGCCTGGAAACCGGTCTTGATGCTGGCGACGGAGCAGCGGGAGTGGCACGTCTCACACTGCAGGAAATACAGACGAGTGTCCTTCTGCAGGATGGTTTCTGGAGAGCGGCAGGTGTGACACGTCACATATTCCTCTGTGGAGTGGAGAGGACAGTTATTATTAGAGATGACTGCCTTTAACTGCCTTCTTCACACAGGTGGACCACTGCTTTACCCCCCGTACCTCTGTTATTGGATGGCACAGTCGCACAGAATAAACTAAAGTCTGTCATTCACAAAAAATCCTGACATTATGAGATGATATGATGTAAGTTCACAACAAAGGAGGGAAAATGGTAACCTGACATCATCTGGCTGCGTTACACCACACTCAACCAATCTGAGTAACATGGGGATCAAATCTACTTCAAAACAAAGGAACCAATCAGTGGCGTAGGGTGGGACCACCTGACAGCGTTGTGTGTGATGTGACGTAAAGCAGGAGAGAGACGGTAGTGTAGTGTTTTCATAAACACAACAATGACAGTGTGTGTTAGGTACCCCAGGGTCCATATGGACTGGACTATTTCCAGTGTTTTGTCTACGGAATGGACTATTTCCAGTGTTTTGTCTACGGAATGGACTATTTCCAGTGTTTTGTCTATGGAATGGACTATTTCCAGTGTTTTGTCTACGGAATGGACTATTTCCAGTGTTTTGTCTACGGACTGGACTATTTCCGGTGTTTTGTCTATGGACTGGACTACTTCCAGTGTTTGGTCTATGGAATGGACTATTTCCAGTGTTTTGTCTACGGAATGGACTATTTCCAGTGTTTTGTCTACGGAATGGATTATTTCCAGTGCTTTGTCTATGGAATGGACTATTTCCAGTGTTTTGTCTATGGACTGGACTACTTCCAGTGTTTCGTCTATGGAACGGACTATTTCCAGTGTTTTGTCTACGGACTGGACTACTTCCAGTGTTTCGTCTACGGACTGGACTATTTCCGGTGTTTTGTCTACGGACTGGACTACTTCCAGTGTTTCGTCTATGGACTGGACTATTTCCAGTGTTTTGTCTACGGACTGGACTATTTCCGGTGTTTTGTCTATGGACTGGACTACTTCCAGTGTTTCGTCTATGGAACGGACTATTTCCAGTGTTTTGTCTACGGACTGGACTACTTCCAGTGTTTCGTCTACGGACTGGACTATTTCCGGTGTTTCGTCTACGGACTGGACTACTTCCAGTGTTTCGTCTACGGACTGGACTATTTCCGGTGTTTCGTCTATGGACTGGACTAACTGGACTTTACTAGTAGACGAGGTCATAAATAAACGTCACATATAAATGTTCAGTTTAAACTCTTCTGTTGATGTGTTTATACCTGATGAAAATTATTTAACTTCAACATGAGTGGATGAAGCAGCGCCAGTGAAGATGACGGACAGATGTTTAATCTAATTACATGCAAGAAGTTTAGATAAGCCCCCTCCTTTAAAAACGGATTGGTGTGGAAGAGTCCCAGATGGTATTGTGAAATACCCTCAGTCAGGTTAGGAAAATGGGGGAAAAAGGTGGAAAAATAAAACCAAAAACGGGGAAAAAGGTGGAAAAATAGGGGGAAAAGGACTGGACTTGAATTAACACTGGACGTCTGTTTTTAGTCCAAACACAGTAGGTCATTTGTGGTGGAAATATTACTGAGCAAATGATGAACAAGGCGCATTCACACGGGACTAAGAACTCAGATATTCTCCATAATTACCCCCCCCCCCCCCCCCCCCAGTTGAACCCAGAAACCCAGAAACCCCCCTTAGGAGTGAATGGTGTCAACTTTGTCAATTTTAAACTAGACTTACTGATATATCTTCTCAACACGTTTTCTATCTGTTTCTGTTGAAATCTGCCTTTGATCACAAGCTGGTTATTTCCATCTATGGACCCACTGAGGAAAAAACAAAGACACAAAACAGACCATTGAAACTTTTTTTCATAACTTGATCAAATATTAGCACATCAGTTTAGAATATTTTAACAAATCTAGAAACTAAGATTGGAGTTTGGAGGAAGACAAATTTATGACGAAGATATTTTCATCCAGACTGTTAAAGACAGCACATAGTACACAATACCTAAACAATGTAATACAAGATACATTTTCAAGCACTTGCTATACAGTTTAAGAAAAGAAAGAAAAGGAAAATAAATAAATACCATATTTATCAGACTCTAAGGAACAGTTAAACGGCTTTAATTTTCTCCAAAAACCACATTGCACGTCATATATTGTGCTTAGTGACTTGGAATTTTGACTTTTTATCTCATAATTCTGGCTTTTTAATGTCATTATTTTGGCTTTACTTAATACGCCTTATAATCCAGTGCGCCTTATACTGTGGAAAATATGGTAAATAAAAAAAAGAAGTCACCACAACAGGCTTGTCTTTTAGTGTTGGCGTCTAAACAGTAAAGTTGTAAATAGTTATTGCATCATGGAGGAAAAGAAATGTAATCAGAGCGAGAGATATATATATATATATATATATATATATATATATATATATATAGATATAGATATATATATATATATATATATATATATATATATATATATATATATATATATATATATATAGATATAGAGATATATATATATATATATATATATATGCACACTTGATAATGAAGATTACTTGCTCGACACCCACCTTGTTCCCAACTCAGCCAACAGGAAAGCAAGAAGATGTTTTGGCTGACGATGCAACCTGTGTTGAAGCACATGAAAGGGTCTTAAAGTCTCACTCCCAACAGTCAAAGCCTTAAATATAGCAGCTTTGACCAGCGACAGTGTCATACGAGGCTTGGGTCATTTGAGCTTTTTGTGTTATCCTTTTGATACGTGTAAAAGGTAAATAAGCACCATTTTATTTTATTTCTTAACCTTGTGCTGCGTCGATCAACAACATTAAATCACTGTGTGTGTGTATGAACTCACAGTTTGCAGATGTCTGTGAAGTTGACGAAGGAGGTTTTCTTGGTTCCCACTCGGACCACCTGAGGAGGCTTCATCACAAACTTCCTCTTCTCTCCAGCCACCATGTCTGGGTTCTTCTCTCTCATGATGTTGAAGACTCGATTCAGGAGCTGAGAAAGAGCAGAGGAGTCATTCCAACATTGTCCAGTTATACCAACAACACATTAACCTGACTCATGTGTTACCGTAGTAGTCTAGATTCGCTCAATGTAACTTTTGGCTCAATTTCCCTGAAACTGGCCGACCAATCACAGTGAAGTATGGAGTCAGAGGGCGGGTCTAACAAAAGGTGTCTTTCCACTGTCAGAACTGCTGGGCCATTTTAACAGGAACTTCACGGTAAGAGAGCGTTTCCACTGACCGGGCGGTTCCAATAAGCAGCCCTATCGGAACTTTTACAGGAACTAACAGAGTACCTACCCCAGGGTCGGTACCCCAGGGTCGGTACCCCCAGGGTCGGTACCCCAGGGTCGGTACCCCAGGGCGGCCCCATAGAGGCGCTGGGCAGAAATCGCGCAGACTGTTTGTCCAAAATGACATCAACTCAAGAGTATTTTTTTCCTACTCAACAGTAGTTGCTGTAGGAAGTTGACCACATGACCATTTCTGACTTTTCCAGCTCTGTGTTTCGTTTGTGGAATTCTTCTTCCAGAACAACTCTTCTTCTTTCAGTCTCTGATACCATTATTGTGTAAAGCAACAGCACAAACGCAACAAACATCCCAACTTCATCCATGTCTACGTTAGAAATAATGTTAACTGACGACCGTTTGACAGACGATTGACCACAACGTTGTCCGGTCATCATTTTCTGCCGTCGGTTAAAAAACAAACAAACAAAAGTCATCCTGCATTAGTCATTCTACTGAACAACCTCTTTATTATTACAGTGTAGGTTATAAAGAGGAAGCTTTGTTATCTCTACATAGCATAACTTTAAAAATGATGAATATGAGCATTAGAAGTACAGTTAATCTATGTGGTTCACCTCGCACCAGTTTACAACGTTTACTCAAAACGTAAACAACAAACCTTTTATTTTCACCATATTTAGCAACAGAAACTACTGGAACCTCTGTTTTCACTGTGTGACAGTTTAATATAACGTCTCTTGACCTCGTAGGTCAAATGTTTAAAACACATGTTTAAAAAGTGAGAAGCGCTGCAGTGCGTGTGTGTGTGTGTGTGTGTGTGTGTGTGTGTGTGTGTGTGTGCCGACTAAACGAGTGTTTTCTTTTCTCAGTGATCGACTTCAACCAGTTAATGAGGTTCAGTGATCGATCACGATTTTTAAATCAATTTCGTCATCCCTAGTCCACGTCTAGTCTTGTGATTTCCTCCTCTGCTGCTGCTGTGTTTTGGAGCTTTTTGTTATCTCTGTAGTTGATTGTGTTTTTGTAAAGCCCTGTGAGATGACTTTGTTGTGATTTAGGGCTTTATAAATAAAATTGAACCCTGGAAAAAGTGACCAGTAAAACAGAAAAAAAAACAAAAAACTAAATAGTTTGTATATTATTGAACTCATTCACTGGCAAAGACATATATAAACGCCTTTTGTGTTTTTTCATGGGGGCAGTGGATCAAAGTCATGTTCATCTTGTGTGAATTTCAGACTTGTGGCCAATGTATTTCTGTCCCAGTCAGTGCAGAAGCTGTATTTTCCAATAAAAGGCAACGGTAGATTTGTGCCTCGAAGAAGACGGCGAGAGAGAGAGACAGAGAGCGAGACAGAGTGAGAGAGAGAATGCTGAAGATGAAATGGAGCGAATCTGTGCCAGCTCTCTGTTAATTAATGGTTGATTTTTTAGGTTATTCGTATATAAGGCACACTGGACTATAAGGCACATTAAGTAAGGTCAAAAAGCTTACATTAGGACAGTTTGTCTGTCAGTGGATCTGCAGTAAGAGTGTCGCGACTGCGATTGATAAGAGTGAGGTGTCAGATTCATCCAGCACAGACCGTCACTCTGGGAGAGCAGCTGAAAGTGTTAGAACACCACATTGCTGTTGGTGTGTGTGCATGTGTGATGGTTTGGTGAACATCTCGTGAACACCCGTGAACGAGGCGATGCAAGGTGTTGGGACACCTATTTTTTTGGATATTGAAAGTTCAGTGAAAATGGCCAAAAGCTCCACAGTATGGACTTCAGACTTACTTTATTTGTCATTTAGATTTTCATCATAAACGAAATTTCGTTTCAATGACTCAAGCACAGCAGGTATTTCCGACCAAAAAACTAAAACAAAAGTTAAAAAAAGATTATATATAACTATAAAAATATATACACAATAAAAACACTGTACAGAAACCTTAAAGAAGAGAGGAGAGTTGGGATGTATCTAGCTATAGAGTTATTATTGCACAGTTGTTAAAAGTAATAAATATTAATAATAATAATTAATGGAGCTGTGTATTCTGAACACAACTGGCAGTCAAAGAGTTATATATCTATAAAAAAAAATGGTAGTGGGAGTACTTTTGATTGGGAGCAGGGCCAGGAAGGTATTTTTTTTTTTTTTTAACTCTGGCCCGGGATTGGGATGGGATATTTTTCTCTGGAAGTGGGATGACACAGGAGTGAACATCCACTCCTGTGTCATGCTCTAAGTCAGGGGTGTCAAAGTGTGGTCCTCGAGGGCCGGTGTCCTGCATGTTTTAGATGTTTCCCTCTTCCATTACACATGGAGACCATTACATGAGTCTGATAAGGAACTGATTATTAACTCTTTAAGTGTCAGCGCTGATGCATTCGGAATGGATGATTTAGTTTAAGTATTCAGAAAAATTCAACCGTTTTCCTTTTAGTTTTGTGCATGGAAAGAGTGCCAAACATTTTTTTTTTTCATTTCATTTACACATTTTTAAAGGCAAAATTTAAATTGCTGGGACCAAATTTCAATACTAGTTTTCTTCCTTCATAATTTTTTTTTTCAAAATTTTCCACATTGTCATTTTATAAATATTCCTTAGTTTTTGTTGCTCATTTTGTTTATTTTAGTATTTTTCTTTGATTTTCTACCATTTGTGTCTTTACTTTGCTCATGTTACCAGTTATTTTGTTAGTTCTCAGGAGTTAAAGGGTTAAACTGAATCACATGGAAGAGGGAAATATCTAAAACATGCAGGACACCGGCCCTCGAGGACTGGAGTTTGACACCTGTGCTCTAAGTTGTACCTCATCGTAAGTGTAGTCTCGTTCAGAGCCGGCCCATGCTGGTCCTGTAGAGGAACTGAAAGAGATTCCATCGTTGTTCTTCCCCTCATCATCCTCAAGAGCTACAATTACATTTAACAGCTCCAGTTAAAAAAACAACATTAATGATGATTCTTTATACCATTTAATAAGGTTTTGTTTTTCTATTATACCATCATCTTTCTCCAATGTATCTCCCTCATCAAAGTCCACTTTCTTGGACTTCTTCTTCTTGGCAGGAAGCATTAGATCCAGATTGTCCTCTTCCAAGGCTTCTGTCTGCTCTCCTTCAATTTTTAGCTCCTGGTTGAGACAATAAAAATAACTCAGAATGAAATGAGTGAGAATGCCCAGAAAGAAAATTAAAATAAAATGAGGAGAAAAAGTGACTGACCTTTAAACCTTCCTCGACATCATTATCAAAAACTTTCTTCGGTTTCTTCTTCTTTTTCTTTTGGTTGAAGAAGTTCAGGTCGTTCAAATCATCAGAGGGTTCTGGAGAAGAAAAAAAAAAGAGGTGGTCAGTGAAGAGGTCAAGGAGAATAATACCACTGAAAAATATCTAACAACTTTTAATGTCAACCCTGTTTCAGGTGTTCTTCTCCTTACCCTTCTTCCTCCCTTCATCCTCATCCAGGTCCATATCTCTGTCCTCTCCAGCTTCTGGTTCTACCTCCTTCGCTTCAACCTCCTTCGCCTCCTCTCCTCCCATTCCTTCTCCTCCATCTTCATCGAGCATGAAGGGCTTCTTCTTCTTCTTCTTTTTCTTGGTCATGTTTGGGTCAAAAATCATCTGAAGGGGTGGTTGCAGAAAACAAAATGTCATGGTCATATTTTATAACAAAGTATAAAAAATAGTTCCAGTGTCCCTATGTTCATCAGGTCGTCACAGCTGTGATGTGTGTTATCAACAAAAGGAGGTCATTCAATAGATGCTCAAATCAATCCCAGTGTGTTTTTTAAAACAGTGTGAATGGTATAGGAAGCCCCCAAAGCTCTTCTGGAGTAACATCTGACTGAACAAATGTAGGTAACTGGGTAATGACATGTTACTGTAGTTAAAGGTGTTAAATGATACGCAGGAGTTTGGTGGTGGAAACTAATATTGGATATATTACTTTCATTGATCTGGATTGAAACTGAACTCAGTGAATCAATCGGAAATTAAATCTGTTGAGAATTGATTTTAGAGAACAGACTGGAAAATTAAACTAAGTTGTAAAATTGTTTACAAAGGCATATTTTGACAAAATGATCAGATTTGTGCCTAATGCTTAGATCTATCTAATGAATCAATCAGAATTTTAATCCGTTGAGAATTGAGGGAGGAGAGATTTCAGTGAATTGTCGACAACGAATGAAGACTTTGTCCAGATGAGCTAAAAAAAAAAAATAAAAAATAAAAAATATAGAGTGCTGTTCCTAAGTATAGCCATAAATGTTTCCTAAATGTGTGCGGATTCTCAAAAGTACTATCCATTTAAATTCACAATTAAAAAAAAAAGGAAAAGAAAACACGCTCGGAAGGTCAGTGACATTTCAATTCATCTCACCAAGTCAATTCATTTCTCAACTGCACGTAGCAGCCGCTAACACTGCCCAACAACTGATGAAAGTAGTTTGATAAGGTGCACAGCTGTTAGCAGTAACAACGCTAGTACATTGATCACTATTGAGAGAAAGTAGCTCCAAACAATTATGAGGTGTGAGTTTCTGTTCCGTGACCGTTTTGTTATGTAAATAAATCACTCATTCCAACACATACTGTTTTGAGAAGAAACATGTTTTATTTTGTTGACCCCAGGAAACCTGCCGGGACTACTTTGGCTTTGACCAGAACTGGGCTCACAAGACACTGTCGGGGACAAGTCATTGGGGGTGCACCAGAATAAAGACATTGATGACATACACATTCATCTGAAAAATACTGAACTGTCCTTCTAATGGGTGTTAAGGCCTGGCTCCAAAAAAGGGGAACACACCAAGAATGAAGCTTACCACAAAGACACTTTATTAAACCAAATTAGGTGAATACAGGGGGAATACTGGGTAAAAAGTACAGTGTGTAATGTTTGTTTGAGGTAGTGTTGCTACCTTCCCCAGAGCTTGTATGTGAAAACAATTGTATTTTACTCTAAGTTTGGAGATGGATTTGGGTTTTGTTGTTATGACTAGAGTGACACTTCACAAAAATGCACCTATGGGAAAACACAGCATTTAATACCTTAACTTTAGTGATTAGTATTGTAACCACAACTACATATATTACCAACAATGACCACGAGAATTACTTGACTGTGAATGTTTAAACAAATATTTATATCAAGGATCAAGCCACTATACAGTTTGCTAACTTCATGACAATAATTTAAATGCAACTTGTTATAATATTTGAGAATGAGTCTGAACTGTCTGTAGCTGCTCTACATGGAAAGGTATGTTAGCAAGATCAATCTAATGTGGTACTGCTTGAAATTATTAGTAATAATAATAATGTAAATGCTACTCAGTGAATATAAGTTTTAGGTACTGTTAAACTTGAGTCTGAATATTAGCCTATAACCTACACACACTGCAGCCCAACTGCTACAGATCTATCCACTCCAAAAGCCAGCATTTACTGTATGCTTAAGTACCATTTAAATTAACACAAGACAGATGAAATTATCAGGGATTTATCATTGTTTGTGACAATGGTATATATTACTACCTTGTTTTAACAGATTTTGGAAATCTGATTTAGTATTCTTAATTAGTGTGAGTTTGACAGCTTACTCATACCAGATATAACTGCACCCTGGAATACCATCTTGTTTATGTGTCCGTATCGACATTGATTAATAACTCCATTTTAATAATCCAAACAATTAAATAACAGCCAAAGGCATCAGAAAAAACAGCTTCCACTTGGAGTCGTGTTTATACAGAGTGTGTAACATTAGAGACCATAACTAATATATATATTTTTTATTTGTAATCACCGTCATGCTAAAAAGAAATCAGCTTTTGTACGACAGAAATGAAATTTAAATAAGCTAGCTTCAATAACGGCTAATGTTAGCTAGCTGACGTTAGTTGTCAGGTTTGGCCTAATAATTAGCTATGACAGAGCAGACTAAAAAAACAAGAGCTGATTTTATAACATATACAATGTGATAAGTGGTGATTCAGTGGTGTATTTGTTCATGTTGCTGTATTTGTGGCAGACCGGTCCGCTGTTAGCTCCGCTGCAGCCATGTGAGACCTGCCGCGGATATGGAGAGGCCCAAAGTCATCCTTAACATCGATTAACCCCGTAATATAATTAAACATCACCGAACAAAACACACATTCAGAACGGGTCAACTGCGGGGGGTCCGAGAGAGCTTACCTCGTCTCCCGACATGTTTGCTGTTTGTAAAGTGGCTGAAATGTGACTGCTTTTCTATCCTTCGATCCGAACCACACCGCTGCGCCGAAAATTTCTTGCATCAGCGTTCGAGCCTCAGTACGCATGCGTCAAGTCGCCATATTCTGACGTAATTATCACGCGCGACGCAAGGTATTATGGGTTGTTCAAGAGAAAACTGTTGTCAAGGCAGTAAATACCCGTAATTGTTATGTGAAATACTGTTGATGAAACACTGGATCATTTATTTTTTGGTTGTCCTGTATCTCAGTGTTTTGGTCTAATATACATAATTTGATTTCACTAAAAATAATGGTGTGCCATTCTTTGAATTACACAATATATTTTTACATGGATGATTTGGAATCTTCCTTATGATTAATACCATCATTCTGGGTGTATATCATATTAACTGTGCAAAATGGACAAAGTGTAAGCCCTCTTTCCCTGGTTTTATAAAAAAATTTTTCATGTCTCAAAAAATTGGAATTGAACAGAATTCCAAGAAAAATAAGTGATGACATTTATTATTTTAACCAAAGAACTCCCTATTGTATCTTTGCTCTGTATTGTTAATTTGAAATACCTAATGTAAACCTTATTTATGCATTGTTCAATAATGTATTTTAGTTGTTTAGATTATTTTGTTCTTACAACATCCCCAAGTTTGTTTATTTTTATATATTTTATTTTGTATTTAATATTAAGTTGTACTTATCAGTAAATAAATCATTAAACTTAACATTGACAGTGATTATTCATGGACACTCAGTACGTACTCCATCAGATGTAAGACACTATGTTTACAGATGATCATTTAGAATTACACTAAAAGGAAAGAGGGGTGTTGGCCTAGTGTTGGCCCAGTTTTGACCTAGTGTTGGCCGAGTGTTCATCGAGTGTTCACCTAGTGTTGGCGTAGTGTTCACTAAACATTATTAAATGAAACAGTTGTTTGTTGAAATGGTTCAAGGTGTTGAATAAAGGTGTTAATTGCATATATATGCATATGTTTGGATATTTTATCTTTTTTTCCTGTATTTTAGAACCGTTTTTGCATGTTTTGAATTTTTCATTACATGTTTTGTACTTTTTTTGTCAGTGTATTTTTGGTACTTGTGAGTACAAATAAACGAGACAGAACAGTTGAATGACAAAGTATTTTGGTCATGAATAATCAAAAATGAATCCCTGTGATTAATCTTTTAAAAATGTTTAGTTTTTTTCTCAGATCAACAGAAGATGATGCTTTAGCTGAATTTAAACCCTGAGGTCAACTCCATTTTTATAAATTCATTCATATCATTATAATCTGATAGGACAGTTTACAGGAGTGTATCTAAAGTATTCACATTAGTACCTAAAGTATTACTTTTTAATATTCTACTTTTCCCAGGATTTTTTTTAATGAGAACTATTGTATATAAACATTTACTTCTGATTCTATTAAATGTGATTGACAAGAAGAAATGTGTGTGTGTGTGTGTGTGTGTGTGTGTGTGTGTGTGTTCCCATCTTCATGGGGACATTGATATGTTTACACAGTCACATCATGGGGACCTCTGACACTATGAGGGCCAAAATTCAGGTCCCCACGAGGGAGTATTGTTTTATTACTTATTTATTCTTTCTTCATTATTTTTAAATATTATTTATTTCATTTGTTTATTTTTTAATTACTATTCTTTTTCCATTCATAAAATTTTATTTTTTTTATTACAATTTCAAATCTTTGTCATTATTATTATTATCTTTTTTTTTTTTTAAAGATCTGTTTACACTCACTACTTAATGTCTTCTTGATTACAAACGTGGTCCTCATGTAAACATGTGTGTTGTTAAACATAACAGTAGTAGTATCGTTATTAAAACACCGGATGTTCGTTGCAGGTATATTTTCTATGGTGTCCACAGGGGCAAATGCACCGCAGACAAAATGCTGCAAACACAAGAAAGATGCAACAAACAAAAACGCATAAAACAAATGAAACACAAGTGAAACTGCAGGAGATAAATACTGTAAAAACACAAACCAAAAAGAAGCACAAACGTACAAACCCCCAAAACAACTGCAAGAGAAACGCTGCAAATTCACTCCACAACAAAATGGGAATTCACCAAAATAAAACAGAAGAAGATGATGGTGGATGAAGATGAAGTTCATTAATTTAACAGATTAGTGTGAACATGTTTGTTTTCAACCCTTGACCATAATCTGCTCCAGTATCATAGCAGAGCAGCAGAGCTACGACACTAACATTAGCTCCGCCCCTCTGCTGCTCTACACCTTTACACACTCACCTGTTCATTTAATAAACACACACTTCATCTTCTTTTGTTTTGTTGTGGAGTGAATTTGCAGTGTTTCTCTCTTGCAGTTGTTGTGTTTGTTTGCATGTTTTGGTATTTGCAGCATTTTTCTTTGGCATTTGTATGTTTTTGTTTCTGTTATTACAGTATTTTTTCTTTTGCAGTTTCACTTGTGTTGCATTTGTTTAAGTGTTTGTGTTTTTGGTTGCACACGTTTCTTACGTTTGCAGCGTTTCATTGATGCGGTGCCTTTGCCCCCATGGACGCTGTCATTTTCCTACTTTGAAGGGAAAATAAAACATATTCATTTGTATTCTGTTTAACAGAACACAATCACAGGGTTCTTACAAGAATCACCAAGTCAAATTTTTGAGACCATTATGAGAAACATTTTTAGACCAACATGGAGCCCCCCCCCCTCAAATAAAAAGACGATGACATTTGATTCTCAAAACCATGACACTTTGTATTGGAAATGAAAAAGTGAAAGTGTCTTATATTTATGGAATATAAGAAGTAAAGATTTCATTAAGTAATTCAGTCAATAAAACACATGCAGCAACGGCCACATATCTGGAAACATACTATTTCATGGATGTAAATAAATGTAAGACTTGATTAAATTACATTTTAGACCGAGGATGAAGTGTTTTTAAGACATGTTAAGGTCTAAAATTTAAGTTTCTGAATTTGAGACTTTTTTTAGACCCTGCTATCATGGCAGAAAAAATCTAGATTTTTCTGAAATAAATAAAATGCTGACATCCTTCATCGTTCATCTACAGTTAGACCATGGTAAAAAAAAAAAAAGGCAGATAATAAAACTTCCATTACAATAAAAGAATTGAAAACTTTTAATGATTTTGCAAATAATATTCTCATCTGGATAAATAAAACATAGAAATACAAACATGCTTGTCCATCTGTCCTCATGTTATGTTTTCTTTTTTATCCTCGATGTAAAAAATGTACATCATGACTTTGAAAAACTAAAATTAATTCTTTAAACTCCAAAAAGTTGTAGATCGACTATAATCTAATCTTTTATAAACACCATCTCCATCTTGGATGCAGTTATTAAGGTGTGACAATAGTTTATTATTATTATTATTATTTTTTTTTTTAAACATTATACAGTTTGAAACAAAAACCTTTATATGAAGGACTGAGACGAACCGAGCAGGATGAAAGGGTTAAAGGTCAAACATCTGTCTTCTTCTAGCCGTGCGTTGTGATCAGTTTTTTCATTTCCCACGGTCATGATTCCAAAACTCAACTAAACCTTCTCTGTGTTGACAGAAATACATTATATAAAAAGACACTTTTTTGGATATTTACACCAAATAACTAGAACCACTGGTGAGACCGGTTTAGGGGAAAGGGAGACAACGGTGAGGTGAAAAGGAAGGACCGGAAAAAACTAAAAAAAGAGGAGGTTTGAAATGTCAGCTCGTAGTTTCTTCAGCAGGTGCATGCGACCGCTCAGTTAAAACGAAGGATCGGTACGTTTGTCAATAAAGAACAAGAAAACAAACATTTGAACGCCACAAATACAGGTAAATATGTGAGGCAAAAACACCCTTTACAATTCTGTGTCATCAAAAGTCGTCGATAACGCCGCTGAGCCTGTGACGCCGCTGAGCCTGTGACACTCAACACTCGAGCTCTTCAATGTGAACCCGTCGGCCGCTCAGAGACGACCGCCGAGTCTTAGCTTAGCATCGGAGTCAAGTCAAGGGTTAAAAATATCTGGTGAAAGTGCAGCGAGAGCTTCGGAGGAGAAACGCTTTGCACCGAGCATCTGGGTAGATTAAGGATTTGTGAAAAGGACAGAAATGGAAAAGAAAGAAAGAAAAGAAAAAGACTACAGCATTTTTGCTTTTTTTGTAGTGTTACATGAAGTCAGCTCTCCACACACACACACACACACACACACACACACACACACACACCCTAGCAGTCCATTCATCCCTTCTTCTGTCCTCCATCATGCAGGTATGTCGTGGCAGATGCAGCAGCTCTTTACATGGCTTCCATCGCCCAGCGCTGCAGGTCCTCAATGTCATCCTCATCTTCCTCTTTGTTGGCTTTTAGGAGGAAGAGGTGGAAAAAAGAGAAAGAATTAACGACAGTTTCTTACTGTGACCCTACCCCACTACTGTAGACCACTGACCCTACCCCACTACTGTAGTCCACTGACCCTACCCCAGTACTGTAGTCCACTGACCCTACCCCAGTACTGTAGACCACTGACCCTACCCCACTACTGTAGTCCACTGAACCTACCTCACTACTGTAGTCCACTGAACCTACCCCACTGCTGTAGACCACTGACCCTACCCCAGTACTGTAGTCCACTGACCCTACCCCAGTACTGTAGACCACTGACCCTACCCGAGTACTGTAGACCACTGAACCTACCCCAGTACTGTAGACCACTGACCCTACCCCACTACTGTAGTCCACTGACCCTACCCCACTACTGTAGTCCACTGACCCTACCCCACTACTGTAGTCCACTGAACCTACCCCACTACTGTAGTCCACTGAACCTACCCCACTACTGTAGTCCACTGAACCTACCCCACTACTGTAGTCCACTGAACCTACCCCACTGCTGTAGTCCACTGACCCTACCCCACTACTGTAGTCCACTGAACCTACCCCAGTACTGTAG
>CM035789.1:47809941-47869941 GCA_020466265.1 Siphamia tubifer | reverse complement strand
GGACTACTTTGGCTTTGACCAAAACCGGACCAGAACTGGGCTCACAGGACACTGTGGGGGGTAAGTCACTATAGGTGCACCAGAGTAAAGGGGTGGAGTCAGAAGAGAGGGGCGGAGTTACTGTGGGTGCACCAGAGTAAAGGGGTGGAGTCAGAAGAGAGGGGCGGAGTCAGTGTGGGTGCACCAGAGTAAAGACACTGATGACAAACATTCATCTGAAAAATACTGAACTGTCCCTTTAAGATCCATAATCCACCATTTTGTTTAGTCATTCCTAACTTTCTCCAGACTCCTCCGTAAACTTTCAGGCGCTCTAACTACGTCATCCTAAAGATTACACTGATTGGTTGTAGTACCGTCCTATTGCATACAGAGGATTTGATAGACAACCTTTTAGCCCCGCCTCCTCTGACTATGAAGCATCACTAGACCCATACATGGAATGAATAGGGATAGCACTGCTAGGCTAAAAAATAACCTATAATGTTCTTAACATTCAATGAAGAGCAGCCTTCAAGCTGCAAATAAATAATGACGATGAGATATTTATATTGATCACTATCAAAATCAACTGACATCAAGGCAGTTCTGGAATTTCCCCTCGTGGGACTAATAAAGGAATATTTTCTTATCTTCTTATGTCAACGAGTCACTGGTAGTAGTGAGAGCACAGGGCGTTTAACTGTCCTGCCGTAAATAATCTTCTTCCAAACTTTTCATTACATACAATTAGTCAAAAATGACATCATATTTTCCTTTAATGAAAATGACAGTGAAAATGCTGTAGCCACAGTAGTCACATGACCACCTCCTGCCTGATGGGTGTGGTGACATGCTGTGTTGAGTCACAATGTCAACACTTATGAAACCGAGAAAGGAGATAATTATTCACGCTATTCCATACAGGAAGTAGGACGAAAGGTTTGTTATGTACAGTCATGGTCAAAAGTTGACATACACCTGTAAACAACACAACGTCATGACTGTCTTGAGTTTCCAATAATTCCTCAGGGTTCATACAAACTTCAACCAATACTTTTCCATGACTTTTGGTCATATTTCTATGACTTTGTACTCCTAAAAATACCAGTGGACTTTAAACAATAATAATAAAAAGTTCAAGTGTTGTGTTAAAGTTGAACAAAAAAATTAATGACAATGTTTGGTTCAACATTAAATTCATATTTATGTTCACGTCCCACTGAAGACACACATTGTTAAATCCACACTTTCCTGTCATTTCTATTTAATTTGGGCAGATTTGAGTCCATACCCCCTTCACCACAGGAGGCAGGATACACCCCAACAAGTGAGTGACCTGGAAGTTCACTTCCTGTTCACTGAATAGAACGTTAAGACCATGTGACATAAACTTTTTATTCACTCATTGAAAACAATTTTTTTTAATTATTAATCACACATCATTACGTTTCCACACAAGACCTTTCTGTGTGGAGTTTGTATCTGCATGGGTTTTCTCCAGGTACTCTGGCTCCTCCCACCATCCAAACACGTGCACTGATAGGTTAACTGGTTAACTGGTTAACTGGTTAATCTAAATCACCCATAGGAGTGAATGTGTCAGTGATTATTTGTCTATATATGTTCAGTCCTCAGATGAACTGCAGACTCATACAGGGTGACCTTTGACCCCGCCTTCACCTGCTGGAGCTGGATTAGACCCCTGTGACCCCTGTGACCCTAGATAAAGCAAGTTCAGATGGCACGACCAGACATTATTATGTTATTATTATGTCACATCATTATTACCAGTTGTTAAAACCACTGTTTGTAAAAACACCTTTTGTCTGAATGTTTCTGCTTTTATTCATAATGTGTTTTATGTGTTTGTGTTTTTAGTCAATGACTTTTATGTGATGTGAAAGTAAATTAAACTATGTGTTGCTGTCATTGTGGGGCAGGTGGACCAACCTGGTTAAAGAAAAGTTAAAGAAAATAATTTTTTTAAGTTTTACAGTGGAGCACAGACAGTAGATGATGTGACCCACATGAGCAGCTGCTTCTACTGTTCACATTTGATCGTTTCTATTACATTCATTCTTTTGTTATGTGTAAACCTACATTAAACTAATACCATGACATATATTGTGTGACAGTGAAAAAAAAATAGATTCTTAACATGCCTCATTGTTTACAACACTAAAACAAACAACTCTTCTTCACAAACAAGTGTTTTGTTCTTTTATGAGGATGCAGGCAGGAAATATGCATGGAAAAAAAAAAACACTGTAAGAGCGTGACACTGTATGGGAATGTTCTGAACATAAATGTCTGTATGGGAATGTTCTGAACATAAACTGTCTGTATGGGAATGTTCTGAAAACAAATGTCTGTATGGGAATGTTCTGAACATAAACCGTCTGTATGGGAATGTTCTGAACATAAACCGTCTGTATGGGAATGTTCTGAAAACAAATGTCTGTATGGGAATGTTCTGAACATAAACCGTCTGTATGGGAATGTTCTGAACACAAATGTCTGTATGGGAATGTTCTGAACACAAATGTCTGTATGGGAATGTTCTGAAAACAAATGTCTGTATGGGAATGTTCTGAAAATAAACCGTCTGTATGGGAATGTTCTGAAAACAAATGTCTGTATGGGAATGTTCTGAAAACAAATGTCTGTATGGGAATGTTCTGAACATAAATGTCTGTATGGGAATGTTCTGAACACAAATGTCTGTATGGGAATGTTCTGAACACAAATGTCTGTATGGGAATGTTCTGAACATAAATGTCTGTATGGGAATGTTCTGAACATAAACTGTCTGTATGGGAATGTTCTGAACATAAATGTCTGTATGGGAATGTTCTGAACACAAATGTCTGTATGGGAATGTTCTGAACATAAATGTCTGTATGGGAATGTTCTGAACATAAACTGTCTGTATGGGAATGTTCTGAAAACAAATGTCTGTATGGGAATGTTCTGAACACAAATGTCTGTATGGGAATGTTCTGAAAACAAATGTCTGTATGGGAATGTTCTGAACACAAATGTCTGTATGGGAATGTTCTGAACACAAATGTCTGTATGGGAATGTTCTGAACATAAACCATCTGTATGGAAGGTCCAAATAAAAGAACATAACTGAAAACAAAAAAAACAAAAAAGTATGGATGTTTTCATTTCTTTGTTGAATTAGGACAATAATTACAACATGTATGATATATCAAATATTCGATGTGCTTGTATTTGTCATCAGTGAACACTTTATAGAAAAAGTGGACCAGGATAAGTTAGGAACAGAACCACAAAATAATTAAAGAATTAACACCAGTAGACAATGAAGAAATGAATGTCAATGGTCAGGAGTGAATGAACAAGAAGGAAATGATTATTACAAGTGAATGACTTGGGAGTGATTAACAACAATAGTTATTTTAATTTATTAAAATGAAGAATAATCATTTATTAGACTGAAGAATAAGAGTAAAATAATTTCCTTAATAATCAACATGAATCTGACACTGAAAGTATGGAAGGGGGCAGGACTAGATAAGCCTTTTCAATTATTTTATTTCATTTGTTTTCTGTGATTAATGTCCACTGATAGGTGAATATGCAACTGACTTCTTGCTAATATTGTTTTTTTAAAGGCTTAGACATTTTATTATCATTGCACAAAAGCAACACAAAGTGAGATTTGGCAACGAAATGTCGTTGCTTGGCTTCCAGGTTCCACAGGATTAAAATGTATTCTATATTACTTTAAAAACAAGCTAAAATAAATGAATGCAATTAAAATGAGTACAATAAATAGATAAACATAATGTAAACAACAAATTAAGACGTACAAGGCTGGATAATCAGTATAATTTAAGTTAAAAAGCAGCTGGGAGGGATATGGCACAAACAGGAGATATTTTAGTTATTATTATAAAAGATTAGTTGTTTTTTTTTGTTTTTTTTTACTTCGGGGTCAAAAAACAGGAAGTCCCATCAGAGAGATTTCAAATAATATGTTTTATTCCTTCACACTTTGAGAAAAAACTAAACTAAATAAATTATACTATTGTCATGACAGTATATCATGATACATATTCTGTGATTAAGGATAATAGGAGTGACTTCAGTGTCCAGCTGTAGCCTACGTTATGTCAGAGTCTGATGTATAAGAGTTAACAGATTAGACAAAAGGTTTTCATGTTAATTGGGGTAAGTTATATTACATTTCCATCTAAAGCAGGGACCAAAGGCAGCCTGCCAAACATTCAGAATCTAGCTCACAGTCAAAACTGTGGAATTCATTTTAGTTCTGGTTCCACATATAGACCAATGTAATCAATAATCAAAAAATAACAGCATAAAAATCTACAAAAAAAAACAATAATTCCAGATTTTCTTCTTGGTTTGATGTGTAAAAAATACCAAGAAATAATACAACTTCTAATTGTTCTTTGTTTTAGTGCAAAAAATGCTTTAAATTATGAAAATACTTATATTTACAAACTATCCTGTAAAAATGTACAATAAATAACCTGAACAAATGTGAATAACTTAAAATGTCTCAATTTAGCACAATTTTTAAAAAAGTTCTGCTTCTGTGACTAAGTTATTAGTGTCTTCGTAGATCCAATCAATACGAAATAATAAGAGGAGGCAAAATATTGTATTTTTTTTTAAAAATCACTCTTATTTTTCTCAATAAATATAGTTTTTTCAGGGGTTTTTTTTGGGGGTATTTTGTACAAGTAACATTTTCATCATTTTATGTGTTTTCGCACAAAAACAAAAGTTTGGAGATGTCATTATTTCTATTTTGTTTTGCTGTTTTTACACTGGAGATCAAATCAGACTGAATGTGAGTGACCCTGGAAAGGAAATGAGTTTGAGACCCCTACTCTAAAATGTAGTGAAGTTAAAGTAACTTCAAATATTCAAGTACAAGTACCTGCTCAGTTTAGGATGCCTGACCTTTTTGACTTTAATGTTACTTTATCAGGAGTTTTTATTTTCTTAGACAGAGATTTAATTTAGAAAAAAAATGACTGTACATTTTGTGAATCTCAAATTGAATCATTGGAACACCTTTTTTTTTGAGTGTGAATATGTGAAAACTTTCTGGAGATTCTTTCAAAATTGGATATCTGAAAATGATTCAAATTCACCTATTCTAAGTTATGATGTCATTAAATTTGGTGTTTTACTGGAGGATAGAATAGGGGAAAATGTATACAATACCATAATTATTCTAGCCCAACAGCATATACACAGGTGTCGTTTTATGAAAATAAGACCATTATTTTGTATTTACATGAATGAACTAAAAAAAACTTCAAAAAAGCACTTAAATATATTAAAACCAAACAAGTATTGAACATAATAAATTTGTTAAATGCCTTGATTCAAGATCTCAAATGTTTATTTTGTTTGTTTAGCTTATGTGTGTGTATTTTAATTTAATTCTTTGTGACTGTATTTTTTGTCTTTATCCTTTTATCCAATGTTTTATCTGTTCTATATAGGAAATGTTCCTTAGTCTGAAATGTTGGAAATGTGTTTTTCATGAATGTAACTGCTAGATTTTGATTCTGAATAAAGATATTAAAAAAAAAAACTTTATCAGGAGTTTATGAAGGCCTACAGGTTTTCAATAAACACTCCCGAATAAGATGCAAACACACCCACATTTTTTTGACAGTGATATCATGAACCCAAGTCCAACCCTGGTCCTGACAGAAGTCTTCATGTCTATAGTACCTGGGTTTTAAAGCTAGCACTCCTTTTAAAATATGGATTTAATAGGGAACATAAAAAATCCACGTCAGGTAAGACAGTGAAATTCACAAATAACAGCTATGAGATTAAATTAAGACCCCAGCTGGCACATATTCTATAAATAAACGTTTCTATTTCGGGTGGAAACCGTGGCTGTGAGAACAGTTACGGTAGCTCCAGAAAGTTAGCCAACTTAGCACACATGCTAACATTTAGCTTCGGTTGGTTGTACGGGCAGCGACGACGATCTGATCATAAACAATGACGCGAATCCGACAAAACACACCCAGATTACTCACCTCTTTTGTTTTTTGTGCCGTTTTTCTTGGCGATCTGTAATTCCTGTTCGATCTTTTTCTCTAAAAATTCCTGTTTCTTCGTTAGCATCTCCTCCGTCTCTCGGAGTTTCTGGATCGCCTCCTGTGGACTCGGTCCTTTCCCTCCTTTTCCACCACCTCCAAACAGTTTACTTATCAACGACATGTCTAAGAATGTTTCTAATAACCTAAATATAAAATGTCTTCTAAATATTAGACAAAATCAAGCTTGAGTGTCCCTTACGGTTGATTCTCTACCTGACACTTCGCCCTAACCCTGGAAGATTGTTGATCTTTTACCACTTCCTGGATAAGGCCCAATGACGTCATCTTGTCCGATGAAGGGGGCGTTGCTAACTGGCTCTCTGTCTCCATTTGCTGGACATATTTAGAAAGTGCAGCAGTTTTTTGTTTTTATTTTTTTTACCTATAAAAACCCAGAACATTTTTGTGTCAATTTCTATAAAAAACACTTAACTTTTCTAAAGTGGTTTATCACCATTCATTATAATATAACATGAGTGAGTGTAATATTAGTGATATATAACTGTAGTTATATTATTAATTTATGAGGATAATTATGTTGGGGGTGTGTGTATATTATATTATATTATATTATATTATATTATATTATATTATATTATATTATATTATATTATATTATATTATATTATATTATATTATATTATATTATATTATATTATATTATACTAATATTATATTATATTATATTATATTATATTATATTATATTATATTATACTAATATTATATTATATTATATTATATTATATTATATTATATTATATTATATTATATTATATTATATTATATTATATTAAACTAATATTATATTATATTATATTATATTATATTATATTATATTATATTATATTATACTAATATTATATTATATTATATTATATTATATTATATTATATTATATTATATTATATTATATTATATTATATTATATTAAACTAATATTATATTATATTATATTATATTATATTATATTATATTATATTATATTATATTATACTAATATTATATTATATTATATTATATTATATTATATTATATTATATTATATTATATTATATTATATTATACTAATATTATATTATATTATATTATATTATATTATATTATATTATATTATATTATATTATACTAATATTATATTATATTATATTATATTATATTATATTATATTATATTATATTATATTATATTATATTATATTATATTATATTATATTATCTCATCTTGTCATCTGAATCCACTTTATCCTCACTAGGTTCACCAGGGTCTGTGGGGATAATACATCTAATACTAGACATATTATAATATTACACACACTGACACATATACCGCATATACATGCACCGAAATTATCAATAAGGTCAAAATCACATTATTGGCTTTAATTCAAGAACGGGTTGTCATAAAAACTTGAGATTGACACAAAATAGGGACAAGATTAGACATTCTCTGAATACTACTTAGTTGTGTAATTTGATGGAATATATTAGGGTGAATTTTACCTTATTTCTTTGTGTGTTATAGATGGTAAATTTGTGACATTTTACTCAAAATGTGGACTAAAATCTAATCAACCATAATGAGTGCAAATTGTTACCTCACTTCTGTGGAGTAAATTCAATAGATGTGTTTTTACAGTGCAGATATTTCCCCATGACAGGATAAATAAAGTCATATTTTATTCCAATATGAGGATAGGGCTCATGCTTCAAATGTTCAAACATTTTGGATCAGATGTTTTTAGTTTTTGCTGACTGTTGCTGTTTGAGGGATAATATATTGTACATATATAAATGTACAGTGGTGGACAAAAGTTTTGGAACACCCCATTGATTAGAAGAATCATTCTAAAGCAAAGTTGGTAGGTATACTTTGTTATTGTAAATGTAAGGAGTATAAAGTACAGATATTTCTATAAATATGAGTAAAATGTATGGATATTTATATAAATGTAAAAAGTATAAAATACAGATATTTATATAAATGTAAGGAGCATGAAGTACAGAATATGAACAAATGCAGGAAGGAAAAGTAGAAAGTTTCCAGAAAAATAAATGCTCAAGTAAAGTACAGATACCTCAAAAATGTACTTAAGTACAGTATTAAAGTGTTTTTACTTAGTAACGTCTCACCTGTGCTACTGAACTACCGCTGGAGCCTTGTGTCTGATTCACAGACTGATTTTATTTTTATTTTATTTGTGTCTGATTCACAGACTTCCAGCCATAGAAGATCCTGCAAAGTGAAAGATTTAGCAACTAATACTGGATTAATTTCTACTTATTTACACCCAATACTTGTTATTATATGTTCGACTGTATTTTAGTGGATGTGGATTGTACTACAACATTGTGAAAATTAAGCTGATTTTACTACAAATGTACAAGTATGTTAAAACAGATATTATATATGAATTCCACAGAGCAGAATTGACCAAAACCTATATGTAAAAACATTTATTTCAGAACATTATGTTGTACAGCGTTAAAACTTACGTCCAATTTCAGTCCACACACCTTCTGATATGAAACTTTACTCTGGGAAAGAACGCACTGCAAAGTTTCATACCTTATGAGTAGAGATTTTTTTGTCATACCATTCTACTGTCCATCCTGTAGACCAGGGGTGTCAAAGTGTGGTCCACGAGGGCCGGTGTCCTGCATGTTTTAGATGTTTCCCTCTTCCATTCCACCTGGAGGTCATTACATCATTATCAGTCTGATGAGGAACTGATTATTAACTCTTTAAATGTCACTGCTGATGTGTTATGAATGGATGATTTAGTTTAAATATTCAGAAAAAAATCAACAGTTTTACTTTATTTTGTGCATGGACAAGGTGCCAAAAAGCAAGAGGTGTTTTTTTAAAAAAAAAAAAAAGTTTTTATTTTATTTCACAACTTTAAAAAAAAATTGCTGTGATCAAATGTCAATACTAGTTTTCTTCTTCAGTAATTTTTTTCCTAAATTTTCCACATTATTAGTCATTTTGTAAATATTTGTTAGTTTTTTTTAACTTTGTTTATTTTTCTACATTTTGGTTCTTTAAAAAAAAATTTTTCTTTGATTTTCTGCCATTTGTGTCTTTACTTTGCTCATGTTACCAGTTACTTTGTTAGTTCTCAGGAGTTTAAGGGTTAAACTGAATCACATGGGAAAGGGAAATATCTAAAACATGCAGGACACCGGCCCTCGAGGACTGGAGTTTGACACCTGTGCTGCAGATGGCACTAATGTAAAGTTTAAAACATTCCACTGTCTGCTTCGAAGAAGCAGCTAGCACCACAGTCTTCCTACATATTGTGTTAGCATTAGCAGCTAGCACCACAGTCTTCCTACATATTGTGTTAGCATTAGCAGCTAGCACCACAGTCTTCCTACATATTGTGTTAGCATTAGCAGCTAGCACCACAGTCTTCCTACATATTGTGTTAGCATTAGCAGCTAGCACCACAGTCTTCCTACATATTGTGTTAGCATTAGCAGCTAGCACCACAGTCTTCCTACATATTGTGTTAGCATTAGCAGCTAGCACCACAGTCTTCCTACATATTGTGTCAGCAGAAGCATTTAGTTTAAATAAACTACAAATATAAAATATATAGTTTATGGAGTGTACTATTGGTTACAATGGCATGTGATGACAACATATTTCGATTCAGGACTCTACTCTAATTTACAGGGTGTCTGAAAAGCTAGCTAACAAGCTAACAGCTAAAGTCATGACATTCAGAGTTTATGACGACAACAAAAGTTGTGTTAAACGTCAACACCGCCTTAAAAATAACACACTACACCAGCCTTAATAACTATATGTTACTATATCCAGTTGAGTTACTTTTAGTCTTGATATCTGGCTGGTGTTAGCAACTAAAATGACTGAAAAGAGTTATAATTTCATTAGCAACTTTGCTAATGTTAGCATGCTAAGTGCTGCTACAGTGATTGCTACCATTGAGATGTGTTGATCTGAAGTCTCCGCCCCTTCCGGGAAGCGCATGGAGCCTAAGATCGGAAAATGCTAAAAAGGTATCTGGTTTAAAAAAAAAGGTATCTGGTTTAAAAAAAAAGGTATCTGGTTTAAAAAAAAAGGTATCTGGTTTAAAAAAAAAGGTATCTGGTTTAAAAAAAAAGGTATCTGGTTTAAAAAAAAAAGGGATCTGGTTTAAAAAAAAAGGTATCTGGTTTAAAAAAAAAAGGTATCTGGTTTAAAAAAAAAAAGGTATCTGGTTTAAAAAAAAAGGTATCTGGTTTAAAAAAAAAAGGGATCTGGTTTTAAAAAAAAGGTATCTGGTTTAAAAAAAAAGGTATCTGGTTTAAAAAAAAAAGGGATCTGGTTTAAAAAAAAAAGGTATCTGGTTTAAAAAAAAAAAAGGGATCTGGTTTAAAAAAAAAAGGGATCTGGTTTAAAAAAAAAAGGGATCTGGTTTTAAAAAAAAGGTATCTGGTTTAAAAAAAAAGGTATCTGGTTTAAAAAAAAAAGGGATCTGGTTTAAAAAAAAAGGTATCTGGTTTAAAAAAAAAAAGGGATCTGGTTTAAAAAAAAAAAGGGATCTGGTTTAAAAAAAAAAGGGATCTGGTTTAAAAAAAAAAGGGATCTGGTTTAAAAAAAAAAGGTATCTGGTTTAAAAAAAAAAGGGATCTGGTTTAAAAAAAAAAGGTATCTGGTTTAAAAAAAAAAGGTATCTGGTTTAAAAAAAAAGGGATCTGGTTTAAAAAAAAAAGGTATCTGGTTTAAAAAAAAAAGGGATCTGGTTTAAAAAAAAAAGGTATCTGGTTTAAAAAAAAAAGGTATCTGGTTTAAAAAAAAAAGGGATCTGGTTTAAAAAAAAGGTATCTGGTTTAAAAAAAAAGGGATCTGGTTTAAAAAAAAAAGGGATCTGGTTTAAAAAAAAAGGTATCTGGTTTAAAAAAAAGGTATCTGGTTTAAAAAAAAAAGGGATCTGGTTTAAAAAAAAAGGGATCTGGTTTAAAAAAAAAGGTATCTGGTTTAAAAAAAAAAAGGTATCTGGTTTAAAAAAAAAAAGGTATCTGGTTTGTCATATGCCTTGAATCACAGACATGTTGAAGCTCATAATAAATGATAATTATTAATGTGCGTTTTAAGGGCTAACTAACGGCTGATTCATTTGTGAGTAAAACCTGTTAATACTTGGGACTACACGCCTGGAGAACATGTGACGTCACATACGCAACGCATTCTAGTCTAAACCCACATAAAATTTAAAGTCATGTTTGCTTCCCATCAAAAACGGGTGGTCTGCCACATCAAATATTTATTAACATCTGTCATATGTGAATTTCTGAGCACTTAAACGGAATCAGAACTTGACTCACTCCATTCACATTTTTGCGAGCTAAGCACCCATGGAGTGGAAGTCCAAGGGTGTGACTTAGCTTCACCATGAATATGAATAAAGTCTGCACAAATATTAAAGAGTGCCCTTGGAGCTATTTGACCACTAACAAACTGTTCTGGTGTCATTTATACTTTATTATTTATGTATCATAACCTACAAAAGTACCGTGTACCGCCAGTGGCTCAAATTATACTGGGATATACATTTTTGAACATCCCGCCCATTCCTACTTTACTCTAGTACAAATTTGTGAAAACACTTCATTTTGGCCTTCACATAAACACACAAATATTCTTTTTCCAGCGATATGAGAACAGAGTAAAGTTGTGACAGAAGCAGACAGTTTGGGGGTTTATGTCTTTTAATTCATTATGATGCTACATGATCCATGGTGCTTTTAATAATAATTCTTTTATTCCTCTTACTACAGTATGTTAATAACTTTACCAGTTATTTTTTTTCCAAGTTGTTTTATTTATATGTACATACAAAAGAGTATCCAATTACTGTGTGATTACACCGTTGTGTGACCGTTACTTCTGCATGTGGTGTGAAGCGTTGATGCCTTTTTCTTTTTCAATGTAGTGTGTTATTGACAGCTCAGTCCTCCTCCTCTGCTTCCCAAAAGCTCCTTCAGGCAACAAAACAGACATTTATTCTTCTTTGTTCATTTTTTTTTCCTTTTTTTGTTTTTTTTGGAGTGAGATCAGATGGTCATGTGATAACCGGGAAAAAAAATAATTCAGCTGTCATCACACAAACAGGAAACTAAAAAGAAAAAGCCGAACAAAAAAAAATCAAATAAAAGAGAAAACACACAAACTCAAGATGGTCCCTTTTCAAAAGACAGTCATCTTTTTTTTGTTTTTTGTGTTTGTTTTTGCCAAGATAATTTTAACACTCAGAAATAATAATAATAATAATAAATCCAGGTCATTTCATGCAGACTGCAGAGTGGACGTCAGAATATAGTGCATTTGAGCATTTTTCAACAACAGAAGCACCGTGGCTACATGGTAATAATAAGAAGAAAAAAAGAAAAAGCAGCAAACACCTGCTGTAATACACAATACAATATACTCCAAAATTAAACAAAGGCGGCCAGAAGTTATGCTTTTTCAACAGTTTTCTTCTAAAGTTTTTGCAGCTGTTGACCATTTCCAACTGGGTTTTTGTCTTATCGCTCCATTTATTGTAACCTGAGCAGGTAAAACATCAGAGGAATTAAAAAAATAATAAATTAAGTGTACTTCAGTTTTTTTTCAGATCACTACAGAACCTACCGTTTATTGGCCTTTTTGTATTTCTGAAATCAACATGTTTTAATGTGATTTTTTAAAACAGCCTTTATACAGTAAATCTGTTGAGACATTTTCTTTTTATCCCACTAAACATCGACGTCCTTTCATTCCAATGTTCTGCTGTAATTCACATAATCTACTCACACAACTTATTTTACAACAGTCGATTGTTTCTAACTGGAAGATTACATGAGTTTTGTCTCATCGCTCTATTTATCATCACCTGAGGAGGTAAAGAACGGAAGAACTAGAGAGAACATGTTAAGTGTACTTCAGTTGTTTTCAGGTCACTACAGAACACATCATTTATTGGACCATCAGATGCATTTAAAAGATTTTCATTTTCTCCAAAAACCACAGTGCGCCTTATATTTGGATTCATTCTGGTTGGAATTAGTGAATTGGAAATGTATATTTTGATGTCACTTAATGCGTCTTACAGTCCAGTGCGCCTTATAGTGTGAAAATACAGAACTTGACTTTTTCAGATCCCTACAGAAGGTCACATTTATTGGACTTTTCTTATGTCAGACTGAAATATCAACAGGTTTTAATGTCATTTTTAAAAACACCCTTGTACAGGAAATCTCTTCTGACAGTGGGATTTTTTGGTTGTTTATCCCACTCCTCTTTCTTTGTGCTAAACCTTCACTTCCAACGTTCTTGTAACAAATCTACTCTAAAGTCATTTTGCAGCAGTTGATGGTTTGTAACTGGGACAGTAGGTTGGTTTTCTTTTATCACAACCAGAGGATGTAAATACCATAAAATTCAAAACATTTCATTCTTGGATTTACTGGCAACACTTTATAATACTTACACACAATTCACTATGTATTAAGCATTTATTATTAATGTTTGTTTCCACCGCCAACGAGAGGTTACATTAGAGTCTGTCTGTCTGTCTGTCTGTCTGTCTGTCTGTCTGTCTGTCTGTCAGCAGGATTAGGCAAAATGTTCTGAACAGATTTTGATAAAACTTCCAGAAATGATAGATAATGGGTCACGGAAGAACCCATTAGATTTTAAGCAATGAAGGTCAAAGGTCAAGGTCACACTAAAGGTCAACAGCTAAAACACATCAGTGGTAATATATCAGGGTTTTTTTTTTCATTCACATGGTCTGACTTTTGACCCCTAACCTTCAGACATCAGATGGGTCAACACTTTTAAGCCTGACCTTTGACCCCATGACCCTAAACTTCAGATATCAGATGGGTCAACATCATCACATTACTTGTGAATGAAAAATCAAGCCTTGGCAGAGGTCTGCTGTCTGTGACTGTCTTGTTTATTATATATTAACAATTTATTAATGTTTGTTTATTATATATTAACCATTTATTATCCATTTGTTTATAGTTTGTTTATACACAATTTATCATAAACAAAGAGTTCTTTTCTACGAACAAACACTTTGTATCCATGTGAACAAATGCTTTATGATTAATTGTGCAAGAAATAAATTAACATTAACAAATACGTAACAAAAGGTAAATACATAGTGGATTATGTGTAGGTATTATAAAGTGTTAGCCATTAACTTAACTAATATGTTGCAGGACTGAAATCATAAGTTGCTTTGTTTTTGTGATTTTTTTTTATTGTATTTTCTTCAAAACACCCCAGTTTTTCTTTCAGTTAATCTGGTAATAGTGTTTATTTATTTATTTATTTTGTTGTTGTGTTAAACCACCCTTCTTCGTTCATGTTAAAACTGAACAGCCTTTTGATTTCACCGTTTGTACATAAAACATTCACAGTCACGTGTGGCCTCCTGCAGCAGGAAAACAAAAAAACACACACACACACACACACACACTTACAGAAGACGATACAGAGTTTGAGTCTGGAAAAGTCTTTCACTGAGTCCTTTTGTTTGATCTTCACAAAAGTGTCACATCACAATGTGAGCGACGAACTTTTAACGCTAAATAATGGGATCATCAGTGAGAGACTTCAGACATTGAGCCGACATGAAGCCAGGCACCGCTCACTGTTACCTGTGAGAGAAGAGAGGGATGGACGGAGAAAAGAAAGAAAAAATCTGATGGGTGATTATTTCACTAAAGTGACCAAACAAACGCTCGCCCTCATGGTTTAACTTGGGATCGCCTTCTTTTTTTTTTGTTTTCTTTTACACATGACATTTTCATCCAGACAGACCATCCTGATATTGCCTTAAATGTAAAAACAACAAAAAACAAAAATTAACATAACTGCAGAAGACATCCCTGTCGCCATCATTGACACACGTGTCCTCCCAAGTACGTCCTCCTCCACCCGTCCGTCCGTCCGTCCATCACTGTGGTCTGTCCGTGTCTCTACAGAAGCAATTTTCCAATGATGACTCCAATGACAAAGAAGAGCACACACAGCGCCAGGACGCGGGTGCTCAGGCCTTCGTCCCTCACGGCTGAGGTAATCATGGAGGAAGAGGAGTGAGGAGCCACTGATGCCACCTTCCTCTTCCGCAGACCATCATCCTCCTGCAGGGGGGTGGAGACAGACCCAACAAACTCAGCACCTGAACCCATTCTGATGTTAAAATTAGACCCTCCAGGATTTTGAGATTTACAACTTCAACACAAATTCAGTCGATCCCTGTGAATTCAGCGCATGTTGCACTTTTAACCAATCACTGCCACTTTCCCGCAAAAAGTGACCAATCATTTGCAATGTCTAGAGCTGTAGTAGTACCGGGGGTTTAGGGGGTAGTACTGGGGGTTTAGGGGGTAGTACTGGGGGTTTAGGGGGTAGTACTGGGGGTTTAGGGGGTTGTACCGGGGGTAGTATTGAGGGTTTAGGGGGTAGTATTGGGGCCCTTGGAACAAATTAGACCTTTTACATGTCAAAAAATATTTACAAAAAATTCATGGTATGAAAACACTTCTGAAACGAATTAATTTCATAAGTAGAGATATCACTGTACTTTTGTCATTAATAAAGGTTTCGGGGTTACTATTGGGGTCTTTACATGTAAAATGCGACTCTACTTACGAAAAAAATTAACGTTATGAAACCAGTTCTGTAAATGGAGGTACCACTGTTCAATGTGAGTATTTCTGCCGTCGACAGTTTTAATTCCTACACGTCAGGATGAAGGTAAATGTTCGTGGTGATTTAATAGAAGATTTAGAGCCATTTAAAAACCTCAGAAACAGGAACAGTTCATTCAAGAATGAAACACGACCAGTTTCAGCTTCTCTCTTTGTGTAACAAAGGAAGTAAAAGTCTGAGAGGACACACCCACACACACATTCTTGTTTTTGTGCATCTCACCCTGATCTGTTTGTTTTCTTCCCGTAACCTCTGCACTTCCATCTGCAGCCGCTTGCACTCCTCCATGATCTTCTTCACCTCCCCGTCGTCCAGCGAAGCACTGGCCGACTTTGGCAGCGCAGCGTGGTCAGTCTTAACAGGGGTGTGAGAGGGAAACACAGTTTTGTTGCTTTCACTCTCATGCTGTGGAAAGAAGAGTGGGGGGGGGGGGGGGGGGGGGGGGGTGCAGTGACACATGCAGAGACATGGCAGGGAGTGAGATGAAAGTACAACCAAATAAATCAGAAGGGACTAAAGCAGGGGGTGTCAAACCACATTTAGCCCAATAGGTGAGTTTTTTATTCTAAATAAAAGTTAATTCTGCTTTAAAGGAACAGTTCAGTATTTTTCAGATGAATGTGTTTGTCATCAGTGTCTTTACTCTGGTGCACTGCTAACAGTTGTGTACCTGCACTTAGCAGCCGCTAACACTGACCAACAACTGATGAAAGTAGTTTAATACGGTGCACAGCTGTTAGCATTGACAACGCTAGCACATTGATCACTATTTAAAGAAAGTAGCTCCAAACAATTACGAGGTGTGCGTTTTTGTTACAGCGATGGTTTTGTTTTGTAAATAAATCACTCATTCCAACACATACTGTTTTGAGAAGAAACAGGTTTTATTTAGTTGACCCCAGGAAACCTGCCGGGACTACTTTTGCTTTGACCAAAACCGGACCAGAACTGGGCTCACAGGACACTGTCAGGGGTAAGTTGCTGTGGGTGCACCAGAGTAAAGGGGTGGAGTCAGAAGAGAGGGGCGGAGTTACTGTGGGTGCACCAGAGTAAAGGGGTGGAGTCAGAAAAGAGGGGCGGAGTCACTGTGGGTGCACCAGAGTAAAGGGGTGGAGTCAGAAGAGAGGGACGGAGTCACTATGGGTGCATCAGAGTAAAGGGGTGGAGTCAGAAGAGAGGGGCGGAGTCACTGTGAGTGCATCAGAGTAAAGGGGTGGAGTCAGAAGAGAGGGGCGGAGTCACTGTGAGTGCACCAGAGTAAAGGGGTGGAGTCAGAAGAGAGGGGCGGAGTCACTGTGGGTGCACCAGAGTAAAGGGGTGGAGTCAGAAGAGAGGGGTGGAGTCACTGTGGGTGCACCAGAATAAAGGGGTGGAGTCAGAAGAGAGGGGTGGAGTCACTGTGCGTGCACCAGAGTAAAGGGGTGGAGTCAGAAGAGAGGGGTGGAGTCACTGTGGGTGCACCAGAGTAAAGGGGTGGAGTCAGAAAAGAGGGGTGGAGTCACTGTGGGTGCACCAGAGTAAAGGGGTCATAAATCATATGAATCAATCAATCATATCAATCATAAATAAAGTTAAGTTTTGCTTGGATGAAAATTCTCTCCGAATGTTATACTGCACGCTAGTACTTCCCCGCTTCATGTATTGTGTTGAAGTATGGGGGAATACTTATCAGTATACAATTGATCCATTAATTAAGTTACAAAAACGAGCCGTGCGAATTATACACAAGGTGGGATTTCTGGATCATACTAATCATTTGTTTATTTACTCACAATTGCTTAAGTTTCCTGAGCTTGTAGAATACAGTACCCTAATCATCATATATAAAGCACATAATAATATTTCGCCATTCAACCTGCAAAAATTTTATACAAAAAGAGAATACACTCATAAACTGAGAGGAGAGGAGAATTTCAAACTCCCTCGTGCTCGAACCAAGCGTAAACAATTTAGTGTGTCTGTCTGTGGAGTAAAATCTTGGAATAAACTAGCAACCAATTTTAAGCAATGTCATAATATTCATCAATTCAAACGGTTATATAAATCCACGGCCCTATCTATGTATGAAGTCAGTATGTTCTAAATAATTTTGTTTTGTATTACTGCTTGTATTGTCAAATTCGGTATTTCATTTTTTTTCCCTATATGTGACCCCCCACCAGTAAACCAGGCATAAGTGTGTGTAAATCCAAACAGAGTTATGTGTGTATCTTGGTAGAGTGGAAACTAAGGTTTAAGATGGTGAAAAAATGATGTTTCTATCACAAGTAGAACCAAAGTTATGGTCATTTTAATATCCACATTTGGACATATTTTACAATTTGCATATTTTTAGATATTGTCCGTTAAAGTTTTGGACTGTTTTGGGGTAGGAAGTCCTTAGCAACGCATAATAATTTGTATCCGATTGACACAAATTGTTGACAGATGTTAAAGGACACTCTGATGGACATGTCACAGAAGTTTTATATATTATAATAATAGGACAGAAGTGTGACGTATTATAATCATTTGGCTTACACCATTGGACAGAACATTCAATATAAGCTTTTACCTCGTACCAAACACTTGGGTGTTTACCCACGGAACGGAGATCGTTTTGTTCGGCGAAAAGAGGTGGAAGTCGTCTTTGTCTTTGCTCAGCAATACCTGAACTTTTGTCGCCGCTTAAATAATTGACTCAATAAACACCTTTATTGATTGGATTTCAATGTAATGACCACAGGAAGTGAACATAGAGGTGTTAAGGTACCGTTTTTTGATAAGGTGTAAACACTAATAACAAATCACCTTCCAGCCTAAATTTGGCTGTAGCTCTGAACGGCTCAGCGTGACTTATGCCTGGTTTCGTGGTGGTGGGTCACATATATGTATATGTATATGTGTGTGTGTGTGTGTGTGTGTATGTGTGTGCATGTAAATATGTGTGTATGTGTACGTGTACGTGTGTACATATGTTTGTACATACATGTATATACATTATTGCATTACACATGATGTACAGTAAGCTCTGCTCTACAAATTGTTTTGTTCTGTCATGTGTCGGAATACACAGAAGTTAAAATAGATCATTTGACAGAAATTGTATAAAAGGGGGTGGGATTAAATAAGTTCTCTTCCTCCCACTCCTTTTCAGGTACTTTTTTTTCTACATTTTTTGAAATTTGGAGTTTGTAAATTTGAGTTTGTAACTATATATATATATATATATATAGTTTATTTTTTTTCTCTTTTTTCAAAAGATGTATGCTATATCTATGGCTATGCTTTGATGTATTTCACCTGAAATTAAAAAAAAAAAAAAAAGGGGTGGAGTCAGTGTGGGTGCACCAGAGTAAACACACTGATGACAAACACATTCATCTGAAAAATACTGAAATGTCCCTTTAACGTTACACCAATCTTAACGACTGTAAACTACAGTACTGTCTGGTTCAGTTTCACTTTTAGACCCTTTTCATTTGTTTGTTGTTAGCTGTAGTTTAGTAGGCGGAGCCACATTGACCAGTTTCCTGATTTTCATGCATTCCCGTCTGCAAGTCAAATTATATTATGATAATGTTTATATCTATAAGGTTTCCCTCAAAATGTGAAGAACAATTGGACACGTCTTAAGAAAAACAAGTGCAATTTTAATCACATTTTGTCCTCATTTGTCTCAATTACATCATACATTACAAATACACAAAATATTTATTAACAGGCAGAATATTGCATTAAATACATTGACTTCTCTTAAGGCATTTTGGGTTCTTATTATTCACATTTTACATAATTGGATAGTTTGTTATATGATATTCATGGGATTTTACTGTTTTTACACTAAAACAGATACACATCTGCAGTTTTCTTTATTTATAGATAGTTAAGATCATATTTTACTGGTCTGGACCGATGTAGATCTAATTGTTCTGGATGTACAACCTGAATTCTAATCATTTTTACACTGTTAATATTGTTATTCATCCTACAGGCCAGATTGGACCCTTTAGTGGGCCAGATTTGGCCCCTGGGCTTTATGTTTGACACCTGTGGACTAAATTAAAACACATAATGGATGATAAAATGATGTTGTAGGACACTCAAAATACAAAATGGCTGTGTAACATGCAATGTCAACGCTGGCACCTGAGGATGATTTTGTTTTTTTTACAATCGTACATTTAAAATGTTCACACATTTGTATTAAATATGACGGAGATGACAGGTTAATGTATGTAATGTAATATGCATGATGTATAAACCACATTTTAGAGGAGTTGGACTCACAGTTTTGTCGTTTTCTAGCGGCATGTCAAATGTACATCTCAACTTTGAATCCATCAGCTCCTCCGGCTTCGCCTCCTTCCACTTTGGACCAAAGAGAAAAAAACATGAGGAGAAAAGAGAGAGAAGAGGAAAAAGGAAAAGTTAGGCCAGTAGTTGGTGAAAATGTAGTGAAATCACACCTGTACATATGATCAGATGCATATATTTGAAGACATTTACAGTGAATTGTAAATGTGTAAATCAGGGGTGTCAAAGTGTGGTCCTCGAGGGCCGGTGTCCTGCATGTTTTAGATCTTCCCCTCTTCCATTACACCTGGAGGTCATTACATCATTATCAGTGTTCTGCAGAACTGATGAGGAGCTGATTATTAACTCTTTAAGTGTCAGTGCTGATGCATTCTGAATGGATGATTTAGTTTAAATATTCAAAAAAATTCTATCATTTTCCTTTTAGTTTTGTGGATGGAAAAGGTGTCAAAAAGCAACATTTTTTTATTAAAAAAAATGTAAAGGCAGAATTAAAACTGCTGAGACCAAATTTTAATACTAGTTTTCTTTTCTTTCAAAATTTTCCACATTATTTTTTCATTTTGTAAATATGTATTAGTTTTTTGTTCATTTTGTTGCTGATTTTCTTTATTTTTCAACATTTTGTTTTTTAAATGTCATTATTTTTCTTTGATTTTCTGCCATTTGTGTCTTACTTTGCTCATGTTACCAAGTATTTTGTTAGCTTATTATTAATTTTTGTTTGTGTTGTTACTCATTTTATTTTATTTTTTACTTTTTTACTGATTGCTAATATCTCAGGAGTTAAAGGGTTAAACTGAATCACATGGAAGAGGGAAATCTCTAAAACATGCAGGACACCGGCCCTTGAGGACTGGAGTTTGACACCCCTGCTGTAAATAAACTGCTCAGTACGAGACACATTTGAACAAAAGCATAAAGTACAACATGGAGGAAACACATGATCTTTGACTGTGGCCAAAATAGACCTTTGACCTTTGACCAAAAATCATATTCCAATTTTATTTGGAACTTAATGTAGACATTGGAATAATATTCAAGTATTTATTAATTATATTACTCTGAAAATGCCTCACTAACAACTTGGCATTAAAATTAAATATACTCAGTCCACCAGGGGGCAGTATTCAGTCAAATATTCTGGCGTGTTTCCAACCATTTCTGCCACGTACAGAACTTCCGGGTCACATTAATACCAACAATTGAATAGAACGATCAAATTCAGTCCAGTGGCCTGTTTTTCCATTTAATATTTTTGATCTGAGCCTAAAATCTAAATATGAAAAACCAGGCATATATTCCTTTTTCATGTTGGATTAAGGAAACAAAAAAAAACAAAATGATCCATCTCCTTTTTATGTTTTTGTTTTTGATCGACAGTTGAAAAATTAAAGAATGAAAGATGCACAGATCTATAAGTCCTACGTTTGTCTTCATATGTGACCATCAGACGTTGACATGTGTTAGGCTGATCTCAACCTCACACTCCCTGTTCTCCTTTTGGGTTTTTTGCAACAATAGCCTTGTGTAACTTCCTGACACTGGTGTAGAAGTCCAAACGATCCAGAAAGTGTCTCACAGTGAACACGGTGTACTATGAAGGAAAAGGATCCTAATGGGAGGCCACTTCTTCTGCTTTATTAGATGTTGAAACACATATATGCCCCACCACCAGTAAACCAGGCATAAGTGTGTGTAAATCCAAACAGAGTTATGTGTGTATCTTGGTAGAGTGGAAACTAAGGTTTAAGATGGTGAAAAAATGATGTTTCTATCACAAGTAGAACCAAAGTTATGGTCATTTTAATATCCACATTTGGACATATTTTACAATTTGCATATTTTTAGATATTGTCCGTTAAAGTTTTGGACTGTTTTGGGGTAGGAAGTCCTTAGCAACGCATAATAATTTGTATCCGATTGACACAAATTGTTGACAGATGTTAAAGGACACTCTGATGGACATGTCACAGAAGTTTTATATATTATAATAATAGGACAGAAGTGTGACGTATTATAATCATTTGGCTTACACCATTGGACAGAACATTCAATATAAGCTTTTACCTCGTACCAAAAACTTGGGTGTTTACCCACGGAACGGAGATCGTTTTGTTCGGCGAAAAGAGGTGGAAGTCGTCTTTGTCTTTGCTCAGCAATACCTGAACTTTTGTCACCGCTTAAATAATTGACTCAATAAACACCTTTATTGATTGGATTTCAATGTAATGACCACAGGAAGTGAACATAGAGGTGTTAAGGTACCGTTTTTTGATAAGGTGTAAACACTAATAACAAATCACCTTCCAGCCTAAATTTGGCTGTAGCTCTGAACGGCTCAGTGAGACTTATGCCTGGTTTGGTGGTGGGGGGTCACATATGTGGTTCAGATTTAATAAGGAATAGTCAAATGCCTGGTAGAGGTAACATCAACATTTCAAAAAGAGGGCGTTTGTGAAAGGCCCGCCTCCGTCATGTTACATTACTAAACAACGTCCCCCAGTTCTGTTAAATCAAATATCCATTTATCAACTGAATGCAATATGTTGAAATAATTTAAAGGAAACATCAAACTCCATGGTCTTTAAGCAATGATTTCTATGATAAAACTGCTTCTGTGAGCCTCATCTCCTCAAGCAGGTTGAGGGTTTAAGTATCAGACAGCTTTAAGCCACAATGTTAGAAAAAAACTTACATTGCTAATTTTTTTAGATGAACCCTGTGATAGGGCTGGGCTGATATGGCAAAGAAATTGATCAAGATTAATTTTCTTATATTATCATATTTGTTTTTGTTTGTGGTGACGAAGCAAACAGTCAAACGATTAGTGTTGGACACTGAACATAATGTTGAACTGTCATCCTTCTTGGAGCCGAAATAATTAAATAAAATGATTAAAAAAATAAATATTTTGAAATTTCATATAACATTTTTAATTATATAAAAATAAGTAAATAAATACATTAATAAATAAATAAAAAAACTAATTAAAAATACACTTTTAAAATTTTAATCACTACATAAAATGTCATATAATAAAGCTGTGATGTGACCACTTCGCACATGTACATTACAATCTCAATGCTTAAATAATATATTGTGCAGCTCTAACATGGACGCGACTCAGTAACGGTCAAGTCAGGTCCATGTCGGCTCATAAGGTGCAGTTTGGAATCAAAGAAGTGTGGGGGGTTTTTTTGTCTGTTTTTTCTTTCCTGTTATAAATTGTATTGTAATGTATTTTAATCTACTGTAGTGATGTAGAAAAGCCCAACCAGGGACAGGAGGCGACTATTAGCACAAGCTATAAACTATATGCATCACATCAGCTGCATGTCTGGAACTGTTTGACTGCATTGTACCTGTCAAATAAATAAATAAAATAGAATAAATATGTTTTAAAAGTAAACAAACAGGTGAGCAAACAGCTGCTGATAAAAAAAAAAAAAGCTTTGGATGATGTGATGTTCACCTAGTTGTTGGTGAAACATGATGAAACGTACAGAGAACATGTGTATCTGTGCAGTTGAGGTACTCACAACTCCTTCCATGTCAGTCATGTCATACGGAGCCAGCATGGACTGCACCATGAATTTGTGTTTACTCTTTTCATTCGGGTCGTAGTCGAAAGGTTGCAGCATAACTGAGAACAAAAAGGAAATGTAAAGGTTAGCTTTGGAGCTATAGCGATGTTAGCAGGGTGCTTGATCTTTGTCCAAATAGAAAATCCCAGACTTTTTAAAAACTGATTCACCCCCACCTTCATTTTACATAGTGTATTTACTGGACGATAAGGTGACACTTAAAAGACTTCAATTTTCTCCAAAAACCAGAGTGATTTATATATGGATTAATTGTGGTTGTGCTTAGTGACGTGGAATTCTCGAATACATATGGACAATTGTTCTTGTTTGTTTTGGATTTTTTTGTTGGACTATGACTGTTTGTTGGAATATGGTTCTTCTGTGGATAATTATGGGATATAAAGGTTCAGATCTGCTGTTTACCTTTTGTATTTTGAACAAATGAGTGATTGTGACTTGGAATTTTGACTTTTTGACTTATAGTCCGGTGTGCCTTACAGTCCGGTGTGCCTTATAGTCCGGTGTGCCTTACAGTCCGGTGTGCCTTACAGTCCGGTGTGCCTTATAGTCCGGTGTGCCTTACAGTCCGGTGTGCCTTATAGTCCGGTGTGCCTTATAGTCCGGTGTGCCTTACAGTCCGGTGTGCCTTATAGTCCGGTGTGCCTTATAGTCCGGTGTGCCTTATAGTCCGGTGTGCCTTATAGTCCGGTGTGCCTTACAGTCCGGTGTGCCTTACAGTCCGGTGTGCCTTATAGTCCGGTGTGCCTTACAGTCCGGTGTGCCTTATAGTCCGGTGTGCCTTATAGTCCGGTGTGCCTTATAGTCCGGTGTGCCTTATAGTCCGGTGTGCCTTATAGTCCGGTGTGCCTTACAGTGCAGGAAATAGTTGTTTTTTTAAATTTGTAGTTATTTTAGTCATATGTTCAAGGTTCTCTTGTGTGTTTTATGTAAATGACCATTACACATTGCAACAATCTCCAACTTTATACAACAGTTATCACAACTTAAAAACTGTTAAAAAATACTATGTCTGCGTACTTCTTTAGTAGACGCCACCAGTTTTAACAGGATTCACATTGTATTCTGGGAAACTTCTCGTACCCCTCCGTTTGGATTCTGTCCCCCCCCCCCCGCCTTAGCCTGAACTGACACATCCCTACCCCTACAGGTGGACACACAAAACTGAGAGGAAGGAGTGAAATGACATTCAGCCTTAGTAAACTTTGTGATTCCAACTGTATCCAAGTAAAAGATTGAACTTATTCCTTACCAGAAATATTGATTGAAGTCCCAGCGTCGATGATGCCACTGTTGGGGCGCACACAGTACCTGCGTGGTGCAGTCGTTTTGACTTTGAAACACACATTTCTATCTGTGGGGTTGGTGAGCTTCAGAGTGGCAGTGACGACATCTGTGAACGGTCCTAAAGAAGAAACAAGAAGAGCAGAGTGTGGGTTCGCAGTGTGGGTTCACAGTGTGGGTTCACCGAGTCATCTGGAAGCTCACAGGCGTTTGTTGACACTTTGTGCATTAAACCATTTCCATGTTAAGTGAGTACTTGTGTGTTTCAGCGGAACCTGTTGGATAAAAAGTGTGTACTAGATAGTGTTTCTGCACAGGGTGGATACGTTAGTCATCTGTGTCGAGCCTGTCATTAAACATTAAAACAGTTTTGTATTAATGCACACACAAAACCATACAACAGACTGATGCAGAAAACCCACAAAAGCTTTATTCTTGACTGTGTTCTGGTTACGTGTACAGTAGATGACTCCTGCATGTCCTCCTAAGACAATAGGACTCATTTTACAACGGAAATCATGACAGGCATTTCTGATTTGTTACCCTTTGTCAAATATGTGTAATAATAATAATAATAATAATAATATATGTTGACAGTAGGCAGATATTCAGTAGCCTAGTAAAATAACCCGCCTCTAGTGGCAAAAAATTAATTGTTGGTAATTGACGCTCTTTTGAGCCTCAGCCAGGACCGGTAAAATTTTACTTGTCCAATCACAACGTTCCATTTATGTAGCGAGATTGTAGGGCGGGGCTTAGAACAATGACAACAGGGTTGAAGAAGCAGGAACTGATGTACAGTCTATGGTCAGATAAACAGCATGGAAACAGCTGGTTGGATATTTTTCCTCGATTGTTAGCACTGTGTTAATGTTAATTAACCTAGCCCAGGCATGGGCAAGCTATGGCCCGGGGTCCATATGCAGCCCGCTAAGTTTTTCAATCCGGCCCGCCAACCTTGAAGAATATTATATTTTATATAATAATAAACCTTGTTTTATTTTCCCTGGAATTCTGGTGTTTTCCCACTAGATGGCGCACTCTAGAAACATTGACCTTTGTTGAAGTATGGTGTATTCTTCGACATTTGCGCTTTACCCTTTGACCCCTCAGCCCTTCTGCAAAGATGAGCGCAGCTAAGAAAAGAAAAGTGGACAGAGAATGTCCAGCCTTTAATAAGGAGTGGACAACTACCGAACACCGACAACTGCTGTATGCTGCTGTACCAAGAGTGTGTGGCATTTTTTAAAGACTATAAAATTAGCCATCGCTCTGCCACAAAGCAAGCAAGGCTAACGATGCTAGCAAGCAGTCAACGAAAGAACAGAAAGCTACTGCTCAGAGGTTGGCAGCTAATTTACAACCAAACTGCCGTTCATGAGCTAAGTACCAAGGTGAGTTTCATGTTGTCATTCAAACAAGCCTGTGTCTGAAGGAGAGTTTATAAGAATGTGTGGTGGAGACAGCAGGTGTCTTGTGTTTGAAGAGCAAAGACAAATTTGAATGAAAAAAAAATCAGTTCATCACGCAGGACAACGACTTGTTCTGTAGAACTGATATATGAATAGAACCAGTGACTGGCTTCGTTCATGTTATATTCAATAGCCCTGGGTGACAGCGGCGACATGGACCATGTTAGTTTTTTCCCTCGTAGAAGGTGGATTACCAAAACCCTCCAACCATCTGCTCGTGGTCCGGCCCTTTTGTCTAATTTTAGAACCCTTTTTGGCCCACGAGTCAAAAAGTTTGCCCACCCTTAGCCTTGCCTCTAGACAAGTTTTTGACCCATTTCCGCTTTACTTCCTGATTATGCTCTTCACTTCCTGTCTGGCTCCTCTGGTTGACTTTACTAGTTAACTCCGATATAAACGCAGTGATTCAGTGACAAAAATGATGGACATCTACAAGAGAAAAAGTGGTTTTGGACCTACGTGTGCTGTCGTTGGTTATAAAACCTCAAGAAAACACCCGAACAAGTGGTTAGATAGAGAGTGTTTTAACCACAAACAGACAATGTTCATGTCCTCCGTTGATTTAATTTTTTCACAAGCCTCTGAATCGCGGGCGTTGAATTTAAAGTACCCACCCCGCAGTTTTTGTGTGTGTTCCCATCACTTACTGGACAAAAGACCAACTAATGATAACCTGTTTGTAGAGTTATTTTTGGGAAACACTGTCTTTACAGCCAAAGAGGCAGTGTTGTACCTGAACGTGTTCACTGAACGATCGTTCACAAACTATATCATATTTTTGACGAACGTGAACGACTCGTTCACTTTTGCCAAATGAACGGGAAGTTGTGAACGCGGTTATTCTGGCATTTATTGAACTGCGCTCTTATGTAGTTCACATTTCGTTCTTATCATGTTGTAATTATTGAGTCCTATAAGGAATAAAATGGGATCAAAACACAACATTATCATAGATGAGAGAGAGAGAGAGAGAGAGAGAGAGAGCGAGCGAGCGAGCGAGCGAGAGAGAGAGAGAGAGCGAGAGCGAGAGCGAGAGCGAGAGCGAGAGAGAGAGAGAGAGAGAAGGGGGTGCAGAGAGTTTTTGGGAGCAGAGTAAAAGAGTTAAATGTACAGAGTGTGACCAGAGCAGGTGTTGTCCCGTTCTTGGAAATAAACATTGAAAACTAAACTCAGTGAAACCACTCCTTGTGTTTTAAGAACCTGCAGAGGGAAGTTAACCCTGGGGTAAGGTACTTACTTCTGCCCTGGAGGGGCGGCATTTTCCCCTGATTTTTTGACTACAGGATAACGTCAGAAACGGTTAATAATACGTTTACAATAATAACACAAAAAAGAACGAAAAAGTTCATTTTTGGATCCATGAACTTCTAGATCATAATTTGGAAGAATGAACGATGAACTGAACTAATTCATATTGACTAACTTGAACTGAACTATGAACTAGTTCCTAATTAAAGTGAACTTTCCCAACACTGCAAAGAGGCTACGACTCACCCAGTGGACTATTTTCTCCACAAAGACACTTAAACTTCCATCTGATGCTAAGTTCATCAACTTTAGCTTTAGTTATGAAACTGTTAATAGTCAAGTTGTCATACACTAACGTTGCCCACTGGTGTTTTGCTAAAACAGCTGATTAGCATCTAAGCTAATGTTCATAGACAGTAGAGCTGGATGTGTTCGTTTGATTGACAGGTCGCCTGCAGTGTGTGTGTGTAAGGTTGTCCAACGACCCTTAAAGACGGAATCGTCCCAAATTAAAAACAAACTTACGTCCAATATTGAGCTGAGCTTTAAACGAGACAAAATTATTATTTTGCCATTGATGATTATATAAAAAAAAAAATATCAAAGGTCTGTGAATCTGATGGGATTTGTCAGTGTCCCGTATTTTCCCTTCACGGAGTTGGCAGCTGTATCTGTGTGTGTGACAGCGAGCGTGAGAGAGAGAACATTATTATTATTATATTATTATTATATTTATATGCAGATATTGATCCTCCTCAGATGTTGTCAGATTGTTCATAGCTTTTCTGTCTATTTCAATAGAATCCATGAAATTCGCACAAATCTTGTCGTTCGTTACGTTGGGTCACATGGTCATATTCTCCTCCAGGTCTGCACCACATTCACGTGGGGGATAATAACTCCAACTCCAGACAAAGTACTAAAACTATCTTCCCAGGACATTATAGCTCACAAAACGCTAGCAATCGAAGTCTGTTCACATCTTCCGGGTGGAAGTAACTTTTATATCTGGATGGTAATGGCGCCGCCCAGGGTTTGTGGCATAAACGTGTCTATAGGACGTAAAAACAACCAGATAGACACTAGTTTAGACTTGTTTTCATTGCTCTGTATACGTCACATTGCTCGTTGCTCTGGTTAGTCGTAGAGCTGGGGTGTTTGACAGACAGCTGTTGATCCCACCCGTATGCTTAAGCAGACAGGCCAGATATTCAGTGCTTATATGAGTAATTCCATCATTAAAAAAAGTTATATTAGATCATGTAAAACACAAGATGTACCACATCATAATATCAAAGTCTAGTCATTTTAGCTTTCCAAAAATTGTAAGAGGCTCTTTTAAAATATACCAGATCGTAAACTGAATACTGATTAGTTTCATACTGATGACTAAATAAAATGGACACTTTGAAAACATCAGAGGGCCACAGGCACTTTCCATTGCTTTGAAAAATTATTAATGTCTAAATAAATGGTAGACTGGTGGAGAAAATGATCAGTTACAGCCCCTTAAGATCATATCATTGCAGAGGTCATTTAATAGGCTGAGTAAGTGATTTTAATCCCATATGCTAGTTAAATTCAGTGATCATCTCCTCCAGGAATATTAGCTGGAACAAGAAATCTATGTTTTTACACAGCCTTCATTTTGTAAATGGGAAAAAAAAAAACAGACCAATAATTGTGGCGCTCACACAGTACAACATTAGGACTGAGCTATGGTTCATTTAAAAGCCTGCAGTTAATGTCACAATGATGATGCACCATCCAATTTCATTTCATCATATCAACATTCATTCTCAGTCCTGTGCTGAAACTTTTAATTCCAATCTCACTGTACATTTCATAAACTTTATTTCCTTTAGAGTGTATGCAACGGTCTGTAAAGAAAGCACTGATCTGACCATCCTTGTGAATATCCACAAACACCTCCATTCATAGTTCCCCCAATGATCAAAACTAGATACACTTGTGATGTCATGAAGGGTCATGAATATATACAGTCATATCTCAACTTACAAAAGACCCAGCTAACGAATAAACCAAGTTACGAAAAACCGACAATTTTTTGTCTCTGAATACAAAAGAAAATTAAATTTACAAAACCCCGAGACGTAAATACATACTATACGTAGTGTCCCATTGGCTATGAGGGAGCTACCCATGATGCTTTTGGTGACCCTTTGACCCTCATTCATCACAGAGTTGTAACGGGTGTAAAGGACAGAGTTACTGTTACTGTTCATTTACACTTTATTACAGGACGTATTCATTATTCATCACGAGCCAAAAGAAAGTGATTCTACCACTGTATACAGAAAAAATATTTTAGTTTCCTGATAGAACCATGGAGCATAACTTGCAACACACATGTATATGATGCAGGCTGGTATCTTGGGGAAATGTGACAGTACAGCCTTTACCTTTCTTCAGTAATGTGACAGCCTGTCAAGAGATTCCACCAATGGGTATTTTATCAACATGTTAATTAATTCAGATGTGCCAGGGGTTTTGAGTCATTACATTAGAGAGAAATCTGTGAAACCACCTTCTGCATACATTTTCAAGGACCATCAGAGATCCTATGAGTATACAGAGTGTGTGTAGAATTATTGATTCATGTGACTGACCACCTATTTTAATAACTGAACCAATTGAACATTTCAACGTTAGAACCATTACAATATAAACTGTGACTGAAATGCTGCCCTGCTATGACACATGACTTCAGTCATTTTAAACTGGAATTTCAAAAAACTATCAAGTTTAAAGGGCTCATGTATTTTAATTAACACAGGGCAGGTAAAATGTCATATCTGAAATGAATCAAATATTTATTTACATCAAGCAAAATCATTACTGTTCTCTCATGACACTTTACCAGAATCTAAAGCAAATTTACAGAACCCAAAATAATCCTGCACGATAATCTGTAATAAATCTAGAAGATAAAAAAATAAAATTGTATCCTCTGTGACACGACTTGCACATGCAGAATTAACTTAACTGATTTGAGTCTTTTGTCATTTGATAACTGCTGAAATTAAACCGCCAAGCTAAGAGGAAGTTAAAGTTAACTTCAGGCAATACATTAGTGACTAATTTGTTTGAGGAAAAAATGTCTTGATTCTTGCTATACTGTACTGTACAGTACAAGAAGCCTCACTGTGCCTTGTGCATTTGTCAGTAGATGAGTGGGTGTATGTATTTTCCTCCTGGCATATTTTAACATCTAAAGCTCTCCAATAATCAATCAGTACACAGCCCACTACTGACAGAACCAATCACTTTAGGCCATCACTTGACCCATTTCTACAGAAATATTTAAACCCAATGGCATTTATCCCCTAGAAAAAGAGACATTTGATCAGCTGAGCCCCCATTTTCACAATAGTTCAGGGTAAATATAGATAAGCTGGGAAGGAATTCAGGTTGTACAGTAAGAATAGAAGGCAAAGCTCTCAAGTCACAGCTTAAAACATTGTGAAACAAACATGATTAAGGCTAAGCAGACCACCCTGACTGTAGAAAATGCTAGAAAAGACAGTTATTGGCTGCAGGTGTTAGTAGGAAGGACAGGGTAGAGGTGGATATATGTTGTATCACATCACATCAAGCTGTCAGATGTATTGATAGACAAATCACATGAAGTGAATGATTAAATAATATATTAGGAACGGTGGGCCTGCACTGACGCTGCAATGACAGCTAGCTATTAGCTTAATGCTACCTAGCTAGCGCATTAGCATCGTCGTTTCACCTGTCATCGTCACCACTACACAGTTAACCACAGCCGGCTTTATCCGCTTATTTTAACAAAAGCAACGATAAACACGGTCACGTTAACACCGCTGAATGGCTTTGTAGTCAAATAAATGATCTCTTTTGGCGTATGGGTCCTGGTTAGCTCCGTAGCCCCGGCCCTGCCCTCTGCTGTAAACGTTACCTCTGAATTTCAGTTCGTGTTGTGGCTCTAGCACCAGGACTTGTTCTGGTCTGGCCATGTCCCAGAGCGTCTTCCAACGATGTTACCGCAGGTAGCCCGGAGAGGAGAGGAGGCGAGGAGGCTGGCTCCCGAAGAAACAACCCGGCCGTCCTAGGTTCTTCTACGGGAGGGAAGAAGACGGTGAAGGAGGATGATTACAAATGCACCACCACTCGAACGGACTGGCTAGCTGACTAACTGCCACCGACAGCTGCTGGGGGCTAGCGTGCTAATGCTAATGCTGCTAACAGAACAGCGATGGAAAGACGGGTACGTGACGTCAGACGTATGGGCGGGGCCAAGAAGGGAAGTGGCTGATTAAAAAGAAAACCGTTCACGTAATGTATTTTAATTTAATCACGATTTTTTTTATTTGTTTAAAATTGTTATGCCTCTCAATTGTCACACCATAAAATACTTAATTGCAGCTCTTCCTTGAGGCATGATCATTTTTTAAACAGCCTGACTTGTCCAACATCCTTAACAGCACAATGGTTCTACTTAAAAAGAAAGAACGACGACCGGCAAATGGTTTTCTGATTAGTAATACAGTATTGTTATGCCATATACTTTTATATATGATACAGATAGTACTTGGAGTGTTTAAATTGAGTTTATAGTAAATCAAATTACATAGATTTTTATATTAATATGTATGCATTTACTATATAATCATCGCTGCCAACACTTCTCTCCCGTAGTTCAAAACCATCTCCCGCCCCTTCTCGTTTTGTCCCGTTAATCTCCCGTAATTCATGAGGACTGAACATCAAAAACAAAATGTGCAGTCTTATCATTGTGGCGGATGTCGCCCAGTTGACACAGATCATTTATGGGATTTATACACGTCATCTGTTCGTTATGCGACCACTCATGTGTAGTTGATCTGTGCGCAGGTTGAATATTTTCCCCCTGATATGTGATTTTTTTATCCTAGGATAGCGATGGAATTATTTACATTTACCACGCCCCGAACTAATTTCATTGGTCGCCCAACCCAACTCAATAGACTCGCGCGCATCCCTGACTGATTGATTGCCTAACATCAGATTAGCTGCTAGCTAAAGTAACAGGGAGGATTTGGCTATTGAATTTTTCAATAATATTTTTTATTAACCATACTTTGGTGCCAACACTGACAGCAGCCAGGAAAAGAAGAAGTAGAAGCAGGGACAGGAGAATGTTCACTTTTGGAAGTGTGTGTGTATTTATGTGTGATTAAATTAAGAATAAATTCGTAAAGTTCATGTGAATATAACAATGCATACCATCCAGGTTTTTTTTTATTTTATCTTTTTAGTTTGGTTTTCACACATCGGACCGAAAATGCCATGTCCTGTAACAGGGGTCCCCAAACTATTCCACAAAGGGCCAGTGTGGCTTCAGCTTTTTGTTCCAACCAACCAAGAGTTCACAATTTGACCAATCGACTCTCTGAAGACTGAGATCAGTTGATTAATTGATTCCATTCTCATGTTCTGCTGCTTGATTAGAACAAAACTCCTGTAGCCACACCGGCCCTTTGTGGAATAGTTTGGAGACCCCTGACCTATAATGTCAGGACTGTGACTGAAGGAATAAATATTGTCATCTGTTTCAGAATTGGTAAACTAAAGCCACTGAGCATGATTGAAAAAGATGACACCGACTCATTTGTGAATTTTTTTTGTCAGCCTGGGTGACAGAAGAAGCCATGTGGATCTTTACACAGCCTCTGAATTTGTCTGCCGCATGTGTGGACAGAGAAAAACAACAGATCCAAATGAGACATGCTACCTGAAGCTGGTGGAGATGAGTGGAAACATCAGTAAGGTAAGTCCAGGTTTATCAGTACCAATGTTATACAGGGTCTTCACCAGTGGCATGCAGGGACATTTTGGGGGGCAAGTGCTCAGGGGGGAGGGGGCTCTTTTTTGTGCACGCGTAACATGTTATTATAGTGTGAGATTAAAAGAAAAAGCATTACATGCACATATTGAATACATTTTGACTTTTATTTGTAACATTCTATAAAAGTCCATTTTCAACCTATTTTCAATGTGGACAATTCTGATAAAGTCTATATCTTTTCAAAGTAGATAAAGGTCTCTTTACCCTTCACTGCAGGCCTTGCTAATAACAGACTATAGTAAAGTGGACTATACTCTAATAACAGACTATAGTAAAGTGGACTATACTCTAATAACAGACTATAGTAAAGTGGACTATACTCTAATAACAGACTATAGTAAAGTGGACTATACTCTAATAACAGACTATAGTAAAGTGGAATATACTCTAATAACAGACTGTAGTAAAGTGGACTATACTCTAATAACAGACTATAGTAAAGTGGACTATACTCTAATAACAGACTATAGTAAAGTGGACTATACTCTAATAACAGACTATAGTAAAGTGGACTATACTCTAATAACAGACTATAGTAAAGTGGACTATACTCTAATAACAGACTGTAGTAAAGTGGACTATACTCTAATAACAGACTGTAGTAAAGTGGACTATACTCTAATAACAGACTGTAGTAAAGTGGACTATACTCTAATAACAGACTATAGTAAAGTGGACTATACTCTAATAACAGACTGTAGTAAAGTGGACTATACTCTAATAACAGACTGTAGTAAAGTGGACTATACTCTAATAACAGACTGTAGTAAAGTGGACTATACTCTAATAACAGACTATAGTAAAGTGGACTATACTCTAATAACAGACTATAGTAAAGTGGACTATACTCTAATAACAAACTGTAGTAAAGTGGACTATACTCTAATAACAAACTGTAGTAAAGTGGACTATACTCTAATAACAGACTGTAGTAAAGTGGACTATACTCTAATAACAGACTGTAGTAAAGTGGACTATACTCTAATAACAGACTATAGTAAAGTGGACTATACTCTAATAACAGACTGTAGTAAAGTGGACTATACTCTAATAACAGACTGTAGTAAAGTGGACTATACTCTAATAACAGACTGTAGTAAAGTGGACTATACTCTAATAACAAACTGTAGTAAAGTGGACTATACTCTAATAACAGACTATAGTAAAGTGGACTATACTCTAATAACAAACTGTAGTAAAGTGGACTATACTCTAATAACAAACTGTAGTAAAGTGGACTATACTCTAATAACAAACTGTAGTAAAGTGGACTATACTCTAATAACAAACTGTAGTAAAGTGGACTATACTCTAATAACAAACTGTAGTAAAGTGGACTATACTCTAATAACAAACTGTAGTAAAGTGGACTATACTCTAATAACAAACTGTAGTAAAGTGGACTATACTCTAATAACAGACTATAGTAAAGTGGACTATACTCTAATAACAGACTATAGTAAAGTGGACTATACTCTAAAGCAGCCTCCTCTTTGGTGTCATGTCCTCTATGGGGATATTTTCTCAGGAAATTGGTGTTATTTGGAGAATACAATTTTCTTGTTTATGTGTTCATTTATTTTTCCTGCCGACAAAACCTACACAAAAGAAACCATTCAGCTTAACAGATAGATTTGCAAAGTGCAATGCTCATGGAATCAAAAGCATTTTCCATTTGCTAATTAGTCTATAAATAAACAGAGGTTCTTAAATATAACTGACTAAACATTGTCAAACATATGTGACTTGTTAAAAGATGAACCTGCTGTCAGTCATTGAAGCCTTATTTCACTGTCATGTTATTATTTTAATGTCTCTTTGCATCACCATGGCCTTCCTCTGTCTAGTTTGGGTGGTGTACAGGAAACCAAGTAAAAAAAAACAGTATTGAATGCGTCAGTACTCTAATCAGCCACTTTCATTGATGAAGGGCAAAGAGCTCAGTGCTCCAACACCACCTACCGTCTATCTGTACATGCCTGTGGTCCTCACACATGCTAGGCCTGGCAGCACATCACTCACATACTACCCATCAAATCTTGCATCAACTACAAAGTCCTCATCCTCACATATGAGCCCCTCCATAGTCTGCTGCTCCACTATCTCACTGACCTCCTCAACCCTTATACCCTTTATTTTCAGAGGCCTTTGGCTGCTACTTTCCACATGCACACACGCATGCACACACGCATGGACACACGCATGCACACACGCATGGACACACGCATGCACACACGCATGCACACACGCATGCACACACGCATGGACACACGCATGCACACACGCATGCACACACGCATGCACACACGCATGGACACATGCATGCACACACGCATGGACACACGCATGCACACACGCATGCACACACGCATGGACACACACATGCACACACGCATGGACACACGCATGCACACACGCATGGACACACACATGCACACACACATGCACACACGCATGCACACACACATGGACACACGCATGCACACACGCATGCACACACGCATGCACACACGCATGCACACACGCATGGACACACGCATGCACACACGCATGGACACACGCATGCACACACGCATGCACACACGCATGGACACACACATGCACACACGCATGGACACACGCATGCACACACGCATGGACACACACATGCACACACACATGCACACACGCATGCACACACACATGGACACACGCATGCACACACGCATGCACACACGCATGGACACACGCATGCACACACGCATGGACACACACATGCACACACACATGCACACACGCATGCACACACACATGCACACACACATGCACACACACATGCACACACACATGGACACACGCATGCACACACACATGCACACACACATGCACACACACACATGCCCACGTTGACCTATGACTCTTATTTTTGCAGGAGAATCCACTGGCGAATGTGAAGAAGGTCGGTTGTGTCTTGCTGCCACCGTCACAACAAGCTCTGGAGATGCGTGTGCTGAGGACACGTTACGTTAGTGTTGTCTGGACATCGGCGACATTGGCAACATCACCACCATAGGCGTCATTTTCACCGGGGACGCTGGGGACATGTCCCCACCACTTTATATGATGAACAATTTTGCCCCCCCCCATTTTCAAAATGTTTATCAATTCATAGCGTTGTACCTGAACGAGTTCATTGAACGATCGTTCACAAACTATATCATATTTTTGACGAACGTGAACGACTCGTTCACTTTTGCCAAATGAACGGGAAGTTGTGAACGCGGTTATTCTGGCATTTATTGAACTGTGCTCTTATGTAGTTCATATTTAGTTCTTATCACGTTGTAATTATTGAGTCCTATAAGGAATAAAATGGGATCAAAACACAACATTATCATAGATGTCATTTTGTATTATTCTGAACTAATGTTGGAAACAATGTTGTGGAATAACCAATGAGAAGAGAGAGAGAGAGAGACAGAGATAGAGAGAGAGAGGGAGAGAGAGAGAGAGGGAGAGAGAGAGAGAGAGAGGTGCAGAGAGTTTTTGGGAGCAGAGAAAAAGAGTTAAATGTACAGAGTGTGACCAGAGCAGGTGTTTGTCCCGTTCTTGTAAATAAACATTAAAAACTAAACTCAGTGAAACCACTCCTTGTGTTCTAAGAACCTGCAGAGGGAAGTTAACCCTGGGAGGAGGACCACATTTTCCCCTGATTTACTGACTACGGTCAGGATAACGTTAGGAACGATTAATTATAAGTTTACAATAATAACACAAAAAAAGAAGGAAAAAGTTCATTTTAGGATCCATGAACTTCTAGTTGATAATTTGTAAGAATGAACGATGAACTGAACTAATTCATATTGACTAACTTGAACTGAACTTTGAACTAGTTCCTAATTAAAGTGAACTTTCCAAACACTGTCAATTCATTACTTCTCGAAAAAAATGGTAGTCAGGAAAAACCAGCCTAGATTTGGAGTTGAATTGTCTATTCTGAAATGTACAGTATTGATGATTATATGGGGACATCTAGTGTTGAATCTGCAGGTTGTAAACATTCAAAATGTGAAAACGCAAATAGGTTTAATTTGTCACAACGGGCCACTGTACAAAAATGGCGGGCTGTGTACACACAAGGGGTACAGAAAAACGGTGCACTTGGGGGATTAGCAAAGGCTAATGCTAGAATATGTTAGCTTGAATAATGGAATGCACTATGTCAGTGGTCCCCAACCTTTTTATTACCGCGGACTGGTCAGCGTTTTACAATTTTACCACGGACTGGGGGGTAAATCCATAGTTAAAGTCCAACTCCTGGTATTGTCTGTTAAAATCTTTCCTTTTCTTGGAAGTTAGATGCTCTTCTTTTGTCTCTTCAGTTTCCTTTTCCTCTAAGTAAAGAAACTTTCCAAAGACATCAGTTTTTTTTTTACTTATTTTGCTAACATGTGCTAACATTATTGACATTCTAGTAACAGAAGCGGTGTTTCCATTAGTTTTTCGCAAAACAATATCGATATTCCTCAATTTTCGACAAAGTATATTTGTGCTTTGACAGTTGTTTTAGGCAGGAGTGTCGTAACTCTAGTGAAATGTCATCCCACGACATTTCACTGCTGTCATCTTCAGAGCTTCAAATCACTTGACCACAATATCACCCTGATATTAGCATGAATTAATCAGCTAATTCTCTCGTGGTGAACTCTTTAAAGACCCTAACACGTAAAACAAACCACCTGTCTCACATTATAAGGGTCTGTACATGTGGTCCCTACATTGTCAGACCCAAATATTAAGTGTAAATGTACTCTGTACTTAACAACAAATTATAAACAGTCAATGGTTGTCATGGTTACAGTGACTGTGGCTGTCATTTTCACTCCGAGAGAAGTGGTCATGTGACTATGTAGTCACATCCTGTGACATATACTGCGGAAAAAGTGTTTCCATTGCACTTTTGCGATATATTATAATATTGAAACGTCTGAAAAACCACCTCATGAAAGTGTGAAAACTTTTTTTTAGATATTTGAGTGGTTTTTTTTTTATTCAGGTGTTTCCATTACCAGTTTTTATAGCGACATTTAGATTTTGCGAATTTCCAAGGGTTATGGAAAAGCTAATAACGTAACCAACAGAATCCGGTCGTTTTTCCAAAATAAAAGATTATTCAGACTTGGATAATAAATAAAGGAGAAATAATTAAGTAATTATTAGGCGGCCCGGTACCAATTGATCCACGGACCGGTACCGGTCCACGGCCCGGGGGTTGGGGACCCCTGCCTTACGTCATACATATACATACATAGTCGTACCCAGCACTTTTCAGACCATACTCAAGTTTATGTTTATTGTCCCCAGCACTTAAAAAATCAAAGTGACGCCCCTGAACACCACGTCTGACAGATGTCTTATCAATGACCGACTATGGGCGGTGTGTGAATGATGGTCTGTTGCAACCAAACTGGTTGAATGGTTCAGTTATTCCACAACACTTCTTCACAGCTGGTTATCTGGATATAGAGTCACACAGTCAGGAGGACAACACTGAGGTGGAGTCCGACCAGAAGGACAAACAGGACAGGATGTCTCCCAGTTTGTCTTCTACACTTTGGTTTACAGGTAAATGAATATATTGTTATACTGTTGTTAAATGTTGGTTTTAATGGATATATTTGAACATTTTAGGGAAAACAGCTCTAAGGTTAAGGAATTGAACAGGATCATAACATTTACCAGTAAAGTTGTATTTTGGCTTCTGTACCTCCACACTTCCTAGTGGTCACTAGGGGGGTACTCCACTACTGAAAACCTGTCAATGACAATCATTTCTAATAGGTTTCAACCCTACTAGCTGATCTCGCCCATTGTTTGGGAGCCAGTTTTACCCCCCTCAGGGCCACACCCACCAGAGGGAACCCAGCAGACGTGCAGTTCCTCTCACTGGGGACCATGTCAGACATCATACTACCCATAAAAATTGGTTCCCTTCCTAACTAGGCTCACCCCCCTGGGCTCCTGGTCTAGGAGGTCTGCCTTGGCGGAGGTTACGCTCTCAGACTGCTTTCCTAGTTTGAAATAATTTTATGTTTGAAAATATCTACATGAACAGGTTTTGAAGAAATGTACCACAGTCCCATTCATTTCTATTATCTTCCACTGTACCTCTAATGCTTCATTCAAAATGTAATGAAGTAACTGGAATGATGCTATAAAATGTTGCTCATTTTTAGCTCATCTGGACAAAGTCACCATCACTTTTTACCGTTGCACGTCATCCGCCGTCGCCTCTTCTCCTCCCTCAATTCTCAATGGATTTCAATTCTGATTGATTCATTAAATAGATCTAAGCATTAGACATACAACTGATTGCTTTGTTTGTTGAAATTTAAAATTCTAAACAATTTGTTTACAACTTTGTTTATTTTTCCAGTCTGTCATATAATCCCTCAATTCTGACTTTATTGTCACGGAGGAGATGAGGTGAGTGAGGACTCAAATGCACAGTTCTGAAGGGAGAAAGGATTTAATAACAAAAACAGAGACAAACTACAAAAAGACTAAAACGCAAACACCTGGGGATAGATCGACCAGAGTCTGTGGTGATGATGAATGTCCGGGTTATGGAGGTGACATTACTGAATGGTCCCGCACTGGCAACTGAAAGCCTTACTGCTTTTATAGCCACAGATGAGGAACGGCTGCAGCTGCGCAGTGTGGGACCAGGTGAGTGTGGATGAGCACTGGGGCAAAGGTCACCGGAGCGGAGGTCATGACATTTATGTTCTATTGAACGACTCCCTTTTGTTGATAGAAGACACCACAGCTGTGAGGAGCTGATGAGCACAGACAATGACACTATGTTTACTAAGGGTTATGACTTTGACCAAAAACTGATCACTGGGATGAATGGCAACAATAGTTGTTTTTCCAAAGAGAAACTCAAATTGTATTTTGTAAATGTTCCACCTATCAGTGATTCTTGTATTGTGAGACATCTTTATAAAGGAAATCACTAATAAGTCCTTTTTATTCTTAATGCATGTATGTTTTTTTGGGTTAAAGAGCAGTTGACATCCTTTAATAACTCTTCATAAACCTGTAAATACATGTCATCAGAGATTATTTGATGCCTATTTCATTGTTTAATCCTTTTTATTTGCACCTTTGTGGTCTCTCTTACTCTTCAACTACACATAGTTTCATGTTCTACTTAGTTTTAATACAAAGATCATTCTTTGCTTTATTCTTTCATAATCACATGGCCAGGCTTGAATCATGAACAGAGCTGAGTCAGGAGCAGCTGTGGTTAAAACTGCAGCTTTAAATCTCTTTTCCATTATTCGATTCTTTCTTCTGTTTAACACAAGTCATGACTCATCATTCACTCCTTTATTACCAGAAATGTTCTACCTCTTCCTTTGTAACTTTTCCCTGCACGGAAATAACACATCTATTTACTTTCCTTTGTTGTTCCTGCTTTAAACATTCCTCCCGTTGATTGAGTCATAGGATGCAGCTTTACCTTGATTTGTTAGAATTTACAGAGTTTTTAAAATCATTTCTTTACTTCATGGTAAGAGCTCATACTATTTAAAACCATTTAAAACTGTGGCTGAGCTGCTGCAATTTCTTAATTAATCTCAGCCAACAGTGGTTAGGAGAGATAATTGTAAACACTGTGTGTGTGTGTGTGTGTGTATGTGTCCGCAGACATATCATGCTACAACTCGACTAGTATTCAATGTCTAATCTCACCACTATTTTTTCAATCTCCAGTTTCTATGACAACCTGTTCTTGAATTAGAGCCAATAATGTGATTTTGACCTTTGACCTTTTGCAATATTGAAAATTTGTTTATATGTATATATGTGTCAGTGTGTGTAATATTATGGTAATATATCCAGTATTGATTAAGTTTGACACCAGGGGCGATTCTAGCATGTAACCTTTAGGGGGGCTCAGCCCCCAGTGCTGACAGTGGCACCTGTCTGGAACGACAGAGTTAAATTGATTTCTAAACTTTTTCCTTTTAATTGACCAATAAACTATCATCTACCACCCACAAGCACTGAAATAAAGACTTATCTTACAAACTTACCAGTTCCATGTCAATGTATAAACTTATTGGATGAGAAACAAATGTTCTGGTTCTGGGATGTTCTGGTGAAGTGTGGTGGTGATAAGGTGGTAAGAAAAAAAAATACCCATAGACCACTAGGCTGTTTGTGGTTAGCTGCTACTGTGTTAGCTCACTGCTACTGTGTTAGCTCACTGCTACTGTGTTAGCTCACTGCTACAGTGTTAGCTCACTGCTACTGTGTTAGCTCACTGCTACTGTGTTAGCTCACTGCTACTGTGTTAGCTCACTGCTACTGTGTTAGCTCACTGCTACAGTGTTAGCTCACTGCTACTGTGTTAGCTCACTGCTACTGTGTTAGCTCACTGCTACTGTGTTAGCTCACTGCTACTGTGTTAGCTCACTGCTACTGTGTTAGCTCACTGCTACTGTGTTAACTCACTGCTACTGTGTTAGCTCACTGCTACTGTGTTAGCTCACTGCTACTGTGTTAACTCACTGCTACTGTGTTAGCTCACTGCTACTGTGTTAACTCACTGCTACTGTGTTAGCTCACTGCTACTGTGTTAGCTCACTGCTACTGTGTTAGCTCACTGCAGGTCAACTCCTGGTCTACTCACACACATAGGTACTCAAATGTAATAATTCCTCTAAAGCAGGCAGGGGTAAATGTAACATTTAATTTCCTCACTATTTAATAATAACAGGTGTCTGGATAAAATTCATACAAGAAAAATGTACAGATGAATAGTATACTGTTCAAATATAAATAAACATCCATACTAACTCTTAACTCACTCACTGCCATTGACGTATATATACGTCAATCAGGGGCGGGGGGCGGTCTCTTGCAGCCCGTCACTGATAATCAGACTGGTTTCAAAGTACTCTGCTATTTTAGATCCTCCTGGGCGGATTGGACCCCTAAAAGGTCCAGGAACCATGGTGTAAAACCCAGGTAAATTAAACCGCTCATAATGCTCTGTTCTGGGGCAGAATATAAAGGTATATTTATATTATATAAAGGTATATTCATATATTTATATTATATAAAGGTATATTTATATTATATAAAGGTATATTCATATATTTATATTATATAAAGGTATATTTATATTATATAAAGGTATATTCATATATTTATATTATATAAAGGTATATTTATATTATATAAAGGTATATTTATATTATATAAAGGTATATTCATATATTTATATTATATAAAGGTATATTCATATATTTATATTATATAAAGGTATATTTATATTATATAAAGGTATATTCATATATTTATATTATATAAAGGTATATTTATATTATATAAAGGTATATTTATATTATATAAAGGTATATAAAGTCCACACTGGACTTAGAAATATTTTCACGGAGCCACGGAGAAGAAAAACTTCTGCCTATGGTTTGTTTTAGTACAAATGCTCTGTAGAAATTTTATAATTTTTCTAAGTCCATTGGACTTAGAAACTTTTGTTGCTTTTGGTACCACGGCTCTGTAGAAATATTTCTAAGTCACTTAGAAAATAAAAAAAAAACCCTCGGTACTACCAAACCAAAGTGGAGCCTCTTCCACCCAGCTCATGTTCCCTTCGTACCGCCCCAGTCAAACTCCCCACCTGCCAATGTGGGGTCAGAACCGGCAGAGCCGGACGCATGAAGAGAGAGGCCCGCCTGCTCGGGACTCACCTCACTGAACAAAGGAACCATAAGTGATTTAATGAGCCATTCGTAGTTTGACTGTACCAGCCATTCTGTGGTTTAATCTGTGGGACAAGCTTATGCTAGGATAGCCCCAAGGGTGGAGGGGACGTGGAGCCCACCCGAGGCAGTGCGGTGATCCGGGGGGGCGGAGGAGGTGATCCAAGGCCCCCAGGACAGTCGCCGGTCCCGAGGGGGGCATCCCCCCCCCCCCCCCCCCCCCCCCCCCCCCCCCCGTGAGCCCTTTAGTCAGGCGGGACGGGAAAGGGGCCTCCTTGGTTAGGGCGACAGACCTGGGTGGGGGCCAGGGAAAAGGAACAAAGAAACTGAGATATTAAGACAACCTATAAAATATGGCAAATAAAATATTACCTGGATGAAAAAATGCAGCAGAAAAAGTATTTTCCAAATGTAAACAGGAAGAGCAGACGGAACAGCTGAAGACGTCGCAAATGATTGGTCACATTTTGCAGGAAAGTGACAGTGATTGGTTAAAATTACAACATCGTCCTGAATTCACAGGGATTGACTGAATTTGCATTTAAGTTACAAATCACAACATCGTGAAATCCTAAAGTGTCTGACCCCCCCCCCCCCCCCCCCCCACACACACACACTGAATTAGAAAATGCACCTATTTCCTTTTGATTGTAAATGAACAGATTTGACATTCATGGACTCGTATTGGAAGTATAAGTGGTGTTGGAAATATAGAAGTGTAAAAGAACACCTTCCTCTTCTTATTCTTCATCATCCTTATATTTTCACAATAAAAGTTGGGAACAAACACACCTCTCCATCCAGATAAATACAGACTGAGCAGGAAATGACCGGTAAACTCCACTTCCTGTGAACTGATGCTGTGGATGGAAACTTTAAAGGGATTATCCAGAGTGAATTTTTTAGATTGGGAGTAAATACATATAGTTGACGTTAAAATCACACCATTTGGATGAACACTGAGAAACTTTGATTTTGCTGTTTTGATCCAAACTGAGTTAACATGGAAGTGATTATTATTATTTTTCACCGACACCAAACGCTATTTTTAGACTAACTCTTCTAAAGTTTAGCCCAGGCATGGGCAAACTACAGGCCAAACTACTAACAGGTTGGTGTTTTTAAAAAAGAACGCAATGGTCACCAGATATGACCCATTTTGGATGTTCAGAGGCTCCGTAGTTACCATGGAAACACCTAAAAACCTTCACCATAGCCTCGCCGTGTCAGTAAATCTAATGTTCTATCGTAGTTGCCTAGCCACACTAGCTCCTCCTAGCATCAGTAAATCTAATGTTCTATCGTAGTAGCCTAGCCACACTAGCTCCTCCTAGCATCAGTAAATCTAATGTTCTATCGTAGTAGCCTAGCCACACTAGCTCCTCCTAGCATCAGTAAATCTAATGTTCTATCGTAGTAGCCTAGCCACACTAGCTCCTCCTAGCATCAGTAAATCTAATGTTCTATCGTAGTAGCCTAGCCACACTAGCTCCTCCTAGCATCAGTAAATCTAATGTTCTATCGTAGTAGCCTAGCCACACTAGCTCCTCCTAGCATCAGTAAATCTAATGTTCTATCGTAGTAGCCTAGCCACACTAGCTCCTCCTAGCATCAGTAAATCTAATGTTCTATCGTAGTAGCCTAGCCACACTAGCTCCTCCTAGCATCAGTAAATCTAATGTTCTATCGTAGTAGCCTAGCCACACTAGCTCCTCCTAGCATCAGTAAATCTAATGTTCTATCGTAGTAGCCTAGCCACACTAGCTCCTCCTAGCATCAGTAAATCTAATGTTCTATCGTAGTAGCCTAGCCACACTAGCTCCTCCTAGCATCAGTAAATCTAATGTTCTATCGTAGTAGCCTAGCCACACTAGCTCCTCCTAGCATCAGTAAATCTAATGTTCTATCGTAGTAGCCTAGCCACACTAGCTCCTGCTAGCATCAGTAAATCTAATGTTCTATCGTAGTAGCCTAGCCACACTAGCTCCTCCTAGCATCAGTAAATCTAATGTTCTATCGTAGTAGCCTAGCCACACTAGCTCCTGCTAGCATCAGTAAATCTAATGTTCTATCGTAGTAGCCTAGCCACACTAGCTCCTCCTAGCATCAGTAAATCTAATGTTCTATCGTAGTAGCCTAGCCACATTAGCTCCTCCTAGCATCAGTAAATCTAATGTTCTATCGTAGTAGCCTAGCCACACTAGCTCCTGCTAGCATCAGTAAATCTAATGTTCTATCGTAGTAGCCTAGCCACATTAGCTCCTCCTAGCATCAGTAAATCTAATGTTCTATCGTAGTAGCCTAGCCACATTAGCTCCTCCTAGCATCAGTAAATCTAATGTTCTATCGTAGTAGCCTAGCCACACTAGCTCCTCCTAGCATCAGTAAATCTAATGTTCTATCGTAGTAGCCTAGCCACACTAGCTCCTCCTAGCATCAGTAAATCTAATGTTCTATCGTAGTAGCCTAGTTTCACTCAATGTAACTTTTGTCTAGATTTCCCTGAAACTGGTCGACCAATCACAGTGAAGTATAGAGTCAGAGGGCGGGCCTAACAAAGTGACGCTGCAATGATTGGTAGAAAAACAAGTGTAAACAACCATAGAAGAAGAACAACAACAGGTGTAGATTTCCTTTTATCACAGATGAGTGAAGAATGTGAGAAAACGTCAACAATCTTTAAATTCTTTTTACAGAAGCGACAACAGTCGTTCAGCTCCATAATCCACCATTTTGTTTAGTCATTCCTAACTTTCTCCGGATTCCTCCATCAACATTCAGGCGCTCTAACTACGTCATCCTAAAGATTACACTGATTGGTTGTAGTACCGTCCTATTGCATACAGAGGATTTGAAAGACAACCTTTTAGCCCCGCCTCCTCTGACTATGAAGCACCACTAGACCCATACATGGAATGAATAGAGATCACACTGCTAAGCTAGGCTAGGCTAGGCTAGGCTAACCAAATATGGATGTATATCCCAAACATGTACAGATTACTTTCCTGTGAATATGCTTCATTTTGTCCCAAAAAAGTCACTCCATAGAAGTTTATGTCTTTCATTATCAACAGTAGGACGTGTGTAGAAAGAGCCAATGTTTTGCATTTGGATATTTCTCATCTCCTTTACTTTAAAGCTTAAAAAAACAAACATGTGACACAAATTAAATATGTAAATACACACCTCAGCTCCTCCTTTAACCCTTCAGTGTCATTTGCAGATGGAAGAAAAAAGAAACCTGAACACAAGTTGAGTTGAAAGGATTTAAGTTAGAGCAGTACGCACACTATCAAGTGTACAACGTGTCAAGGTTCATTTGATTCTAATAAAATACTTTTTTAAAACCCATATACATTTCATATATTTATCTTTTTGGGGGGGGGGGTATATAGATCCAGAAAATAGACATTTAAATCATGAGAGAGAATGGGAGGATGGATCAAGGAAAAGAAAAAAAAAAAAAGTTAAGGAGTCAAAGGTCATTTATGGGTCAGATCTGTAATGTCATGTTGTAAAAGGTTGTGTGGTATTTTTGTAAAGGTTCGACTTTCAGGAACATCATCCAGCTGAACAAACTTAAAACCATCCACTGGATCTGGATCATTCTACACCTTTGACAAACATATTTAGTCCAGTTCCCCTGACATGGACTAAACAATTATGGAAGAAAAAAGAGGAACAGTGTGAAATAACTGTCTGATTTATTAAATACAAACTTATATCACTTTTTATCTCATCATTTTGACTTAAGATTTTACAGTTAGAACTAAATGTCGACCTCAGAATAGCGGACAGTGACGTATGAACGAGCCTGTAGGCCCATCTGTTCAAAAGTTGACATTCTTTCATGTCCAATGGCGTCCATTTTGAATTTGTGGCTGTAGCATGACTCCAGTAGTGTCCCCACAAGGTTGTTCAGTCAGATATTATTATACGAGGGTAATAGAAACAATAAAACACCCCCAACCTTTGACAACTGCCCATGTCCATAAACCCCCCCTGGCTCCAAAGCTACAAACTATGAATGAGAAATGAAGATGAGAGGAAAAACTAAAGAGATAAATAAAAGTAGAAATGTGAGAAAAGAGGAAGTGTGTGTGTGTGTGGGGGGGGGGTTTGGCCAAGCTATACAGCGCAGTATGACACCCACTTAGCTCATTAAACACTTACAGTCATGATCAAGGCACAGGGATCTTCTAAAAGTTGTTTTTTTTTTCAATAAAGTTGTACAAAATAATACATTTTACAGTCTGTACAAGAATAATAGTTCAGCAGTAAAGACAAACATACAGGGGGGGGGGTCATGTTCGGTGTTTGTTTGTCATTATTATTATTATTATTATTATTATTATTATTATTATTATTATTATTATACAGTCATACCTCAACTTATGAAAAGTCCCAGCTAACGAATAATAAAAAATCCAAATTACAAAAAAACTTTACGTCAATTTTTAATCTCTGAAAACGAAAGAAAATGTAATTCACAAAATGAAACCCGACACATAAAAACAGTACTGAGGGAGCTACCCATGATGCTTTTGGTGACCTTTGACCCTCATTCATCACAGAGTTACTGTTGTTTGGTGAGTTTTTCCCAGTGTGTTCATTTAAACTTTATTATAGAACGTATTCATTATTGATCATGAATCAAAGAAAGTGATTTATTAATAGAAGTGAAACAATAGATGAGAAAAAAAAGGAGGAGGCGGCAATAATTTAGACTTTTTATCTCAGCCATCATTCCATCAGCACCAATAAAAGACATGCTGGACACATTTCATCAACTTTCCAGTTCAGGAGTCGTGCTATCGCCCACTTTGACGACGTATGTGGTCAAAGTCAATCATCTTTGGATCAATATTTGACCAAAGTGACAAAACAAACCCAATGGTATGAAAATGACCCACATGTCTGGGATGAAAATGACCCACATGTCTGGGATGAAAATGACCCACATGTCTGGGATGAAAATGACCCACATGTCTGGTATGAAAATGACCCACATGTCTGGGATGAAAATGACCCACATGTCTGGGATGAAAATGACCCACATGTCTGGGATGAAAATGACCCACATGTCTGGGATGAAAATAACCCACATGTCTGGGATGAAAATGACCCACATGTCTGGTATGAAAATGACCCACATGTCTGGGATGAAAATGACCCACATGTCTGGTATGAAAATGAGCCACATGTCTGGTATGAAAATAACCCACATGTCTGGGATGAAAATGACCCACATGTCTGGTATGAAAATGACCCACATGTCTGGTATGAAAATGACCCACATGTCTGGGATGAAAATGACCCACATGTGTGGTTCATTTAATGGTTTAATGTTTAATGTTCAGTCAGTGACACATTACATCTAAAATATACCGTTTATAAAACTGAAAACACATGTTTATACTACATGTTTTTATCATTTTTAAAGGGTTTAGGGGGTAGTATTTGGGGCTTTGGAACCCATCAGACCTTTCGCAATAAAATAAGACTATTTCCGAAAAATTTACGGTACAAAAACACTCCTGGAACTGATTATTTCGTAAGTTGAGGTACCACTGTATTTTATTTTGTTTCAAAACAAAAAAATGTAAAATAAAGGTAAAAGTGAAGATGGGGACATTAATAGTGGAGAGGGAAAAGAGAGGGATAAATGAACGGTGCAACAGAAAGAGGGAAAGAAGTGATGAAAGGAGAGAGAGAGAGAGAGAGAGAGAGAGAGAGAGAGAGAGAGAGAGAGAGAGAGAGAGAGAGAGAGAGAGAGAGAGAGAGAGAGAGAGAGAGAGAGTCCACACAGACAGAAAACAGCTGTGAAGACAATAACAAGGTCAATCATGACAAGATGAGTTTTTGTCTTTAAATTATACGGTACTGGAACTGTCCAAGGATACTTTTTTTGCCCTCCGTTTATCAAGTTCAAGAAAAGTTGACTTTTTTTGTTTTTTTTCTTCCTTCTCCATTTTAAATCCTCCTTTTCGCTTCGTTAAAATCAGGTGAAGCTCAAAACGGAAGAGTTCGAAAAAGAAGAACAAGAACTGAGAAATTCACATCTGAGTCAACTCCTGCTCCTGCTCGTCCTCCTCCTCCTCCTCAGTTTGTTTGTTTGTTTGTTTGTTTGTTTGTCGTGATGGCACCGCCCCTTAAGTCTTTTTTCTTTTAACGTCACTGGACGTGCTCAATAATACTTGTGTCTCAGGGTTGGGCTGTGTCCACAGTGTCTGAATATGAAACCAACTCCAACCATCGGCAGGTGGACGCAGACAGACAGGTGGACGCAGACAGACAGGTGGACGCAGACAGACAGGTGGACGCAGACAGACAGGTGGACGCAGACAGACAGGTGGACGCAGACAGACAGGTGGACGCAGACAGACAGGTGGACGCAGACAGACCAGTACAGTCTGGACTCATCAGCAGGTGGTGAAACATGTCCAGTAAAAGCAGGTGTGATATGTTATGTGTGTGTGTGTGTGTGTGTGTGTGTGTGATTAATGCACCAAAATGAGAACAGATTAACTTTAGGACAAACAGCATCATTTCAGAGGGGGTGACAAAAACGTGACCCTCGAGTCACATGGTTTTATCTTAAAATCAGATTTTTTTGGGTAAAGAATTTTATTTTTAGTAAATATATCGTCCACTAGAGAAAAATGTTAACACGTATTAATGATACCTATGGATTTTATCAACTTTTTTAGGAATGTTAATTGAGTTAACTTTAACACATCACCATGGTAACAGACATTTTGGGGTGAAAATGTTCTTTTTTGTTAGTAAAACTTTAAAAAAAAAAAAAAATGTATCTCACAAATGACAGATATTTAAACATTCTTGTCCTAAAACCATCAGTAAATGTTTAGTCATTATGAAGTGGATCCCAGACTTTCTACTAAAATCAATGTTTTGATCAACTAAAAGCGATTGATGATGGAAAAATTGTTTAAATATCTGTGTATTTTTGCAAGAAAAGTCTTTTTTTTTTAAGTTTTACTAACAAAAAAGACATTTTTTCACCTCAAAATGTCTGTTACCATGGTGATGTGTTAAAGTTAACTCAATTAACATTCCTAAAAAAGTTGATAGATCCATAAGTATCATTTACAAGTGTGAAATATTTACTACAAATAAAATAGTAAAAATAAGTTTTTACCCAAAAAAATCATATTTTCAGATAAAACCAGATTTCTTTGTCACTCTTCTGAAATGATGCAGTTTGTTCTAAAGTTCATCTGTGCGAATGTTGGTGCTTTAATCATTTCTGTAACGATTCTTCCAAATATTTGGATTCCGTTACCACACTACGGAGTCCTGAGCACAGTGCTTATGATACAGATGTGATGTTTCTTTCACTGTAATTCTGAAGCCACATTTTCTAATAAACATCCAAAATGTAATAACTTTTTCATTTCATTTTGTAAGAAACTACCCCAACGCATTTTGTAACACATGTTGCTGCATTATGTAATAACATGATATTTTCAATAGATTATTACAAAATGCAACTTTTTTTATTCTGTATAAATTGTAATAACATGGTGCATTATGTAATAACAATTATAAAGCATAGTTTATTTGTTAATTATATTTTCTATGACTTTAAAGTATTTGCAAAAGCTAGTTCTATTATTACTACCATTGTATTATCCTAGTATCAGTACTTAACTAGTACTATCACTACACTATTCAAAGGTTGAATTAACAGAATATTCTGTAAATTCTAGATTTTTCTTTTTATTGGAACCAAAACCACATCAAGAATAATTATAAACATCAACAACAATAAATCCAACCAACACATGCAGGTGATAATTTAAAATAATAATGAACCAATGAATATAAGTTGTACTTTAAACAATATAAGTGTTTTCTGTTTGTTTCCAGAGCTGCTGTGACCACATCATTTATCCACTAACATTCAGTTCAAATAATATGAAATTAAGTCTAAAGGTTAAACAAACGTTTATATTTAATATATCTGTCATTTTGAATCGTCCTTATGTCTCATATGTTTAATTACAACCAAGACATAAACCACTGGGAATGTTTCCTAAACAGCTGCTTTAGTTTTAATGTCACCAACAAAGAGCTGAGAAATGGAATAACTTATTATCATTTTATCATAACTTTGACTCTTTATCATAACTTTGACTCTTTATCACAACTTTGACTCTTTATCATAACTTTGACTCTTTATCACAACTTTGACTCTTTATCATAACTTTGACTCTTTATCATAACTTTGACTCTTTATCATAACTTTGACTCTTTATCATAACTTTGACTCTTTATCATAACTTTGACTCTTTATCACAACTTTGACTCTTTATCACAACTTTGACTCTTTATCATAACTTTGACTCTTTATCATAACTTTGACTCTTTATCATAACTTTGACTCTTTATCACAACTTTGACTCTTTATCATAAACTATTTGGTTTTATTGTCGCTGCTGCAAAATGGAATCACTTATTCCATAATGCAGCAACATTTATTACAAAACGCGTTGGGGCAGTTTATTAAAAAATGTGGCAGTTTATTACAAAATTAAAAGAAAAAGTTTTGACATTTTGGACGTTTATTACAAAATGTGGCTCAACGTACGACTGCAGCTCAAACACCAGCAGGAAAACTGTCCCGACGAGGCCCAGGATGAAAGTTCGGGAGATTCTGGAAAAGTGATGAGGAAAAACCTTTCCATCATCAAACACCTCCTCCTCCTCTTCCTCCTCCTCCTCTTCCTCCTCCTCCTCTTCCTCCTCCTCCTCTTCCTCCTCCTCTTCCTCCTCCTCCTCTTCCTCCTCCTCTTCCTCCTCCTGCATTGGTTCAAAGGTCAGGTCGTTTCTTCGCTCGGACGTTTTACGGCTGAGGGGAGTTCAGAGGCCTTTCATTGTCGATCCCATTTCTTTTAGTTTTTTTGTTACGATACTTCTGCGATGTTTCTTCTCCGTTGGCGTCAATTCCACCGTAACTCTGGAGAAGTCACTCTAACGTCTCCAAACCGAAGATAAAGATAAAGATACGTCTGATGATTTCAACTGCAGCTCAAACACCTCCATGGCTGCAGGAAAACTGTCCCAATGAGGCCCTCCTGCTCCTCCTCCTGCTCCTGCTCCTCCTCCTGCTCCTGCTCCTGCTCCTCCTCCTGCTCCTCCTTCTGCTCCTGCTCCTCCTCCTGCTCCTGCTCCTCCTCCTGCTCCTGCTCCTGCTCCTGCTCCTCCTGCTCCTTCGTTTGCAGACTGCATCAGGTCAAAGGTCAGGGTGTGTTTTCTCCCAGTACTGGGGTCCTTATGTTTTTGGCCACGTTTCCCAGCGTTTCTTCAGACGTTTTCCGGCTGAGGGGAGTTCAGAGGGTTTTCCGTGTCCGATCTTGTTTGTTCTTTTTGTTCCGTTTGTTCTGACGTCATCTTTTCTTTTTCTTTTCCATCACAACAGCTCGTACTGCCTCAGGTGCATCCGCTGGATAATGTCTCGGCAGTCGTTGAAGACGCGACGGATGTTTTCCGTGTCGACGGCGCAGGTGAAGTGGGGGGTAACAGTAGTGCCTCCCGTCTCCGCTGGCGGTGCTGATCCTCTGCAGGTGTCGACACACAACACCGAGGGTTAACGAAAAATAAAACAAGAAAAGATACACGTGTTAACGTGTAAAAATGTCAAACGTAGTCACACAACATATTTAGAGAGAGAGAGACAGAGCTAGAGAGAGAGAGAGAGAGAGAGAAAAGCTGCGTTTCCATTTCCCTTGGAAATTCACAAAATGTAAATATTACGATAAAAACTGGATTAGAAAAAACACTCAAATATTGATAAAAACTTTTCACTCTTTCATGATGAGTTTTTTCAGAAATTTCAATATTGTAATTTATCACAAAAGTGCAATGGAAACACTTTTTTCTGCAGTTCTATGTCACAGATGTTACGTCCATGGTCACATGATCACTTCTCTGGGAGTGAAAATGGCAGCTGCAGTCACTGTAACCATGACAACCATTGGCTGTTGGGACGACAGAACTAAGTCAGTGGTGATCACACTGTTGTAGTGATGATCAGAGTGATTCCTACAGAAGACACAGTGTTTACTTTATTATCTGTTAGTGTTTGAATATTGAAGTTGTTTTTTTTTACACATAAATCTATTCTCTGTTCTGTAAAGTGTTAAGTGCAACACTGGGTAAAAAACACTACATACATTTATCATTTGTTAAGTGTTGATCATATTTGACCTGACAATGTGGGGACACATGTACAGACCCTTCTAACCTTAACCAGCTGGTTAGTTTAACATGTTAGTGTCTTTAAAGAGTTCACCACAGAATTAGCCCATTCATTCACTCTAACACTATCAGAGTGATGGTCAGTGTGAAAACTACTGGGATGATATTTGACCAGAGTTACGACACTCCTGCCGAGAACAACACAAATGGAAACACGTTCAAAGTGCAAATGTCGAAATTTTAGGAAAATCGATATTGTTTTGCGAAAAATTGTAATGGAAACAAAGCTAGAGAGAGAGAGAGACAAAGAGGGAGGCAGAGATATAGATAGATAGATCTAATTATTACCTGAATTTAAATCATGTTTACACTGTTAATATCTTCATTGTTATTCATCCTACGCTCCAGTCACATAAAGTTTATAGTTTGTTTTCTTGTGCACTTACCAGGAATTCATCTCGTATGAAGTATTTTGCTCTTGTAACTCGTGGATCTTCCCCAGGTTCTGGTGTTGCTGAAAAATTAAAAGTGACATTTGTTTTTTGGGTTGTCAAATGATTACAGTTTAACTTTATTAAAGGACTCATTGGAACAACACAGTTTACTTCTACTTCCTCATACATGTCCATGACGCGCTGATGAGGCGTCTGTGATTGGCTCAGAATGTGTGAAGGAACACTCCCCCCTCCCCTCTGGCTCTGTGTGTGTTTACCATCCCAGAGTAACATCCAGCTAGGTTTGGTGACGTCACTTGTTTTGAAAACGTGCAGTAAAAAAACAGTCTTTATTTCCACAGAGACACATGAACCAGTTTGATCCAACAGTTTTTTACAGTTTGTGCAGCAGCTACTGTGGCGCCGTCTGCTCTAGTAGATGCTAATGCTAATGCTACTGCAGATTGGCTGCAATGGGGGAGGGGCTTAACCCCAGGTGGGTGACGCTAAAGTCCATCTGTCGTCAGATGGACCGTCTTTTTCTGGGTCCCTGGTTCCTGTTGTTGTTTAGTGTGAATGCAGTATGCAGCCAGTGGAGGTGATGAACCACTGTTAAAGGAGCATGTGTTGGTAAGTCTGGGTGAGCCATCACCATGGTAACGCTGGGTGAGCCATCACCATGGTAACGCTGGGTGAGCCATCACCATGGTAACGCTGGGTGAGCCATCACCACGGTAACACTGGGTGAGCCATCACCATGGTAACGCTGGCTGAGCCATCACCATGGTAACGCTGGCTGAGCCATCACCATGGTAACGCTGGCTGAGCCATCACCATGGTAACGCTGGCTGAGCCATCACCATGGTAACGCTGGGTGAGTCATCAGATTCCAAAAGGACAAAAGTGGTTTTCAGCAGAATGACTCCTTTAAGCCCGATCGGCCTGTGGGCGGGCTCAGAAAATTGTAAAAATATAATTAATCTGGACAATGGATATTTGTTTCAACTTTTTTTCAAAGTTTCAACCCTAATGTTAATAAAGGTACATATAAAGTGTGTGTTAGTGATAAAACTGATGTTTAAACATGATTTTTAATGTTTGTGGGGTGAAATATAAGCTCTTTTTAGTCCCTAATATGAGCAATTAATTTATCCATATCTTTTTATATTAGGCAGTAAGGCGGCCATGTTTGTAGTCTTTTGAAAGAGGAGATCCTCCTGACACCCAGCATTCAATGAACTACATTACCCACAAGGTGTGAAAGGGCTGCCTTTTACGCACACGGTCCAGTGCAGACGCAGGACACCTACTTTATACCAGACCACAGTCATCTTTCTGTTCCTGGTATTTATGCCTCCGTCCGTATTATGGATGTTGTTTGAAATCCTCTAGGGGCGCTAACGAGTCGCATTGCTGAGGGTTCGAGAAACATGGCATCTATTGAAGCGGTGATTTTGATGTATTTACTGTGGAGGCAAAAACTGAGCAGGAGTGTGAGTCCACTGAAGACAAACCTCTTCATGGGTGAAATTCTCAAATGTTACACTTTGGCGTCTCTACTGCTGCCACAACTTCCTGTGGTATTGTTCTGTTTCACTGGATTGTTAAACTCTTGACAAACTGACAGGTGAAACTACCTCTGGATGGAAGCGTCCATTTCTGTAATTAACGGAGGGTATGAATTCAACTTAAGACGTCATCACATGTGCTGAGTTTGTTCTTAGTTTTAAGTCATCTTAGACACTGTTAGTGAGTGAAGGTGTCATTTAGTCAATGTTACTGTCAGCTAAGTTTTGTGAAGTGCTATTAGTGTTAGCGGTTAGCCGTGCTAGCGTATAGCACAGACATGACGAACATCAACTGAAAGTTGAATTCACATGGCGTGGAACCACAAGAGGAAAAATATTCAGTTAGATTTTGTATCTTAGTGATTTCTGTTTATCAAACTAATAGTAATAATAATAATAATAATTGTAATAATAATCCTAATTTCATAATATACTCATGCAAACACATATTTCACACTGTTGTCTATAAAGTAGTCATTTTCTCATTTTATTGTTATTTCTATTGTTTCTATTGTTATTTCATTTTATTGTTTTTGATATTTATTCTAATTGGATTTATTATATCTTTATTATATATTTTTTGCACATTTGTTCAACTTTATAAGGTGACACGTGTCCAAATTAACATGTGTAACACTGTTGGTGTCAAACATAGACATATCACGCTAGAACTTAATCAATACTGAATATATTATCATAATATTACACACACTGGCACATATATACATATAACCAAATTAGCATTATTGCAGAAGGTTAAAGGTCAAGGTCGCATTCAGCAGAAAGGTCAAAATCACATTATTGGCTCTAATTCAAGAACAGGTTGTCATAGAAACGGGAGATTGACACAAAATAGGGGCGGGGTTAAACATTCTGTGAATACTAGTTTTTACAGAGATGGATAATCAAATATTAACTCACATATGTGTCATTTTAACAGTATATCATGAGCCAAAGACAGAAACTTTGTGGTGTTTCTAAGTTTATCCCTGTGAAAGAAACCCACAGTATCAACTCTGACGTTCACAAAACTCACACAAAAGGTTTTGTTTTTTTTAATGAACTGGGACATATTTGGCACGGGGCAGAAAACTAGGACGTCTTAGTACTTTTTAGAGCCCACTTTGCACCTGGGATTGTTTGAAACTATTTGGGACATCCTACCCCACAAACAATGATTAAAATATTACCCAAATAGTATGGAGGAATAAAAGTGCCAAAATTATATGAATAAATACATAATAAATAATTAAATAAAAAAAACTTGAATTAAATAGATAAATGTGTTATTAGATATGTCATTAATAAAAATACCAATAAAAAAACATGTTATTTATTTGCAGAATCAGCAAAGGTCTATATACACACTATGGTATTCAGTCATATAAACTACTGCTACACCACATGGTTCCACACATGTGAACTAAAGCCCCCCACCATCATTACTGCAGTATATTACACTAGTACAATAGACTGGGTTTGGAGAACCACCAAAGTTTAACGGATGACTGCCTAATTTTTAAAGTTTTAAACACAGATTTTATCAGTAAAAAAGGTGGTGAGTGAGTGGAACATACGACGACACCAAACTAAATATGATCAAATGCTTTTGTCTTCAGAGGCTGAAGGTGATGGAACACACCGGCAGCTCTGGTTAGGGACTGTGGCACTAAAAAAAGTACGCTCTAAAAAAGTGTTTAAAAACTAATAAGTCATGTCATCACAGCTGATCTGTTCCCAGTCTTATATATGTCACTGTATGTTACCTTTGTCCACTGTCATTCTATTGTCTTCTTCTCTTTACTATTCTTACCTGCCTGATGACAACACATGGAAATTAGCTTTTTTGCTAACTGTTAGCTTTTTGCTAACTCTGGCATGTTTACATTGATGCTTTCTGATGAATATGCACTGTTCTAATTAAATAAATACATTAAATTAAATATAATTTTGGCACTTTCAGTCTTCCATAAAAAGAATTCACATAAAGTATTTTCTTTTTTTTTTTTTCTTTTTTTTCATAAGGTCTGATGTAATAACCTAATATTACAGATACTAAAACATTTCATGACTTTTAGGACTGATCTAAACTGTTGCTTGGATCTTTGAACAGATGTAGACGTGGGTCACAGTGCAGTTGGACATCTCACCATCGTCAGGTGTGGTGTAGCGAGCAAATTCAGGAAAGTATTCCTCAATTTTGGACTTCCCCGCCAGCACTTTTTCCGCTAGCAGGTCCTGTTTATTTAGGAACAGGATGACAGAAATGGTCCGCAGCCATCTGAGAAGGAAGAAAAAAACTGAATTAACAGAGAACAAAGGACACAGCTGCCAATCACTGTTTCATCAGCTTTCATCTGTACACAGTTGGTTCCTCTTTATCCAAATAAAGATTCCAGAATTTTCCAAACAGTTTCTCAACTACTATTCTTATGTTTCTTCCAAGACCTTGACTTGATGCACTTCTGTGTTATGAGACACTATAGTGTCATTACATTTGGTCAAAACAATGTTGAGGCGATAAAACGACTTCCTTAACGACTTTACTGTTTGACAGAAACATGAGGGATTTGTGTGAAATTTGACGACACTTGATTGTCTGTATGTAGTTGTAATAGTACATTATATTGTTAGTTAGTTCATCGTCTCCCACTTTATCTGGGTCGTGGGGGCAGCAGCCTCGGGGTCAGAGGTCGTGGGGGCAGCAGCCTCAGGGTCAGAGGTCGTGGGGGTAGCAGCCTCAGGGTCAGAGGTCGTGGGGGCAGCAGCCTCAGGGTCAGAGGTCGTGGGGGGAGCAGCCTCGGGGTCAGAGGTCGTGGGGGCAGCAGCCTCGGGGTCAGAGGTCATGGGGACAGCAGCCCAGACTTCCCTCACCCCAGCTCCTTCAGGGGAATCCCAAGGCATTCCCAGATCAGCCCAGAGATATTAATCCCTCCAGTGTGTCCTGGGTCGACCCCAAGGTCTCCTCCCGCCGATGGACATCCCCAGGACACCTCCCCAGGGAGGCGCCCTCACTAGATGCCCCAGCCACCTCAGCTGACTCCTCAGGATGTGGAGGAGTAGCGGCTCTACTCCCAGTCCCTCCTGGATGTCCCAGCTTCTCACCCTATCTGTAAGGCTAAGCCCCGCCCACCCTGCAAAGGAAACTAATTTTGGAAACACAGAGGGTAAGGTCTGGTCCAGGGTGCTGGAAAGGAGGGTACGATCGGTGGTCGAACCTCAGATCGAGGAGGGGCAGTGTGGTTTTCGTCCCAGACGTGGAACAGTGGACCAGCTCTTTACCCTCGCAGGGGTACTGGAGGGGGCATGGGAGTTGCCCATCCACTTTGCATGTGTTTTGTGGATTTGGAAAAGGCTTATGACCGTGTCCCTGGGGGTATCCTGTGGGGGCTGCTCCAGGAGTATGGGGTGGACGGTGTCCTACTGTGGGCCGTTCAGTCCCTGTACCGAAGGAGTGACAGTCCGGTCCGCATAGCCGGTAATAAGTTGAACCGTGTCCAGGTGAGGGTTGGACTCTGCCGGGGATGCCCTTTGGCACTGGTTCAATCTTTAGGTGCAGCCGAATGGGGGAGGGGGTGAAGTTCGGTGGCAGGAGGATCTCATCTCTGCTTTATGCAGATGATGTGGTCGTCTTAGCCTCAGCGAGCAGCGACCTCCAACTGGAATAAAGATCAGCTCCTGCAGGTCAGAGGTCATGGTCCTCAGACGGAAAAGGGTAGTTCAGTTCAGTTTAGTTCACTTTTATTAGTAACTGTGGGTAGATTTGTTGTGCAGTAACAGGAGAAAGTGAGAGGGCGTCTCACAAACGTTGATGACAGGACATGAGTAGGCATGTTCACCATAAGATAAAATACAATACAAAGGACAAAGATGAATTTAGAAACCATTCGCAATAAAAATCCAAATAAGATGAAATGATCTAATAAATAAATAAGATGAACCTCAAGGTGCATTAGGACTGATTCAAAAGGGAAACAGCAGCAGGGACAAAGCTGTTCCTGTAGCGTGTGGTCCTGGTTCTTGGAACTATGAATCTTCGTCCAGATGGCAGGAGCTGAAATTCACACGCTAGTGGATGGGAGACATCGCCGGGGATGGAGGTGGCAAGTCGCTGCAACTGTTTGGTGTACAGCGACTCCAAGCTCAGCTGTGTCTCTCCAATCATCCGACCAGACCACTTAATGATCTGGTTGAGTGAGTTCTTTTCCCTTAAGGGCAGGTTACCGAACCATGACACAAGTGAAAAAGCTAAAACCGACTCAATAAAAGCCTGATAAAAGAGTTTCATCATGGTCCTATCAATGTGGAACCGGGACAACTTCCTCAGACAGAACAGTCGCTGGTGTCCCTTCCTGCTCACAGCTTTGCAGTTCTCTTTAAAATTTAAGGCAG
>CM035789.1:47784941-47804941 GCA_020466265.1 Siphamia tubifer | reverse complement strand
TACCCTCTGGACATGCACCACGTCCCCCTATGGGTCCGCGGACCCCAGTTTGAGAACTGTGGCTTTAGGCTTTACTTAATGCGTCTTATCGTCCTGTCCTTATACTATAGTAAATACAGTCATTAGTTTTCATCAGCCGCACAGTTGACACTTCTGTGGGAATGGGATGGAACGGTCGTAAAATACATTTAACTAAATTACATTTGACACCTGGGATGAAAATCTGAGTGATTTTAAGACATTTTAAGGACTAAAAGTTAAGTTTCTGAATTTAAGACTCTTTTCCACCCTGTAAATTTCCCATTCCTTCTGTGTCTCACTCACTGGAAATTCACTTTGTCCACTTGGAATCTTGTTCAAAATCCCTGACGTGAGGACTCTGCATCGCAGCAAATCCTGGAGGAAAAAAAGAGAAAAGGTTGTTAAAATACAAACTAACAGTAGTTCTCACATTTTAGAACAGGCTTTAGAAATAATGTCCTAAATATAACCTGATGAAATGTACACAAACTGAAAAGTCTACTTTAGTTTTGTTTGGATTACATCAACTTCTAACTCCTGTTAAATCTAACACACAAATGGATTAAAGGCTTTTTCATGAGTGGATTTTCTTTTCAGGAATGGGGACTAAACAATTAAAAATTAGATTATCCAGAGTAAAAAAAAAAGTTTATTTAATTTTTGAGATGATTTTGAGTACATACATATATATATATATAGTTGACATTAAAATCAACCATTTGGATGAACACTGACAAATGACCTTTTTTTTTATTGTACTTTAACTTCATTTATGTCTGAAATAAACAATCAGTAATGAAACACAAAGTATTTTCATCACCACAGTCAATTAAAGGTGAGAAAAAATTAGTAAGAATTCCATTATTTTCCAACTTTACTTCAAACATCATGTTCCAAAAATGAACAATGACCATAATTGCACCAACCTGATCTGTTGGAGTGTAGTCACTCTGTTTCACAATGTCAATTTTATCTAGGAAACTAAAGAAGGAAACAAAAACACAGTAAAGGTCAGTTAGGGGTCACATGGTAATCAGCATTCACACCAGAGCTGCGCAATATATTGTTTGAGCATCGACGTGACTTTGATGACTATATTTTCCACACTATAAGGCGCACTGTCAATGAATGGTTTATTTTACAGACATGAGGTGAACTGGACTAGAAGTGAACTTAAAATCATAAGATAAAAAGTCAAAATAATGACATAAAAAGTTACAATCATAAGATAAAAAGTCAAAATAATGACATAAAAAGTTACAATCATAAGATAAAAAGTCAAAATAATGACATAAAAAGTTACAATCATAAGATAAAAAGTCAAAATAATGACATAAAAAGTTACAATCATAAGATAAAAAGTCAAAATAATGACATAAAAAGTTACAATCATAAGGTAAAAAGTCAAAATAATGACATAAAAAGTTACAATCATAAGATAAAAAGTCAAATAATGACATAAAAAGTTACAATCATAAGATAAAAAGTCAAAATAATGACATAAAAAGTTACAATCATAAGATAAAAAGTCAAAATAATGACATAAAAAGTTACAATCATAAGGTAAAAAGTCAAAATAATGACATAAAAAGTTACAATCATAAGATAAAAAGTCAAATAATGACATAAAAAGTTACAATCATAAGATAAAAAGTCAAAATAATGACATAAAAAGTTACAATCATAAGATAAAAAGTCAAAATAATGACATAAAAAGTTACAATCATAAGATAAAAAGTCAAATAATGACATAAAAAGTTACAATCATAAGGTAAAAAGTCAAATTTCCCAGTTGCTAAGCCCAACCAGACTGAATCAAAGGCGCATTGTGGTTTTTAGAGGAAATTAAAGTCTTTTAAGTGTCACCTTATAGAAAATACTTCAGTTATTGATTATTGGTATTGTTATTATTGTTATTATTTTATTTATCATCATTTTTGTACTATGCACTATATTACTATAAGATGAATTTAGGTTATTGGGGAAGTGAAGAAGGGGTAGAAATAAATAAACTTATGCTTCATCCTACTCCTTTTCAGACATGTCATTGTTATTATTATTATTATTGTATTGATTATTGTTGCACTTTGCACATGTTCGAAATAAATCATTCAAATCAAATCAAATCAATACAGTCACTCAACAAATTGACCCAGGAACGTCATTGCTGTTCCTGATAAATGAATATAACAGGACGGTTCATTTACAGAAATGCAAATAACATTTTATGGCATAAATGGACCAAATACTGTAATGATAATAGGACTCAAACAGAACACAAACATGTCATCACTGATGTCATATGATGGGAAGCAGCTTTTTTTCCTCTCATAAGCAACAGCAGCAACGACATGTGACTGATGAAAACGTCTGTTTAAACCAACACAAATACCAGTGTTCTACTGCAGGACGGGTTCTTTATCCTGCCAATAACCCAGGAAAATATCAAGTATGAGACACATGAAGAAAACTATGAGATTCTCAACAACATCGAAACTGATCACAACCTTTAAGTCAGGGGTGTCAAAGTGTGGTCCACGAGGGCCGGGGTCCTGCATGTTTTAGATGTTCCCCTCTTCCATTCCACCTGGAGGTCATTACATCATTATCAGTCTGATGAGGAACTGATTATTAACTCTTTAAATGTCAGTGCTGATGTGTTATGAATGGATGATTTAGTTTAAATATTCAGAAAAATTCAACCATTTTCATTTTAGTTTTGTGTGTGGACAAGGGTGGCAAAAAGCAAGAGGTTTTTCTTTATTTAAACATTTTTTAAAGACAAAATTAAATTGCTGGAACCAAATTTTCTTTCCACATTTGTCATTTTGGAATATTTTTAGTTTTTGTTGCTCATTTTGTTTATTTTTGTAATTTTTTTTTTTTTTATTGTACTACTTTTCTTTGATTTTCTACCATTTGTGTCTTTACTTTGCTCATGTTAATAATTTATTTTGTTAGTTCTCAGGAGTTAAAGGGTTAAACTGAATCACATGGAAGAAAGAAATATGTAAAACATGCAGGACACCTGCCCTCGAGGACTGGAGTTTGACACCTGTGTTTTAAGTGGAGGAAACAACACTGGTGTCGTCATACAAACTACAGCTGCACAATGGATCCACTTCAATTATTGTCTTAAATGTTTTTGTCTCGTATTTTAATTGTCTTTTAATGCATTTTATTCATTCCACGGAATGTGACATACAAATACATCTGCCGTGCGCAATAGTTACGTCACATGTCCTGCAATTATTTTTTATTAGTCTTATTTGTTTTTTTTTTATTTATTTATTCAATTGAATTTTAGATTTTTGAAATGTATTTTTATTCATTATTTATTTATGTTTATGTCTTTTTATTTCAGTATTTTATTAAATTCTTTATTTTTTAAATGTATTTTTATTAAATTATTTATTTACTAGTTTTTATTTATTTGTCTTTTTTATTTATGCATTTATTTTATCATGTTTTTTTAATTCATTATTATTTATCTGTCTTTTAAATTTTTAATATTTTAGATTTTTTATTTATTTGTATTCATTATTTTTTTATTTATCTGTCTTATTTATTTAACTATATTTTTTATTTATTTGGTCTTTTTATTTTTTATTTTATTCAATTCTTTATTCATTTAAATGTACTTTATTCATTTTTTTAATTTCATTTTTATTTCTGTATTTATTTTATTACATTTTAGATTTAAATAACTTTTAGTCAGTAATATTTTTAATTTATTCGTATTTTTTATTTATTTTATAAAAATGTTTATTTATTTTTTATTTGAAGTAACTATAGTAAAGTGTAAATGAATGTTCACCATAGAAACATGTACCACTGGACTGAAGATCATTATGGTCACATCATTATCTGATTTTTCATTTTGGTTTTGGAAAAAAAAATGAAGAAACCACTTGTTGTTTCATTGTCTTATTTTTGGTTTTATTTTGAAAAACAAATGATACATGGATCCAATCGTGTCCACTTCCTGTTTTGCTTTTGTTTCAACATCTTAGAACAGATACTACTTGTAATTTTTACATTTATTTTTGTAATAATTACGAAGCAGCAGCTCGACTGAAATAAACAAATGTCGACAGAATACGGTCATGACACCAGGAGCGTGTGAAGAACGACAGCAATAATGTTAAACAGGAAGTAACTCTTTACATGATCTAACAACAGAAATTATTGAATTCATAATTAAGAGTGGAATAAAGTGGTGACTATTCTGAATTCACTTTAATTGGGGAAAATCATTTTCAACTGGAATTAGGTTTTTATATGGTTCAACTGAAAGAGGAATTAACATTTATTCTGAATTAAACTGGAATAAAAATCTATATATATATATATAGAGAGAGAGAGAGAGACAGGGAGAGAGAGAGAGACAGAGAGAGAGAGAGACTGAGAGAGAGAGAGAGACTGAGAGAGAGAGAGACAGAGAGAGAGAGAAAGACAGAGAGAGAGAGAGAGACTGAGAGAGAGAGAGAGAGAGACTGAGAGAGAGAGAGACAGAGAGAGAGAGAGAGACTGAGAGAGAGAGAGAGAGAGAGACTGAGAGAGAGAGAGAGAGAGACTGAGAGAGAGAGAGAGAGACTGAGAGAGAGAGAGAGACTGAGAGAGAGAGAGACTGAGAGAGAGAGAGAGAGAGAGAGACAGAGAGAGAGAGAGACTGAGAGAGAGAGAGAGACTGAGAGAGAGAGAGAGACTGAGAGAGAGACAGAGAGAGACTGAGAGAGAGAGAGACAGAGAGAGAGAGAGACAGAGAGAGAGAGAGAAAGAGAGAAAGACAGAGATGGAGAGAGAGACATGGAATGAAAGCAGTAGTGGCGTGTGTCTGACATTACAGAGCAGATTTCAAAAATAGCTCCCCAGCGCCCTGGCCTCCAGCACGGTTACCATGGAGACTCAACCACAGGCGCTATTAATACTCTATCAGCTCCCAATCTAGTGCTGCTGGAGTACCTCCAGAAAGAAGACAGACAGACAGACAGACAGACAGAGATGGAGAAAAGGAAGACAGGCCAGGACAGAGAAGAGAGCAGCAGGATGAGCTGGTGTTTGTGAACAAGGAAGAGGAGGGAACAAAAGAGCGGCTCGTACCATGTTATCTGCCTCTGGGGGGGGGGGGGGGGGGGGGGGGGGGTCCCCACACATGTCTGTGACAACACACCAGCAGTCCAAAAAACTGATTCATACTGTGTTAAAATGTCCACCAAAACAGATTTAGGAGGAACTAGGTGTTCAGAAAAAGAGTCTTTTTAGTTCTGGGTTCAGCTCTGAAGGCATCCTGGTTAACACCCCCCCCCCCAAAAAAAAAACACCCTCTGGTCTGGAGATGACTCAGCTCTGACCATGTTTGGTCCCAAACACAGACAACTGCTGCGCTTACATTAAAGGAATAGTTCACAGCTTTTCACATGAATCTGAAGTAAAATGAGCAAAAATGAATAAAATATTCCATAAAATTAACAAAAAATCAATTAAATTAACAAAAATTATCAAAACTATTCAGTAAAATAGACTAAATTGACCAAAATATTCAGTCAAATGAACTAACATGACCAAAAAATGTTCAGGAAAATTAACTAAAATGAATCAAATATTCCATAAAATGACCAAAATGATTCAATTGTCATCACTGCTAACAGTTGTGTGTCTTATCAAACTACTTTCATCAGTTGTTGGGCAGTGTTAGCTGTTAGCAGTGACAACGCTAGCACATTGATCACTATTGAGAGAAAGTAGCTGCAAACAATTACGAGGTGTGAGTTTTTCTTCAGTGGTTTTATTATGTAAATAAATCACTCATTCCAACACATACCGTTTTGAGAAGAAACACGTTTTATTTTGTTGACCCCAGGAAACCTGCCGGGACTACTTTGGCTTTGACCAAAACCTGACCAGAACTGGGCTCACGGGACACTGTGGGGGGGTAAATCAGTGTGGGTGCACCAGAGTAAAGGGGCGGAGTCAGAAGAGAGGGGCGGAGTCAGTGTGGGTACACCAGAGTAAAGGGGCGGAGTCAGAAGAGAGGGGGCGGAGTCAGTGTGGGTGCACCAGAGTAAAGGGGCGGAGTCAGTGTGGGTGCACCAGAGTAAAGGGGCAGAGTCAGAAGAGATGGGCGGAGTCAGTGTGGGTGCACCAGAGTAAAGGGGCGGAGTCAGAAGAGAGGGGTGGAGTCAGTGTGGGTGCACCAGAGTAAAGACACTGATGACAAACACATTCTTGTTCCTTTAAGTTTCCGAACCTCAAATGATGGTTTGATTGCATCAGTTCTTTGTTTGTTCGGTGTCGTTATCACTCCTGTTTCCTATTATAAGGCGCCACTGTCCCTCAGCTGGTCACTACTGCTTTATAAAACACCTTCTACTGTTGTCTCTGAAAAGTCTTCAGGAGAGATGATTGACAGCTGGGATTGTCATGACTCAGCATGTGTGAACCCATTTAGGACACGTGGACATCTGACCTAGGACACGTGGACATCTGACCTAGGACACGTGGACATCTGAACTAGGACACGTGGACATCTGACCTAGGACACGTGGACATCTGAACTAGGACACGTGGACATCTGAACTAGGATACGTGGACATCTGAACTAGGACACGTGGACATCTGAACTAGGACACGTGGACATCTGACCTAGGACACGTGGACATCTGAACTAGGACACGTGGACATCTGACCTAGGACACGTGGACATCTGAACTAGGACACGTGGACATCTGAACTAGGATACGTGGACATCTGAACTAGGACACGTGGACATCTGAACTAGGACACGTGGACATCTGAACTAGGACACGTGGACATCTGAACTAGGACACGTGGACATCTGACCTAGGACACGTGGACATCTGAACTAGGACACGTGGACATCTGAACTAGGACACGTGGACATCTGACCTAGGACACGTGGACATCTGAACTAGGACACGTGGACATCTGAACTAGGACACGTGGACATCTGAACTACGACACGTGGACATCTGAACTAGGACACGTGGACATCTGAACTACGACACGTGGACATCTGACCTAGGACACGTGGACATCTGAACTAGGACACGTGGACATCTGAACTAGGATACGTGGACATCTGAACTACGACACGTGGACATCTGAACTAGGATACGTGGACATCTGAACTACGACACGTGGACATCTGAACTAGGACACGTGGACATCTGAACTCACACCATATTGTTTATAAGCCTGTGTTAAAAAAAAAAAGAAAAAAAGACCTTCCAATTCTAGATCGATTCGCATTTTATTTACCACGGATCCATTTGTACGTCCAAAGATCCAATTTTTTTTATTATTATTTGATTTGATTTGAATGCTTTATTTAGAACATGTGCAGAATGCAACAATAATCAATACAACAACAATAATAATAATAATAATAATAATAATAATAATAATAATAATAATAATAATAGACAATGACATATCTGAAAAGGAGCAGGATGAAGCATAAATTTAATCCTTCACTTCCTAATGGTGAAGTGAAGAAGGAGAATTCATCTTTTAACAATAGAGTGCATAGTACAAAAATGGTGATAATAATAATTAATTATTATTATTAGTAGTAGTAATAGTAAAAGTACATTTTCCCACCAGTGACCCCCCGGGCACGTCATCAAATTCCCGCAGGTGGACTTGGTGTGTGACCCCGCAGCGTGTGACGTCAAACAAACATGGCGTCAGTAGTGACAGTTAGCATTCCATGTATCATACGTTCATTCCTTTTCCAAAATGAAACCAAAAACAAGACAATGAAAAAACAAGTTGTTTCTTCATTATTTAAAACTGAAATGAAAAAACAGTTGACGGACGTTTTCCTTTTTGTGTTTAAATAAATAATAGAAAAAACGGATAACGGCCGTTTCACCTTTTAACCAATTTTGACCTGTTAACAACCATAGAAACATGTAAATGAATGTTAACGACCATAGAAACATGTAAATGAATGTTAACGACCATAGAAACATGTAAATGAATGTTAACGACCATAGAAACATGTAAATGAATGTTAACGACCATAGAAACATGTAAATGAATGTTAACGACCATAGAAACATGTAAATGAATGTTAACGACCATAGAAACATGTAAATGAATGTTAACGACCATAGAAACATGTAAATGAATGTTAACGACCATAGAAACACGTAAATGAATGTTAACGACCATAGAAACACGTAAATGAATGTTAACAACCATAGAAACACGTAAATGAATGTTAACGACCATAGAAATATGTAAATGAATGTTAACGACCATAGAAATATGTAAATGAATGTTAACAACCATAGAAACATGTAAATGAATGTTAACAACCATAGAAATATGTAAATGAATGTTAACAACCATAGAAACATGTAAATGAATGTTAACAACCATAGAAATATGTAAATGAATGTTAACAACCATAGAAACATGTAAATGAATGTTAACAACCATAGAAACATGTAAATGAATGTTAACCATAGAAACATGTAAATGAATGTTAACAACCATAGAAACATGTAAATGAATGTTAACCATAGAAACATGTAAATGAATGTTAACCATAGAAACATGTAAATGAATGTTAACGACCATAGAAACATGTAAATGAATGTTAACCATAGAAACATGTAAATGAATGTTAACAACCATAGAAACATGTAAATGAATGTTAACAACCATAGAAACATGTAAATGAATGTTAACAACCATAGAAACATGTAAATGAATGTTAACAACCATAGAAACACGTAAATGAATGTTAACAACCATAGAAACATGTAAATGAATGTTAACGACCATAGAAACATGTAAATGAATGTTAACCATAGAAACATGTAAATGAATGTTAACGACCATAGAAACATGTAAATGAATGTTAACCATAGAAACATGTAAATGAATGTTAACAACCATAGAAACATGTAAATGAATGTTAACAACCATAGAAACATGTAAATGAATGTTAACAACCATAGAAACACGTAAATGAATGTTAACGACCATAGAAACATGTAAATGAATGTTAACAACCATAGAAACATGTAAATGAATGTTAACAACCATAGAAACATGTAAATGAATGTTAACAACCATAGAAACACGTAAATGAATGTTAACGACCATAGAAACATGTAAATGAATGTTAACAACCATAGAAACATGTAAATGAATGTTAACAACCATAGAAACATGTAAATGAATGTTAACCATAGAAACACGTAAATGAATGTTAACAACCATAGAAACATGTAAATGAATGTTAACGACCATAGAAACATGTAAATGAATGTTAACCATAGAAACATGTAAATGAATGTTAACGACCATAGAAACATGTAAATGAATGTTAACCATAGAAACATGTAAATGAATGTTAACAACCATAGAAATATGTAAATGAATGTTAACAACCATAGAAACATGTAAATGAATGTTAACAATAGAAACATGTAAATGAATGTTAACAACCATAGAAACATGTAAATGAATGTTAACAACCATAGAAACACGTAAATGAATGTTAACAACCATAGAAACATGTAAATGAATGTTAACCATAGAAACATGTAAATGAATGTTAACGACCATAGAAACATGTAAATGAATGTTAACCATAGAAACATGTAAATGAATGTTAACAACCATAGAAATATGTAAATGAATGTTAACAACCATAGAAACATGTAAATGAATGTTAACAATAGAAACATGTAAATGAATGTTAACGACCATAGAAACACGTAAATGAATGTTAACGACCATAGAAACATGTAAATGAATGTTAACGACCATAGAAACACGTAAATGAATGTTAACGACCATATAAACATGTAAATGAATGTTAACCATAGAAACATGTAAATGAATGTTAACGACCATAGAAACATGTAAATGAATGTTAACGACCATAGACGGTGACCATCTTAGTTTACACTAATAGGACGTAGGTTTACATCTGTGTCACTGCAGGTCAAAGGTCATTTCTGGTTTATTCACCTTACTTCAGGTCAAATTTGGATAAAATGGGAAATGGCTGTTATCAGTTTTTTCTGTTATTCATTTAAACACAAAAGAAAAACTGAAAAAACGCATCATCATTATCTGTTTTTTCCTTGTCTTATTTTTGGTTTTATCTTGAAAAACGAATGGATGCTCCCGGCACATCATCGAATTCACGCAGGTGCACTTGATGCGTGACCTCCAACAAACGTGACGTCAGAGAGTAGTGAACACACCACCGTCTATCCAAGTTCCAGTTTGAAATATTCCGGGTTCCCAAAACAAAAAGACACAGACGTGTTCGACTAAACCAATGCTGTTTGTCAGTTGTGTCAAATACAAGTGAAGTATTTTGAAATATGACGAACTTCTACAAACACTTGCAACGACATCACCCGGTAGTGATGCGCGGTTAGGGGGTTTTACAGAAACCCGCCCCGCCCAAACCCAAGACGTGGCTAGGCCCGCCCCACCCAACCCGCATGATGTCACGTATCGATAAACCCAACCCGCCCGCTATCAACCCGTGAGCTTAAATTTGTCTCTAAACTCACATAGTACATTCGCAGCATCTTTACCTTGTGCTTCTAATGTTAAAAGTCATGAAGCATCATTTTTGCCTCCTTTCTAACGTCTCAATATGCACTCCAGCACATAAAATAGACTCCACCCACATCATCACTCTATAAAGCCAACACATACAACGTTTCCGTACAACCTTCGCATCGCCTGTTTTATAGCCTAGGATCTAGACTGTCCCCAGTGGCCGCAAACTGCATTTGCTATGGGGAGAGTCTAGAAAGTCTAGGCGAATTTGTGGGCGGGATAACCGCTGTCTGTCAAGTTTTCTCTTTATACAACGCCACGCTATTAGATGGGTAACCAGTCAGAGCCAACCAGTCAGAGCCAACCAATCAGAGCGATGAACATGGATTTCGTAGACAGCGTCACCGGAAGAACACACCAGAATGTAGTCTCAAAACGAGTGCAGCAGCTTAGCTAGCTAGTCGGTGTTTGGCTACCAGGCTAGTAGTAGGATTGTAGCACAGAGTTAAGTAGGCTATTTGGTGAGTGTAGAACGGTAGAAAACAGAATGGCACTAAACGACTGTTGCCGTTTTTGTATGAAGAATATGCGGATTTCTGGCGTGATTTATAATTCATCTCAGATATTCGACAAACCTGCGACTACAACATTACGTGTCGTATTTGTGTCGTCATGAGGCAGGGCGGGCTCCAATCCCGCCCCTCGCGATTTGATTGGTCCGACCCATTTTGGATTTTCAGATCCGAGGCTGTCTAGTCTGTCTCCCCGTAGCAAATACCATTTGCGGCCACTGGGGACAGTCTAGATCCTAGGCTACCTGTTTTAATCTTCTCCCTGATCAAGTCCGCCATTTTCACTCTTATCTCTGAGTGTTCAGGGAAATTTGGCGCTAATAACAAATAACAAAAAGTTGGGATAAAAAAGCATTCAAATCAGGAACTGACAGGCTTGCACATGCGCGAGCTGAGCACACACACACACACACACCTCAGCGGGTATTGATCGTCCCTGACCCGCCCCACCCGCATCCGCAATATGTATTAATACTGCAACCCCGACTCGCGGGCCATCCGCGGATATCCGCTGGCCAGTGGGTAGCCCGCGCAACACTATCGCCCAGGGATCAAGCGTCAACAGGACAGAATACGATGTCGCCCCATTACTTACTATTGTGCACAGTCGATTAGCTGGTACTCGTTGGATCTTTCGTAGCATGCTCGGACCCCCTCGTCCTGCCAGAGTGTCTTCGCATGGTCGTAAAACTCCTACAGAGGAAAAAGAAAAGAAATAGAACTGTATTAAAGACAAGGTTAGGTGTCTAAGGGATCATCTGGAGTAAAAATAAGTTTAAGCTAAGCTAATTTTTAGATGATTGGGAGTACATACATATGGATGTAGATTTTTTAGTTTTGATCCAAAATGTGTAAACATGGAAGTGATAAGGGAATGTTTTCACTGACAAGACTATTAGAGTTACAGTTACTGATCTACACACATGGACCATTCCGGAAGCAGAAGCCGTCTTTAGGAGGAAGACCATAATAGTTGATTGTCGAGTGTTGACCATTCTGTTTTATTCTTTTTTTAAAACAATAACCTGTTAGTAGTCTTTGCTGTTACACACAGCTTCATTTACATTTAGAATCAAACACTGGACTATGTTTATTTAAAATAGAACGCAATGAAATCGTGAATTTCCAGAGCGTCTAACTCTACTATTAAGGACTTCCTCCTAAAGACGGCTTCTGCTTCCGGAAAAGGTCCATGTGTGTAGATCAGTAACTGTGGACACACTATCTGAGGACATGAAGACCTGAGGACACTTGGCTTTGTCTTCAGGGACCCTCTACTTACTACCACTCATGTTATTTAAACTTTACAAGAGTTAGTCTGAAAATAGACTTCCATGTCGTGTCCAGAAGCCTACGGACAAGAACCACCAGGTTCAGGAACAGTTTCATCCCCACAGCCGTCTCCTTGCTGAACTCTGCCCCCCAATAACCCCACCCCCTCTTCACACTCACACCTCAACCCCTCATCCCTAATCACTTGTCACTTTGATTTTATCACTTGCACTATCACTTGCACCTACCTCATTGCACTACTGTACATACTGTTAATTATATCATAATCACTGTAATAATACATTGTATCATTGTCAATAACCTGTCTATAGTCTGTACATACCTTCCTCAAAAATCTATAATATTATAGTTACTCATACTGTAACATAGTCATACCCTGTTATAGTTTGTACATACCTGCATCCATACTTATTATTTATATAATCTCATTTTAGCACCTCCTACATATACTGTGTATATTTACAATGTCTATATCGTTTATTCACTGCTATGCACTTCTGGTTGGATGCTAACTTCTGGTTGGATGCTAACTGCATTTCGTTGCTCTGTACTTGTGACATGTGCAATGACAATAAAGTTGAATCTAATCTAATCTAATCTAATCACTTCCATGTTTACACAGTTTGGATCAAACCGGCAAAATCGAAATTTCTCCATGTTCATCCAAATGGTGTGATTTTAATGTCAACTATGGCAACGTCCAGGTGAGTTCGACACAGGATTAGTTTTGAAACCGTGTCAGAAAGACATAACGTCAAAATGAAAATGTTTTAGTAAAACATCTGCGTCAGCATGACGACGGAAACGATGCAATTCACAAGACACGCCCACTCCTACTAGACACAAAAGAACAGTAGCAGCAGTAGTGCGCTCGCACCCACATCCTTTTTCTACCGGCGCGACACACACCCTGGACACAAACAACAACAACAACAACAACACCCTAACCCAGGGCTCTCAAACTCATTCCTTTCAGGGGCCACATTCAGCCCAATTTAATGTCCAGTGGGTGGGACCAGTAAAATAACAGCATATTAACCTAGAAAAAAATGACAATTACAATTTTTTGTGTTTGTTTTAGTCCAAACAAACCCTATTACCTTATGAACTTGCTTTAAAAAAATATCCAACAAAAAAATACATGCAAGTCTAACAATATTATGCTTCAAGTTATCATTTACGCATGTGCATTAGGGATCAGATCTACTACAATGACACTTAACTGTTAAAATTGTGCTGAATTTTCTTTAGAAATTTCAGTTTGTTCATATTCCTTCATGTTTTTCACATTTTATTGTTATAGTGTGGTGCCCACAAATGTGTGTTTGGTACTCACACGCAAAGACCCTTATTTTGAAGGTCCGTGAGTAACGGAAATGAGCACCGGGTGGCGGGAATTAGGTGTTGATCTGCCTTGTGTTTAAAAGGCTCAGTTTGAGAATAAACCAAGTGATGAGACCTGAACCTGACGTCTCCTGTCGTTCGTCTCTACATTGGTGACCCTGACGTGATCTGAACACGCAACCTTCAGACTGAGCATGCATACGGACGCCGCTTCATCTGCCGCGGCAGTTTCTGCGCCTGCTGTTTTTTCGGCTACAGTAAAGCTCCCGGAGTTTTGGCAGCACGACCCCGAGCCGTGGTTTCAGCATGTCGAGGCCCAGTTTCACCTGCGCGGCATTACAACGGATGATACGAAGTACTTCCACGTAGTTGCGGCTCTGGACTCGGCCACTACACGGAGGCTGATGGGACTGCTCCGGGACCCACCCGCGGTGAACAAGTACGCGGCGCTAAAAGCAGAGCTGCTCCAGCGTTTTCAGCTCTCTGACATGGAGAGAGCTGATCGCCTGCTCTCCATGACCGGGTTGGGTGACAGCATGCCCTCCGCGTTGATGGAGAACATGTTAGCGCTCCTGGGCGGCGGAGACTGTGCGTTCCTCTTTACGCACCTGTTCCTGCGGCAGCTGCCTCCTCCGGTCCGCACGGCTCTGGCCATCCACCCGCTCGTCCACACGAAGGACTACAGAGGTTTAGCCCTGGAGGCGGACAGACTTTTGTTAGTTTCTCGGCAGTTCTCCGTGCACGCCCTGCTCCCGGCTGAGAGCGAAGACCCCGCGGTGGCAGCGGTGACGGCGCGCCGCAAGAGGAAGGACGGCTCCGGCTCCATGTGCTTCTACCACCGCCGCTTTGGACCGAAAGCGCGCCGCTGCATCCCACCCTGCTCCTTCCAGCTTCCGGGAAACGAGGAGACCGGCGCTCGCTAGCAGCTTCGTGCTCCGGGGACAATGACAAGCTGCTTTTCGTTGAGGACAGCGCATCAGGACGTCGTTTCCTGGTGGATTCCGGCGCGCAGCGAAGCATCGTGCCCCCCTCCTCCGCGGACGCTCTGGCACACGGACACGGCCCACCATTGGACGCTGCAAACGGTACGTCCATCCGCACCTTCGGCACCCGAGTTGACTGTGTGTTTTAGTGGTCGGGAGTTTACTTGGGACTTTGTAGTTGCGTCTGTGTCTGTCCCTATCATCGGTGCAGATTTCCTATGTGCCAACAGACTTTTAGTGGACGTGTCTAGCAGGTGTTTGATCGACGCCGTGTCTTTTACGTTTTATCCGTGCACTCTGGGTCATGGCCGCCCTGTTTTAGCTAATATGCTTACTGATGGGGATTGTTATCAGCGTCTCCTCTCAGAATTTCCGGCTCTGACTGTTCCCACGTTTTCGGCGGCAGTAGCTAAGCACGGAGTGGAGCACTACATTACGACCGTCGGGCCACCCGTTTTTGCTCGCCCGCGACGTTTAGATGGGAATAAGCTCGCTATAGCCAAAAGGGAGTTTTCCAACATGGAACAGCTGGGAATAGTGCGTCGTTCCAACAGCCCCTGGGCCTCCCCGCTGCATATGGTCCCTAAGTGCGATGGTGGCTGGCGTCCTTGCGGTGATTTTCGTCGCCTCAACGTGTCCACCAATGACCGGTACCCGATCCCACACATACAGGACTTTTCCGTGCAACTAAGTCCACCTTTTCTAAGGTGGACTTAGTTAGAGGCTACCACCAGGTGCCAGTTCGCCCTCAGGACATTCCAAAGACAGCTGTAATTACACCTTTTGGACTTTTTGAGTTTTTGCGAATGCCGTTTGGCCTGAAGGGGGCAGCACAAACTTTTCAACGGCTCATGGACTCAGTCTTATGTGACATGCCGTTTCTGTTTGTATATTTGGATGACATTTTGGTGGCTAGTTCGTCTCAGGAGGAGCACTTACTGCACCTCCGCCACCTGTTTAAGCGCCTCACTGAACATGGTTTAATTATCAATCCTGCCAAGTGCCAGTTTGGGCTCGCAGAGATTGAGTTCCTGGGCCACCGGGTGTCTAAAGCTGGTGCCGTACCCCTCCCGGCGCAAGTTCAGGCGGTTTCTGTTTTTCCGCGCCCGGTTTCGGTGAAGTCACTACAGGAGTTTTTGGGCATGGTTAATTTTTATAACCGCTTCATTCCTCGGGCTGCCCACATCATGCACCCTCTTTATGGTGCTTTAAAAGGCAAAAATAAAAATCAAGCCGTTGATTGGACCCCAGACAGAGAGTGGGCGTTCCACAAAGCCAAAAGGGCACTGGCTGACGCCGCTTTGTTAGCCCACCCTAACCCGTCTGTCCCTATTGCACTAACCTCAGATACGTCGGATTACGCGGTGGGCGCAGTTTGTGAACAGTGGGTGGATGGAGCCTGGCAGCCGCTGGCGTTCTTCAGCAAAAAGCTGCGTGAGCCAGAACGGAAATATAGTGCATTTGATAAGGAGCTCTTGGCACTTTTCCTCGCCACTCGCCATTTTCGTTTCTTTTTAGAGGGCCGGGATTTCGTAGCTTTTGTGGACCACAAGCCGCTTACATTTGCCATGGCAAAGGTTTCTGAACCATGGTCGGCGCGGCAGCAGAGACAACTCTCGGCTATATCAGAGTTCACCACGGACATCCGCCACGTTGCTGGGAAAAGCAATACCGTGGCTGACTGTCTCTCGCGTGCTCCAGTGGCGGCAGTCCACTTGGGGATAGACTATGCCGAGATGGCTGCAGACCAACGGACAGATGTGGAGGTGCAGTCGCTACGTTCGTCTGAGTCGGGTCTGCGTTTGGAAGATGTTGTTTTTTTGGACAGTACCACCCTACTTTGCGATGTCTCTATCGGTGTGCCGCGTCTGGTGGTCCTTGCGGTTTGGCGTCGCCGGGTTTTTGACGCAATTCACTCACTGTCACATCCTGGGGTTAAAGCGTCAGTGAAAGTAGTGGCAGCTAAGTTTGTTTGGCCCGGCCTTAAAAAGGATGTTAAGTTATGGGCTGCTTCGTGTGTCCCCTACCAACGTGCTAAAGTCCAGCGCCACACCAAGGCTCCTTTAGGCCCTTTCCTGATCCCAGAAAGGCGTTTCGAGCATGTCCACGTGGACCTAGTTGGGCTGCTACCTCCATCACATGGTTGTACTCACATTTTAACTATGGTGGATAGGACAACCCGGTGGCTAGAGGTGGTGCCCCTGTCCTCTACTATATGTCCGCTGATGTGGCACGGGCATTCCTCCAGTCCTGGGTATCGCGGTTCGGAGTCCCACTGTATCTAACCTCAGATAGGGGCCCTCAGTTTACCTCGGAGCTGTGGAGTTCTGTGGCTCGTAGTTTGGGGGTAGCAATACACCGTACTACGGCTTATAACCCCCAGGCCAATGGTCTCTGCGAGCGGTTTCATCGTTCATTGAAGGCCGCCCTCCGTGCTTCGTTAAAGGACAGTAGCTGGGTGGACAGGCTGCCGTGGGTGTTGCTGGGCCTGCGCTCTTCCCCCAAAGAGGACTTGCAGGCTTCCTCCGCACAGTTGGTTTTGGGTCAGTCTGTGAGGGTTCCTGGAGAGTTTCTGGTTAGTGTTCCGGATGTATGCCAAACACAGGCTGGGAGGTCTGCATGGTGGGGGGAGGTTAAGGTTTTCTCTCCTGTGGCTGCGCACCATTGCCTCCCTCAGTCGTATGTGCCAAAAGACCTCATGTCGGCAGACTATGTATTCATTCGACATGACGCACACCGCTCTCAGGCCCCTTATGATGGACCCTTCCGTGTTTTGCAGGTGGGTCCGAAGTTTTTCCGTGTCATGCTTGGGGCCAACGAGGAAATGGTCTCAGTAGATTGCCTGAAGCCGGCTCACATGCTCCGGGATGAGGTTGAGGTGGCCCAACCAGCTCGGCGTGGCCGACCACCCAAAACTAGGGACAAACTGGATACGTTTGTGGACCCGCCTGAGATTGCGGTAAAGCGTAGTCTCCGGGGTAGGCTCCTGAAGTCGCCTGCCAGGTTTAAGTGAGTTTTGCGTGTTCTGGGGGGGCCTGTGTGGTGCCCACAAGTGTGTGTTAGGTACTCACACGCAAAGACCCTTATTTTGAAGGTCCGTGAGTAACGGAAATGAGCACCGGGTGGCGGGAATTAGGTGTTGATCTGCCTTGTGTTTAAAAGGCTCAGTTTGAGAATAAACCAAGTGATGAGACCTGAACCTGACGTCTCCTGTCGTTCGTCTCTACAATAGGATATTTCGTAAGTATAAATATTAATATTATTTTTTTCCATTATAAGAAAGACAGAAATTTGAAGTTGTCATTATTTATAGACATAATCTATATTATTTTCACATCAAAATGAGAAGAAAATATAGTGTAATTCTTTTAATAAGTTATTCTGCTATAATTTGACTGTAGACCAGGGGTGTCAAACTTATTTTAGTTCAGGGGCCACATTTGGCTAAATTTGACTGAAGTGGGCCAAGCCTTAGTAATACATAAATGTCAACTTCAAAAATATCTCTATGCTTTTAGAGTTAAAAAAAAAAGTGAAAATTAAACAATGAAAATGTGCACATTGATAAACTATCCTTTCAAACAATGTGAATAACATGAATAAACTGAGAGAAACAGTATAATTTGAATAATATTCTGCTTCCGTTTATCATTTTCCACATGTTCATTATAAGTTGTGGATCAAATACAAACGCACTAAAGTTTTAATATTGTTCAGATTATTCCTTTTTTGTGAAATTATACGTTGTTTTAGTGTAAATATGTGAAAATATTTAGGAGAAAAATGTGTGTGTAGTATTTACATATTATTATGATAGAATTTTACTGGTTCTGACCCATTGCAGATATAATTGGTCTGATTGTGAAACTTGAATTAAAGTGATTATTAAAATTATTACATCTAGTATTTTAATATCTATTTTTGCATTTCACAAATTCATCCAAAGAGCCAGACTGGACCCTTAGGCGGGCCAGATTTGACCCCCGGGCCTTATGTTTGATACCTGTGCTGTAGACCCTATTGGTCTGAATGTGGAACCTGAACTAAAATCACTTCCACAGCTTTTACTTTGTATAATTTTTGCACTTTGCTAATTCATCCTGGGGGCCACATTAGAACCTTTGCTGAGCCGCATGTTTGAGACCCCTGCCCTAACCCATTCACCACTGATACTGTGTTGTCACCATTGTCACAGTCTCGTGATGAGAATGAATGCGACGGGGACAAGGCTGCTGTTTTTTCCGGTCATGTGGACGTGACGTGTTATTGTGGTCATGTGGGTGCGAACACACGCTTTACTCGTCCACATGTTAAATGGACTGTACTAATATAACACATTTTATTCACCAGTGGGGGGTCCCAAGTGCTTTACAATTCCTCACATTCACCCATTCACTCATACACCAGTAGATGCTGCTGCCGATACACTGCCTGACCCCTGACCCCTGACCCTACTGGGAGCAACTTAGGGTAGGTAAGAAATAGTGTTGCGCGGGCTACCCACTGGCCAGCGGATATCCGCGGCTGACCCGCGAGTCGGGTGGGCTGGGTCACAGTATTAATACATATTGCGGATGCGGGTGGGACGGGTCAGGGACGATCAATACCCGCTGAGGTGTGTGTGTGTGTGTGCGTGCTCGGCTCGCGCATGTGCAAGCCCGTCACTTCCTGTTTTGAATGCTTTTTTATCCCAACTTTTTGTTATTTGTTATTAGCGCCAAATCTCCCTGAACACTCAGAGATAAGAGTGAAAATGTGGGACTTGATCAGGGAGAAGATTAAAACAGGCGATGCGAAGGTTGTACGGAAACGTTGTATGTGTTGGCTTTATAGAGTGATGATGTGGGTGGAGTCTATTTTATGTGCTGGAGTGCATATTGAGACGTTAGAAAGGAGGCAAAAATGATGCTTCATGACTTTTAACATTAGAAGCACAAGGTAAAGATGCTGCGAATGTACTATGTGAGTTTAGAGACAAATTTAAGCTCGCGGGTTGATAGCGGGTGGGTTGGGTTTATCCATACGTGACATCATGCGGGTTGGGCGGGGCGGGCCTAACCACGTCTTGGGTTTGGGCAGGGCGGGCCTAGCCACGTCTTGGGTTTGGGCAGGGCGGGCCTAGCCCAGGGCTCTACACTAACTTTTTTTTCCAGGAGCACACGTGCCCCTAAGTTAAAAAATTTAGGAGCACACAAAAAAAAAAAATAGGGGCACAAGTAGGTTT
>CM035789.1:47777441-47779941 GCA_020466265.1 Siphamia tubifer | reverse complement strand
AATAATAATTAGCAGTGGCGAATGATTGAGTGTTTAAACACATAAACTAACACAGATGATCTGTCGCTGCCTCTGTTTTAAACAAATGTTGATGAGTTAAACTATTATTACATTTATGCCACAACCACAGTACAGTCAATGAGTGAAAATAATAAATATCTACACTAATGTGCTGTCATAATTATTACTTTCTTTCTTTTTCTTTCTTTTCATTAATAGAATATTTTTACCAAGTCTGTCTGCTCTGTTTTAAGGTGTACTCTGGAACTGGAATGACTGAATGTTCACTAATGTTTGTACTTGTAAACTTTAAATAAAATTTGAAAAAAAAACCTCTGTACCCCCAGCTCTTAAAGCCCAATTAACTACAGCAGAATAAACCCGTTTCCATGGAAACGCTTATTCAACATTAACATGTACATGTAAAGACGAAGGAAATAACTTGAATTCTGTCATCCTTTTTTAGAATAAATAATTTGGAGTTCAAAAACACCATGTAAACATACCATGTTTCTACTGTTGTGTTAATGAAACAACTGCTGTCGTCTGCATCTTATGTTTATTCACAAAAAAAAATCCTTTTATCATGTCCTCCATGACAGCAAACTCATCATGTGTTTTACAAACAGACTCTTCTTTTTTGATCGGTCACGCACATAAGAGGAAAAATTCAAACCTTGCTCTTGGTTTGTTGGTGTAATTCTGTCTCTGCTCTTCGTTCATCTGCTTTAACCGACACATTTAAAGGGACAGTTCAGTATTTTTAACATGAATGTGTTTGTCATCAGTGTCTTTACTCTGGTGCACCCACACTGACTCCACCCCTCTCTTCTGACTCCGCCCCTTTACTCTGGTGCACCCACACTGACTCCACCCGTCTCTTCTGACTCCGCCCCTTTACTCTGGTGCACCCACACTGACTCCACCCCTCTCTTCTGACTCCGCCCCTTTACTCTGGTGTACCCACACTGACTCCACCCCTCTACTCTGGTGCACCCACACTGACTTACCCCCGACACTATCCTGTGAGCCCAGTTGTGGTCCGGTTTTGGTCAAAGCCAAAGTAGTCCCGGCAGGTTTCCTGTGGTCAACAAAATAAAACCTGTTTCTTCTCAAAACAGTATGTGTTGGAATGAGTGATTTATTTACAAAACAAAACCATCACGGAACAAAAACTCACACCTCGTAATTGTTTGGAGCTACTTTCACTAAATAATGATCAATGCGCTAGCATTGTCACTGCTAACAGTTGTGCGTCTTATCAAACTACTTTCATCAGTTGTTGGTCAGTGTTAGCAGTGAGCAGTGTCAGCGACTGCTACGTGCAGGTGCACAGCTGTTATTCCAACACATACTGTTTTGAGAAGAAGCAGGTTTTATTTTATTGATCCCAGGAAACCTGCCGGTGTTCTGTCAAAATGTTCATCCCCGTTGAAATGAGCTCCCATCAACCAAAATTAACAATAATTTCTACAAATTCACATTATTCCACCAAAATATGTTATTTTACATTTGGAAACATTATTATTGATTATGCTTCCATTATAGGTAGGCTTTTTTTAATATTTAATTTTTCGAATATATTTAGATTTATTTACTCAAAGGTCGACTATTGTTTGCGTCCGTTGAACTAAAGTGAACAATAACATCCAGACAACTCATGTGTGTAACGTTCATATCATACAAAACTGACTCATTTAAAACCTACTAATGTCAATATCCAATCTATCGTACGCATGTGATTGATCATATATTTACTGCTCAAAGGCTTGGCACGTCTTTTGGAAAAAAACCGCCTGCCCGCTGTGGTGCCGTACGCCCGCTGCGGTGTAAAAGAGCATGACATGGGAGTGGACTTTCACTCCTGTCCACATCCCACTCTCAGAGGAACAAAGACACTGTTCACATGACTACCTGTCCATCCATGTGTTCAGCACTCACTTGTAAACAAAAACATTTTCATCATGTAAGTTTTTGTTCTAAATAATAAAGGAAAGTTTGGAGTTGACATTATTTATGTATCATTATGTTAGTATTTTACTGGTCCAGCACAGTTGGGCTCAAACTTCCCTTAATTAATTTAGTTTGACGACCCCTGGTCATTTTTTAAAATCTTTTTATCTTATTAATAAATAAATAATTAGCAGTGGATGAGCAGGTGTGAGGACGTGTCATAGCAGCTGATTCTATTCCCTGGACACAGTGAAAAACCTCTGAGGTTTAGGTTTGTCTTCCTACTGGTGCTTTAACCAACACACTTACACTACACTTACACTACACTTACACTACACTTACACTACACTTACACTACACTTACACTACACTCACACTACACTTACACTACACTTACACTACACTTACACTACACTTACACTACACTTACACTACACTCACACTACACTTACACTACACTTACACTACACTTACACTACACTTACACTACACTTACACTACACTCACACTACACTCACACTACACTTACACTACACTTACACTACAC
>CM035789.1:47754941-47772441 GCA_020466265.1 Siphamia tubifer | reverse complement strand
TTTACATTTATATAAATATTTGTACTTTATACTCTTTACATTTATATAAATATTTGTACTTTATACTCTTTACATTTATATAAATATTTGTACTTTATACTCTTTACATTTATATAAATATGTGTACTTTATACTCTTTACATTTATATAAATATTTGTACTTTATACTCTTTACATTTATATAAATATATGTACTTTATACTCTTTACATTTATATAAATATTTGTACTTTATACTCTTTACATTTATATAAATATTTGTACTTTATACTCTTTACATTTATATAAATATTTGTACTTTATACTCTTTACATTTATATAAATATGTGTACTTTATACTCTTTACATTTATATAAATATTTGTACTTTATACTCTTTACATTTATATAAATATTTGTACTTTATACTCTTTACATTTATATAAATATGTGTACTTTATACTCTTTACATTTATATAAATATTTGTACTTTATACTCTTTACATTTATATAAATATTTGTACTTTATACTCTTTACATTTATATAAATATTTGTACTTTATACTCTTTACATTTATATAAATATTTGTACTTTATACTCTTTACATTTATATAAATATTTGTACTTTATACTCTTTACATTTATATAAATATGTGTACTTTATACTCTTTACATTTATATAAATATATGTACTTTATACTCTTTACATTTATATAAATATGTGTACTTTATACTCTTTACATTTATATAAATATGTGTACTTTATACTCTTTACATTTATATAAATATTTGTACTTTATACTCTTTACATTTATATAAATATTTGTACTTTATACTCTTTACATTTATATAAATATTTGTACTTTATACTCTTTACATTTATATAAATATGTGTACTTTATACTCTTTACATTTATATAAATATTTGTACTTTATACTCTTTACATTTATATAAATATTTGTACTTTATACTCTTTACATTTATATAAATATGTGTACTTTATACTCTTTACATTTATATAAATATTTGTACTTTATACTCTTTACATTTATATAAATATTTGTACTTTATACTCTTTACATTTATATAAATATTTGTACTTTATACTCTTTACATTTATATAAATATTTGTACTTTATACTCTTTACATTTATATAAATATTTGTACTTTATACTCTTTACATTTATATAAATATGTGTACTTTATACTCTTTACATTTATATAAATATATGTACTTTATACTCTTTACATTTATATAAATATGTGTACTTTATACTCTTTACATTTATATAAATATGTGTACTTTATACTCTTTACATTTATATAAATATTTGTACTTTATACTCTTTACATTTATATAAATATTTGTACTTTATACTCTTTACATTTATATAAATATGTGTACTTTATACTCTTTACATTTATATAAATATTTGTACTTTATACTCTTTACATTTATATAAATATTTGTACTTTATACTCTTTATATTCTCAGAATAGACTCATTACTTTTTCAAACTAAACAGATGTGACAGGATGAAAAATAAGTGGAGGAGAGAAACTATGACTTTATAAATTATAGTTATATGGCTTTTATCTCATAATTTTGACTTTTTCTCTTAAAATTGCTAAGTACTTTATTTGCACATTTTTTTCCAAATCTCATGGTGACTTTTTATTTCAATTATGACCCCCCCCCCCCCATTTTTCCTACATTTTCTGTCCATATCCACAGTACAGTGACCCTATCAAACACATTATCTACAAACTAACTCATTTTTAAATGCTTTATTTTAGATACTTTTGAAACTTGTCTGATTTTTCTTGGTTAAATAAGTGTTATTACGTTCATGACAAAAAATAGTTTTACTTTTTACTTTAGTACTTTATTACAATTGTGAAATTGTACTTTTTTTTACTTTTACTTCAGTAGAACAGTTGAATCAGTACTTCTAGTTTAACCAGAGTATTTTTTCACACCAGTAGCTGTACTTCTACTTGAATACAACATGTGAGTACTTTGACAACCTCTACAGTAAATGTACTGACCATTAATAACCCCAAACTCAAACCCAAGATTACAAAGGGCAGGGGGTGTGTCATTCATTCTAGTTCAGGGGCCACATCATAGGTGTCATTCCACTGAAAACCACTTTTCCACTTTTGTCCTTTTGGAATCTGATGGGTCACCCAGAGTTACCATGGTGACGGGTCACCCAGAGTTACCATGGTGACGGGTCACCCAGAGTTACCATGGTGACGGGTCACCCAGAGTTACCATGGTGACGGGTCACCCAGAGTTACCATGGTGACGGGTCACCCAGAGTTACCATGGTGACGGGTCACCCAGAGTTACCATGGTGACGGGTCACCCAGAGTTACCATGGTGAAGGGTCACCCAGAGTTACCATGGTGACGGGTCACCCAGAGTTACCATGGTGAAGGGTCACCCAGAGTTACCATGGTGATGGGTCACCCAGAGTTACCATGGTGACGGGTGACCCACAGTTACCATGGTGATAGGTCACCCAGAGTTACCATGGTGAAGGGTCACCCAGAGTTACCATGGTGATGGGTCACCCAGAGTTACCATGGTGACGGGTCACCCACAGTTACCATGGTGACGGGTCACCCACAGTTACCACCACATGCTGTGTTTGCTGCAGGTGTGTCTCCTCCACTGGTGGATTTACCATCATTCATACAAAACAACAGAGAAACCAGACACTCAGAAAAAGTCTGTCCACTACACGTCACCAGGACATTGGCCCCACCCACCTGGGGTTAAGCCCCTCCCCTATTGCAGCCAATCTGCAGTAGCATTAGCATTAGCATCTACTAGAGCAGACGGCGCCACAGTAGCTGCTGCACAAACTGTAAAAAACTGTTGGATCAAACTGGTTCATGTGTCTCTGTGGAAATAAAGACTGTTTTTTTACTGCACGTTTTCAAAACAAGTGACGTCACCAAACCTAGCTGGATGTTACTCTGGGATGGTAAACACACACAGAGCTATTAAAATAAACTAGTATTCAGACAATGTTTAACCCCGTCCCTATTTCGTGTCAATCTCCAGTTTCTATGACAACCTGTTCTTGAATTAGAGCCAATGATGTGATTTTGACCTTTCTGCTAAATGAGACCTTGACCTTTGACCTTTTGCAATATTGATAATTTCATTATATGTATATATGTGTCAGTGTGTGTAATATTATGATAATATATCCAGTATTGATTAAGTTATAGCGTGATATGTCTATGTTTGACACAAACAGTGTTACACAAGTTAATTTGGACACATGTGACCTTTGACCTCCAGAGATCTGAAAAACTATTGGTCGTAGGTGATAACACCAACGATGAGAATTGTATAAATCTTCTTTTTGCATTGTTTGGGACCAATCTGAAAGTTCTGTGACCCTCTGTTTTGGAGTTAGAACCCATAATGGGAATTTGATCTTTGAGTTAATTGTGACCATGACCTTTGACCTTTAGTAAAATGGATCATTGCATCTGATGCCCAGTAGCTATATGTATATGAACATGTAATTTCATGGTGATATCAACAGTATTCATTAAGTTACACACACACACACACACACACAGACACACTAGGGTTGTCAAAAAAATCGATTTTAGATACTAAATCGATATTGACCCTTGGTATCTAATTAGATAAGTTTCTGGAAAATCGATTTTTGTTTTTATGGCGCGTCGCCGCTTTTTTGTAGCAGGTAACGTTAAGAATTGTAAACAGGCATCAACGCGGTCAGCTCTGGCACAGCCGTAATGCCGGCGTGTAAGTTAAAGTCTCTTTTTTTCTCCAGCTGCCTCTGACAGCACACGGGATGACGCCAGTGCGACCACAGACCTATACACTATTTCTATAGGTCTGTGATTGGACCATCCGATGTAACTTTGCTTTTAAAGGCCTCCATATAGTCGAACGTTTATGCGCGCGGGCGGCAGCCAGGCGGTAGCGCATAGTATCACGTTACCACCACGGAGGCCACCGTGAGCATGTCAGCCTATCATTTTTGACGTGCGCGCTGCTAGTCCCGTATGGCAAGACAAAGTGTTCACATAGCCACGCGTTGTCTTTATTATATCACGCGTTACAGAACGCGTTCTAGCACGTGCACTGGCGCGCTATCATGCGTTACAGGATGTGCTCTGGTACGCGCACTGGCGCGCACAATGGCACGCATTCGAGAACGCGTTCTATAACGTGTGATATAATAAAGACAACGCGTGGCTATGTGAACACTTTGGCTTGCCATAGTCCCGCAAGGGGTCCGCGGTGGTCACATGATGCAATACGCTGCCGCCCGCGCACATAATGCTCGACCATAAAGAGTCTTACAGTTAGCACTGCAGAAGGACTTGAACAAAAAGATAGACCTACCTTAACTTACCAAGAGATAGACATGCATTTATTCTGCACCCGCACTCACTACCTTTTTTTAACAGTCCATGGAGGACATTTTAAAAGGAATCCCTCACATCTCCAGTTTTGAAATTAGTATCGAGTATCGAGTATTATCCTTAGTATCGGTATCGAGTTGGAAATTTTAGTATCGTGACAACCCTAACACACACACACACACACACACACACACACACACACACCAATAATCTCATTTAACTAATGTTGGGTTAGATTAAACACAATGATTAGAACATAGTAGATTGTGTGTAGGTATTATAAAATGTTACCACATTATAAATATATTCACTTTCATTTTTGTATTTCACAAATTTACCTCAGGGGCCAGATGTGGCCCCCGGGCCACATGTTTAACACCCCTGACATAGAGTCTGTGTATGTCCGAATTCAACACAAAAAAAAAAGCTGTCAAAGTTTACACTAGAGCGGTGCGGGACGACTAACGAACACTGGAGCCAAATGAGCAGGAAGTACTAAAGTGACAAGTATTGTTTGTATGAAATGAAAAAGTCCAGGGAGTGAGCGGAGTGTTACCATGACAGTACCCTGCACTGGTTGTTTTTGATCTGGGAAGAGTAAACAGACCTTCATTGGCAAACACTGGAGACTAATTATGTCTGTGTGAAGCACAGCTGTTTGGACAAAACATCAGAGTCTCAGTGACACGAGTGTTTGTAATGAAGGCAGTGGCTCCAGTATCTGTCACCTTGAGTCTTTACAACGTTACTCTGGGCCACTGTGTACTTGTACACACACCAACGGCAGTACTCGACCAAAGCCAAAGCGTGCACAGATCTGTCCTAAAAAAGTTAAAGTCAGTAACTGCACACAAGTGATAAAATAACCTCATGTTGTTGTAGATTATTAGACATGAGGTAGTTATTGTTACTGTTTATTAACTATTAATAACATAATAATTATATAATATTAACTAGTTCTACAAAAACACAGTGGGACTGATATATGGATTAATACTGATATTGATTAGTGACTGGGAATTTAGACTTTACTTAATTAACCTAGTCCAGTCCACTTTATAGTCCAGTCCACTTTATAGTCCAGTCCGCCTTATAGTCCAGTTCACCTTATAGTCCAGTCCGCCTTATAGTCCAGTTCACCTTATAGTCCAGTTCACCTTATAGTCCAGTCCGCCTTATAGTCCAGTTCACCTTATAGTCCAGTTCACCTTATAGTCCAGTTCACCTTATAGTCCAGTTCACCTTATAGTCCAGTTCACCTTATAGTCCAGTTCACTTTATAGTCCAGTCCGCTTTATAGTCCAGTCCACTTTATAGTCCAGTCCACTTTATAGTCTAGTCCACTTTATAGTCCAGTCCGCCTTATAGTCCAGTCCGCCTTATAGTCCAGTCCACTTTATAGTCCAGTCCGCCTTATAGTCCTGAACACTTCTAACTATGAGTGTTTGTTAAATTCCTAGCGTAACTTCTTCAAATCATGTCTTTTAGGAAGAACAACAACTGACTCTGACAGTAATTAAGTCTAAAACTAAGACAAATCGACTCCAAACACGACTTTCCTTGGCGCTGGCGTTAGGTATTTCCCCGTCATGTTTGGTACCGTTGGAAAGATGGGGATTCCCTCTAGACAACCCTTAAATAGAAATCTACAGAATTATAGATTTGAACCAATGGGAGGCCTCAGAACAAAGCCTTCTACACTAAACTAAAGCCCTTGTTGCTATGGCGATGTTGAAAAACAGCCTCTGATTGGTTGAATTAGTGTCACACAAACATTTTTAATAAACTTTAAGATAAATATAAAATATGAATTTATTAAATTTGACCAAAGTGACTGGTTTGTTGTGGAGGGTCACATATTAATCCAAACTAGTGTTTTCATTTCCTCTGAGTGTAGATGAGTGCAAGGGTTACATTCTGTGTGTGTGTGTGTGTGTGTGTGTGTGTGTGTGGGGGGGGGGGGGGTGTATACACTTAGAAGTTATATTGATCTACTAAATGCCTGATAAGAAAGTCTCCTTATTTACTCCCCAGTGTTAAAGCAGGTGAGTTAAATTGACTCTAGTGTCCAGAACTGAGACTGGTTGAGTTGTGTTCATGTTTGTGTTGTAAACCCTGAGGCACCACAACTGGTTTATTTAATTTTAATTTAATTTAACAGTCTGAAAATAATCATTACTTACTGTCCATTGTATGTTTTTAATCTGGTTTATAAAAGGTTTGTACTGGCAGCTTTAATGATATTTAGTTTTTACTTTTATTAACTCTCCTGTTATATTATGGGTCAAACTGACCCGCTTTAATGTTGGAACGAGCTCCGAAAAAATAGTTAAAAGTCAGTGTGAAGCATCTTCTGCTAACTTTATTTAGTCACACCCCCTCAAATAAAAAGATGATCACATTTGATTCTCAAAACCATGACACGTTGTATTAGAAATTTTAAAAAGTTAAAGTTTCTTATAATCATGGAATATAACAAATTTAAAAAGTTGACATTGAAGTAACATTTGGTGAACCCCTTTTATTTTGGTGACAGTGTTTTTGTCTTGCAGTTGTTTTGGGGGTTTGTACATTTGTGTTTCTGTTATGACAGTATTTATCTCTTTCACTTTCACTTGTGTGTGTTGCATCTTTCTGATGTTTGCAGCGTTTTGTCGATGCGGTGCCTTTGCCCCTGTGGGCACCGTAGAAAACACTAGAGCTGGAACAGAAAATGAACGGTAGGGAACACTGTAGCGTACATAAGAATTAGTTTTCATCAGCTGACAGTACAAACAGGAACAGACGGAACGGCTGTTATAAAAAAAAAAAAAGACTTAAGTCAATTACATTTTAGGCCTGGGACGAAAATATGGAGGTTTTTAAGACATTTAAGATCTAAAATATAAGTTTCTGCATGTTAGACTTAGGACTGTAGACCCTGTGGGACCCCAGGTCAGTGTAATTAATGATCACATGGAGACTGTTTGGGTCAATTTGACCCAAACAGTCAAACTGGAGGAAAAAGGGGTGTCAGGAATTTCAGACCATTTCTTTCCTTACAAGTGTGAGATAAATTATATTAGTTTTTTTATATGTTGATCTTTTAAAAGTAGTAAAGTGGTGAAAAAAAAGTTTGAATATCTATGTATTTTTAAATGAAAAACAAGTAAATTCTCCTAATTGAATGGGAATGAAAACTACTGCAGTAAATATTGATAGAATCGTTAGTAATTGAATTAGTAATTAAATATTAACCATTCGTGCTTGGTAGGATTTTTTTGGTTTGTCTCTGAAATCTTTTGGATAATTAATCTAACCCAACACTGGTTGGATAATATTATTGGAATAACTGTGTGTGTGTGTGTGTGTGTGTGTGTGTGTGTGTGTGTGTGTGTGTATTCCTATCTTTATGGGAACATTAATATGTTTACACAATCACACCATGGGGACCTCTGACACTATGGAGTTAAATATAAATAAATGTCCCCCCTAGTAAAATAGAAATTATGTGGTCCTATAAATACATTAATTTTTTTTCCAGAAGTCCCCACAAAGCATGACAGAAACAGGTGTAAAGTGAAACATAAATTTTTCAAATGTTTGAAGATGATTTTATTTTAAAGAACAAAAAACTGCCTTTTTCTGTTTTTGTTTTTTTTATTATTTCATTTTTTGTTTATGTATTTATTTTTTAAATATATTATTCATTTTATTTTTACATTTATTATTTTCATTTATCTAATTATTCATTCATTTTGTTTTTTGAAAACATTTTAATGTATTATCACTTTTAATAATAATAATTTATTCATTTATCTTTAAAGATGTTTACACTAATTATCCAATGGCTACTTGACTAAATATTTTGGTCCTCATAAGAGATGGAAATGACTGTGTGTGTGTGTGTGTGTGTGTGTGTGTGTGTGTGTGAGGTGGTGTAAGACAGTTTATTGGGTTAAGAGGCAGATTGAGCAGACCTTGTTTACATTTTCAACCTGATAGTCATTAAGAATCACATGTTTTTTTTACAAAGCTGCATGTGTGCAGTGTGTCGTCTTTGGAGCAGTGACATGTCGACTTCCTTCTGTCGACACAGACTATGACGCTTCATACATGTGACTGTGATAAAAAATCAACACATTAATGTTAATGTACAGATGATTTATTAGTGGGTTTACAAATACACAAAAATATTTTAAAAAATAACAGGCTGAACTTTATTAAACTTACACTTCAGACATTTCAAAATGTTCATATTTGTTCAAGTTATTCGTGTTTTTTGTGAAATTATCGTTTTATTGTAACTATAGTAAAATGAAACTAACATGTTTAACTTAAACAGTAAAACGTAGAAAAGCGGTGTTTCCATTAACCATGGAAATTCACTAAATGTAAAGATCAGTAAAAAACTGTGAATGTAAACACATAAAATTAGAAAAAAATGAAAAATATGTATATTTTCATGAGGTGGTTTTCAGACGTTTCCATATTCTAATATATCGCAAAAGTGTAATGGAAACACTTTTACTGAAATTATACGTCACATGACGTACATGGTCACATGACGTACATGGTCACATGACGTACATGGTCACATGACGTACATGGTCACATGTACGTCATGGGCCCCCCTCCAGCAATGCGCCGCAACCAGCCCCAGACTTTACAGAACCCTCCACCCGGACTTCGCCCCTTCTGGACTCACTGCGCCCTCCACATTGCCAGGGCAGGGACGGGCCCACGTATAACTAGTGGCAGGGGTCAGCTGTGATGTGGGCAACCCACCGACCCATCTGGACACACGGAGTCTAATGCACACGCGACTCAGAGGGTCTCCAAGAAACCCCACCGGTGGCTGGTGTGCCGGCTAAGGTGCGCGCCGCGGGGCCCGGATGCACACGGGCAGCAAAATGAACCCGATGTCCAAAACCAGGGGGGGGGGGGGTTCCCCCAGGAAATGCACCTAGGTAATACCGGTATAAGTCTTTTCTGGCTGCTGCTGGATCACATCACACACATCTCATTAGACAGAATTTTAACACAATGAGAAATCTCGCCAAATTACATCTCACAAGATCTCGTCACACCCTTTATATCAACACAATCAAAGGTTCATTTTCCAGCAGTGAAATCTCGTAAGACGATATTTTATGACAGTTAAAACTTAAGTCACTTCTACATCACACCGTATCAAAAGTAATTGTGTATCATTCATTCATTTTTCAAAATAAAACCAAAAATAAGACAATGAAACAAGTCGTTTTCTTCATTATTTGTTTCCAAAACTAAAATGAAAAAACAGATAATAACTGCAGTTTTGTCCAATTTTGACCTGAAGATAATTGAGTAAACCAGAAATGACCTTTGACCTTCAGTGCCTTCAGATGTAAACCTACGTCCTATTTGTGTAAACTAAGAGCGTCACCCTAAACTAAGAGTGTCACCCTAAACTAAGAGCGTCACCCTAAACTAAGAGCGTCACCCTAAACTAAGAGCGTCACCCTAAACTAAGAGCGTTACCCTAAACTAAGAGCGTCACCCTAAACTAAGAGCGTTACCCTAAACTAAGAGCGTCACCCTAAACTAAGAGCGTCACCCTAAACTAAGAGCGTCACCCTAAACTAAAAGTGTCACCCTAAACTAAGAGTGTCACCCTAAACTAAGAGTGTCACCCTAAACGAAGAGAGTCACCCTAAACTAAGAGGGTCACCCTAAAATAAGAGGGTCACCCTGAACTGAGACTGTCACCCTAAGACCTACAGATACGACCACGGTATCAGACCGTAATGATCTACATGTTTCTATGGTTGTTAACATTCATTTACATGTTTCTATGGTTGTTAACATTCATTTACATGGTTCTATGGTTGTTAACATTCATTTACATGTTTCTATGGTTAACATTCATTTACATGTTTCTGTGGTTGTTAACATTCATTTACGTGTTTCTATGGTCGTTAACATTCATTTACGTGTTTCTATGGTCATTAACATTCATTTACATGTTTCTATGGTCGTTAACATTCATTTACATGTTTCTGTGGTTGTTAACATTCATTTACATGTTTCTATGGTTAACATTCATTTACATGTTTCTGTGGTTGTTAACATTCATTTACATGTTTCCGTGGTCGTTAACATTCATTTACATGTTTCTGTGGTTGTTAACATTCATTTACATGTTTCTATGGTTAACATTCATTTACATGTTTCCGTGGTCGTTAACATTCATTTACATGTTTCTATGGTCGTTAACATTCATTTACATGTTTCTATGGTTGTTAACATTCATTTACATGTTTCTATGGTTAACATTCATTTACATGTTTCTGTGGTTGTTAACATTCATTTACGTGTTTCTATGGTCGTTAACATTCATTTACATGTTTCTATGGTCGTTAACATTCATTTACATGTTTCTATGGTTAACATTCATTTACATGTTTCTATGGTTAACATTCATTTACATGTTTCTGTGGTTGTTAACATTCATTTACATGTTTCTATGGTTAACATTCATTTACATGTTTCTGTGGTTGTTAACATTCATTTACGTGTTTCTATGGTCGTTAACATTCATTTACGTGTTTCTATGGTCATTAACATTCATTTACATGTTTCTATGGTCGTTAACATTCATTTACATGTTTCTGTGGTTGTTAACATTCATTTACATGTTTCTATGGTTAACATTCATTTACATGTTTCTGTGGTTGTTAACATTCATTTACATGTTTCCGTGGTCGTTAACATTCATTTACATGTTTCTGTGGTTGTTAACATTCATTTACATGTTTCTATGGTCGTTAACATTCATTTACATGTTTCTATGGTTAACATTCATTTACATGTTTCTGTGGTTGTTAACATTCATTTACATGTTTCCGTGGTCGTTAACATTCATTTATATGTTTCTGTGGTCGTTAACATTCATTTACATGTTTCTATGGTTAACATTCATTTACATGTTTCTATGGTCGTTAACATTCATTTACATGTTTCTATGGTCGTTAACATTCATTTACATGTTTCTATGGTCGTTATCATTCATTTACATGTTTCTATGGTCGTTATCATTCATTTACATGTTTCTATGGTCGTTATCATTCATTTACATGTTTCTATGGTCGTTATCATTCATTTACATGTTTCTATGGTCGTTATCATTCATTTACATGTTTCTATGGTCGTTATCATTCATTTACACTTTACTATATTTACTTCAGGTCAAAATTTTATCAAATGGAAAATGGCCTTTTTCTGTTTTTTTCTATTATTCATTTAAACACAAAAAGGAAAACTGAAAAACTGCCTCATTATCTGATTATTCATTTTGGTTTGGAAACAAATAATGAATTACCGTAAATTCCGGACTATAAGCCGCTACTTTTTTCCCAAACTTTCAACCTTGCGGCTTATTCAGTGATGTGGCCAATTTATGTAATTTTTCTAACGGCCGCCAGAGGCGCTCGAGTAGAAAAGGTAAGATTTAGACCAGGTGGAATATATGCGTAGAGGAAGACTGAATGAAAACAAACGCGGGGTGACGGGTTTAAGTAGGAACAGTAAAGGTGACGGACAGGTGTACAGGGGGTAAAAAGTTGCTTAAAGAAAAACCCGCGGTGGTGTGTGAGAGAAGACAGAGGCTCGACCAGACCCTGTGGATTATTTTTGCACGTTGGCACGAAGGAGTTTGACCTGAACTCTCTGCCAAAGATTAAAGTTATCACTGACTCTGCCATAGATGAGGCGACGCGGCGACCAGCCACCTGTTTGTGGATGCAGGCGGACATTTTTCCCTCCCTTACCTTTGGAAATATACACTTTTTTTTCCTTGGATTACTTTCAACGGGACCCGGACTCTGCAGGTCTGCATCAAACCTTAAGTATCATTTTCCCTTCATTTTGCCGGCTGTGATTTTTGGACTGTGGACTTTAACCCTTGTGCGGTCCTTCGGGTCAAAGAGACCCGGTGGTTCACAAATGTACCTTTTTATACGTACTGTAGGATGCCATTGCTTACTACTGAAAACAGTAATATATCCTTGGGGGGTGGGGTGATGAGTCTATGGAACTGAACTTTGGAATCTGGGTTTTTAAGACCCGATTGTAGGACACAGCCAGTGTGTCTTTTACGAAGGACCGCACAAGGGTTAATGAAGGACATTTAGTTTCATTCGTGGGACTTGAAGTCGGGTTTGGGTTAATTTTGTGTTTGTGTTACATGTTTTAATGTGGGCACATGCGGCTTATATACATGTGCGGCTTGTGTATGTACAAAATCGGTTTTCCTCTTAGAATGAGGTGGGTGCGGCTTATAATCAGGTGCGCTCTATAGTCCGGAAATTACGGTAGTAGTTGTTTCATTGTCTTATTTTTGTTTTTATTTTGAAAAACGAATGATACACGGATTAAAAGTAAACTAGTACTGACAGAATGTTTAACCACGCCCCTATTTTTTGTCAATTTCCAGTTTCTATGACAACCTGTTTTTGAATTAGACCCAATAATGTGATTTTGACTTTTCTGCTAAATGCGAACTTGACCTTTGACCTTTTGCAATATTGATAATTTCATTATATGTATATATGTGTCAGTGTGTGTAATATTATGATAATATATTCTCAGAATAGACTCATTACTTTTTCAAACTAAACAGATGTGACAGGATGAAAAATAAGTGGAGGAGAGAAACTATGACTTTATAAATTATAGTTATATGGCTTTTATCTCATAATTTTGACTTTTTCTCTTAAAATTGCTAAGTACTTTATTTGCACATTTTTTTCCAAATCTCATGGTGACTTTTTATTTCAATTATGACCCCCCCCCCCCCCATTTTTCCTACATTTTCTGTCCATATCCACAGTACAGTGACCCTATCAAACACATTATCTACAAACTAACTCATTTTTAAATGCTTTATTTTAGATACTTTTGAAACTTGTCTGATTTTTCTTGGTTAAATAAGTGTTATTACGTTCATGACAAAAAATAGTTTTACTTTTTACTTTAGTACTTTATTACAATTGTGAAATTGTACTTTTTTTTACTTTTACTTCAGTAGAACAGTTGAATCAGTACTTCTAGTTTAACCAGAGTATTTTTTCACACCAGTAGCTGTACTTCTACTTGAATACAACATGTGAGTACTTTGACAACCTCTACAGTAAATGTACTGACCATTAATAACCCCAAACTCAAACCCAAGATTACAAAGGGCAGGGGGTGTGTCATTCATTCTAGTTCAGGGGCCACATCATAGGTGTCATTCCACTGAAAACCACTTTTCCACTTTTGTCCTTTTGGAATCTGATGGGTCACCCAGAGTTACCATGGTGACGGGTCACCCAGAGTTACCATGGTGACGGGTCACCCAGAGTTACCATGGTGACGGGTCACCCAGAGTTACCATGGTGACGGGTCACCCAGAGTTACCATGGTGACGGGTCACCCAGAGTTACCATGGTGACGGGTCACCCACAGTTACCATGGTGACGGGTCACCCAGAGTTACCATGGTGAAGGGTCACCCAGAATTACCATGGTGACGGGTCACCCACAGTTACCATGGTGATGGCTCACCCACAGTTACCATGGTGACGGGTCACCCACAGTTACCATGGTGACGGGTCACCCACAGTTACCATGGTGATGGCTCACCCACAGTTACCATGGTGACGGGTCACCCAGAGTTACCATGGTGAAGGGTCACCCAGAGTTACCATGGTGAAGGGTCACCCAGAGTTACCATGGTGATGGGTCACCCAGAGTTACCATGGTGACGGGTGACCCACAGTTACCATGGTGATAGGTCACCCAGAGTTACCATGGTGAAGGGTCACCCAGAGTTACCATGGTGATGGGTCACCCAGAGTTACCATGGTGACGGGTCACCCACAGTTACCATGGTGACGGGTCACCCACAGTTACCACCACATGCTGTGTTTGCTGCAGGTGTGTCTCCTCCACTGGTGGATTTACCATCATTCATACAAAACAACAGAGAAACCAGACACTCAGAAAAAGTCTGTCCACTACACGTCACCAGGACATTGGCCCCACCCACCTGGGGTTAAGCCCCTCCCCTATTGCAGCCAATCTGCAGTAGCATTAGCATTAGCATCTACTAGAGCAGACGGCGCCACAGTAGCTGCTGCACAAACTGTAAAAAACTGTTGGATCAAACTGGTTCATGTGTCTGTGTGGAAATAAAGACTGTTTTTTTACTGCACGTTTTCAAAACAAGTGACGTCACCAAACCTAGCTGGATGTTACTCTGGGATGGTAAACACACACAGAGCTATTAAAATAAACTAGTATTCAGACAATGTTTAACCCCGTCCCTATTTCGTGTCAATCTCCAGTTTCTATGACAACCTGTTCTTGAATTAGAGCCAATGATGTGATTTTGACCTTTCTGCTAAATGAGACCTTGACCTTTGACCTTTTGCAATATCGATAATTTCATTATATGTATATATGTGTCAGTGTGTGTAATATTATGATAATATATCCAGTATTGATTAAGTTATAGTGTGATATGTCTGTTTGACACAAACAGTGTTACACAAGTTAATTTGGACACATGTGACCTTTGACCTCCAGAGATCTAAAAAACTATTGATCATAGGTGATAACTAATGTTGCACCGATTGATCGGCTGTCTGTCGATCTTCATCTGTGGATATTGCCTAAAAATAGCCTGATCTGTGATCAGAAAAACATGTGGATCAAAAAGTCCATCATGTGACCTAAATTCAAAGCGACCATTTTCAAACGACCATGATCTGTTTTTTTCTATTATTCATTTAAAACACAAAAAGGAAAACTGAAAAACTGCAACTGAACTAAAATATTAAATTTTGAAAAAGTAACATGGGGAGGTTACCCATTTAAATGTAAGAATTAAACCAAAAATAACTGAAAATTGTCAATGTTTCAGATCTATAAACTCTTTGTTAGACCAAAATAAAATAAAATAAAATAATTAATAAATCAAAGTGTCCGACTGTTAAACTGTTGGAAATTATTGTTTTGTAGAAAAATCACTGGTTCTGCTCAGATGTTAGAGGCACAGAATATGAAGAAGGATTGTTTTGATGTTTCTGTTGACTTTGAATTTATTTTTTTTTTAATTAAACAAAGAAAAACTAAAGGAAAATGCTTTTGTGCTTCAGAACCAAAGTCAAATAAACCAGTGTTTTTGGTTTGGTTTTTTTTCCAACTCAAACAAAAAATCTAAATAAAAAAATATACACGGACCTGCATCGTTATCCATGTTTTCATTTTAGTTTTGGAAACGAATAATGAAGAAACAACTTGTTTTTTTCGTTGTCTTATTGGTTTTATTTTGAAACGTTCAGCGCCTCAGTATGTATGGGTCCAGTGTTTCTGTGGCAACGATGGAAGCTTCTTCAACGTTAAAGTAGAAAATCAGCACCGAAGGCAAAGCAGAGCGTATGACCCAGCGCATGACTCCACAGCGCTGAGGAGTCTGTGTGTGTGTGTGTGTAAATGTATGTGTATGTGTGTATGTGTGTGTGTGTGTGTGTGTGTGTACATGTGTGTGTGTGTGTGTACGTATGTCTGTGTATGTGTGTGTGTGTGCGTGCGTGTACATGTGTGTGTGTGTGTGTACGTATGTCTGTGTGTGTGTGTGTACGTATGTCTGTGTATGTGTGTGTGTGTGCGTGCGTGCGTGTACGTGTGTGTGTGTGTGTGTGTGTGTGTACGTATGTCTGTGTATGTGTGTGTGTGTGTGCGTGCGTGCGTGTACATGTGTGTGTGTGTGTGTACGTATGTCTGTGTATGTGTGTGTGTGTGTGTGCGTGCGTGTACATGTGTGTGCGTGTGTGTGCGTGTGTGTGTGTGTGTACGTATGTCTGTGTATGTGTGTGTGTGTGCGTGCGTGCGTGTACATGTATGTGTGTGTGTGTGCGTGCGTGCGTGTACATGTATGTGTGTGTGTGTGCGTGCGTGCGTGTACATGTATGTGTGTGTGTGTGTGCGTGCGTGTACATGTGTGTGTGTGTGTGTGTGTACGTATGTCTGTGTATGTGTGTGTGTGCGTGCGTGTACATGTGTGTGTGTGTGTGTGTACGTATGTCTGTGTATGTGTGTGTGTGTGTGCGTGCGTGCGTGTACATGTGTGTGTGTGTGTGTGTGTACGTATGTCTGTGTATGTGTGTGTGTGCGTGCGTGTACATGTGTGTGTGTGTGTGTGCGTGTGTGTGTGTGTACGTATGTCTGTGTATGTGTGTGTGTGTGTGTGTACGTATGTCTGTGTATGTGTGTGTGTGCGTGCGTGTACATGTGTGTGTGTGTGTGTGCGTGTGTGTGTGTACGTATGTCTGTGTATGTGTTTGTGTGTGTGTGTACGTATGTCTGTGTATGTGTGTGTGTGTGTGCGTGCGTGCGTGTACATGTATGTGTGTGTGTGTGTGCGTGCGTGTACATGTGTGTGTGTGTGTGTGTGTGTGTACGTATGTCTGTGTATGTGTGTGTGTGCGTGCGTGCGTGCGTGTACATGTGTGTGTGTGTACGTATGTCTGTGTATGTGTATGTGTGTGTGTGTGTGTGTGTGTGTGTGTGTGTAGTAAACTCTCGTCTGTCTCTGCAGTGTCTGTGTCTTTGACTTATTTTAATTATGACTGTGTCGTCACATGTCCTGTCTGAGTGTGTGGACAAACCAGTCACCTTTGTTGTTTTATGTCCCTTCACTTTAACACAGGGGTCTGCACACGAGTCCCAGAGAGACACTGTCCTGTTCTGTCTTCTGCAGAGCGTGATGATAGGCTGGTGTGTGGGGACAGGGACACATCTAAAACATGCAGGACAGTGTCTCTAGGACCAGAGTTACAGACCCCTGCTTTAACAGATCCACAGTTAAAAAAAAAATAATTTAAATAAGAAACAAAATGAACAAAAACAGCCAAAGTCAACAATAAATTGAACAAAAATTAATAATAAACTAATAAAAAAATTCGGAACATGAACAAAGTAAGACATAAACAGAACAAAATTAAAGAAAAAAATTGTAAAACAAAAACTAAATTAAGAAAAATAAACAAAATGAACAAACACTAATAACATGGAAATATTCTCAAAAAAA
>CM035789.1:47622441-47747441 GCA_020466265.1 Siphamia tubifer | reverse complement strand
TCTAAAACTGGACTGTCCTACACGCTCTGCACCAATTATTATGAATTATCTTCTGTTCTTACTCTGCATTGAAGCCGTTGACATGGAGAATCCTCATCTGTTTCACTATGGTGCTCTTTCCTGACTCTCCAGCGCCTAAAAGAAGAAACAACAACAACATAAAATAACAAACACTGTTAGTGATTAACTGACATGTTCAATTAAACTAACACACAAATATATTACTGCACAAAGTGTTGGAAAACATTGATCTCACAAACTGTAGTTCAAGATACTCCATGTTTCGTGTAACTTCTACACAAAACAAATTTCACAGCCTTTTTTTTTTGTTTTTGTTTTGGAAAACTAGAGGTAGAGGCAAGGACGGTGCTGCACGGTCACGGCTGAAATAATAAACTGGATTATTCCACTAGACACTGTGATCACAATCACAAGATTACATTTCTAGACTCCATGACTGCTGCATTTAAGCTAATATTTCTGCTTTTCAAACTCAAATATTCCTCCTGAATGTATTAATACCAAAGCTATCAAATCTAATGATTACAAATTAATCATAAGGTTTTAGAGCTGCACAATATTAGACAAAAAACTAATAGTGTGATTTTTTTAACACTGCAATATATAAAAATCCTCAGCAGTAAATAACAGCTGTGTGACAATTAAACATACGTTTCAGTGTCATCCTTCTGTAGATGAAATAATTAAATATAATGAACTAAAAATAAAAAAAATACAAATAATAAAGTTACATAAATACATTGAAAAATATAAATATTTACAAATAAATGATAAAACATGAAATAAAACTAATTGCAGAACCTGTGATGTGACTACTGCGCACACGTACACGTTGATCCTTAAACAATATCCTGTACTATAGAGCTCTAGTAGGGCGGCCGAGGATTTATTTTAATTACCATATTTTCTGGACTATAAGTGGACACTATAAAAACCACAGAATGAATTAATTCTGATTGTGCTTAGTGACTGGGAATTTTTACTTTATGTTGTAATTTTGACTTTTTATCTCATGTTTGTTACTAAATTTAATGCACCTTATATATGAAAAACTTTCAAAAAATGAATCATTCATTGACAGTGCATCTTATGAGGCAGAAAATATAGTAACCATGAATAAATATTCATTTTTAAATCTTTATTAATTTCATGAGCAAAAAAAACTCCAGATAAAGGTAATTAAAGGTAATACATCTGCACTGAACACATTAGTTACAAGCTGCGCGATGCGTTAGCATAGTGCTAGCATTAGCCTCATGCTAGCTGCATCCCAAACCAACGTACATTTCATGTTAATGCGTCAAATTCTTTCTTCAGTCTTTGTGCTCGTGCAAAATCAAAAGCAATTGATAGATTAAAAATTATATTTTGTCATAATTAATCAAAATTAATCCAAGGCATCCCAGTGAATAATCTCATTCAAAATTTTCATAATTTGACACAGAGGAAAAGAAATAAAAAAATCAGTATCGGCTCCCATGACCTGTATCACTCATCAGCAGGGTTCTACAGTGCACCCATTTCACTCACATTTGCAGCAAATATTTCATCATGTGAACGAGGAAAACAAAACAGTCTCACATGTGTGAGTGTTTGTTGCAGCAACAATAAGACACACAGACCTGAGGAGTTAATGAAAACCTACTAGAAATGAATTAAAAGTGTGTGAACAGCTCCACATAGAGACGAACACGGCACATATTGAAAGGATTAACCCTTTAACTCCTGATGCGTCAGCGCTGACACGTTCTGAGTGGATGGTTTAGTTTAAAAATTCAGACAAATTCAAGTGTTTTTTTAACTGTTATTTTACTGAGAATTTTGTTCATGGAACTGATGTACAGGTGTCGAAAAGTAAGTGATTAAGAAAAAGAAAAAGCCCAAACTAAAACTACTGGAACCAAATTACAACACTAGTTATTTATTCCTTTTTTTTTACTTCATTTTGGGTTTTGTGGGTTTTTGTTTTTTGCCTTTTTTTCCACGTTATTTCTTATTTTGTGAATATATATTAGTTTCTGTTGATGTTGCTTATTTTGTTTATTTTTCTGTTTTTTTATTTTATTATTTTTCTTTAATTGTGTTCTGTTAGTGTCTTACTTTGTTCATGTTACATATTATTTTGTTGGTTTATTATTCATTTTTGTTCATTTTACTGATCACTTTGACTGTTTTTTGTTCATTGTGTTGCTTATTTTCTCTTATTTTATTTTTTACTGTGTCTCAGTCTCAGGAGTTAAAGGGTTAATCATTCTAAAATGGATCTAATAACAAGGCAGCCAATACAACGTTCTAAAATGTATCAAAGGACAAAGCATCCCATAATACAAAGTTATGTTATGGTCTGCTCTAAATTAACACAAATGACAGCAGTCATTCAACAATGTTGGTATCTGTGCGTAAGTACTGCACTGTAAATAAATAAACATTTAAAACTAAAACCTACTTGTGCCCCTATTTTTTTTGTGTGCCCCTAAATTTTTTAACTTAGGGGCACGTGTGCTCCTGGAAAAAAAAGTTAGTGTAGAGCCCTGTATCGCCCCCCCCATCAGTAGTACTAATATTTACTAATAAACATTTGTGTTATTTATGAGGAACATCAACAACAATGACAGAAACACAAATATCAAAAGGAATCATTTTCAATCACACATCAATTCTTTTTGTGAGTAACACCAGATAAACTTACAGTTCCTCCTGTTCCACATACTGACAGAATGTAAATAACCTAAGGACCTTTCATGCTCTGTGTGTCTTTGGAAGAATCAAACTCACTCTAATATCTAAAGTGGAACTCCTACCTACACAAACATGAACATTTACACCACGCAGCACTTTCACATCCTTTTTCATTCTTAATTCTATATTGTCAGTGTGAGATGAGACAGTAAGTTTAGATGCTACCTTTAATGTTCTGACTAGTGTTGTCAAACAAATCGATTTTAGATACTAAATCGATATTGACCCTTGGTATCTAATTAGATACTAAGTTGCTGGAAAATCGATTTTTGTTTTTATGTCGCGTCGCCGCTTTTTTGTAGCAGGTAACGTTAAGAATTGTAAACAGGCATCAACGCGGTCAGCTCTGGCACAGCCGTAATGCCGGCGTGTAAGTTAAAGTCTCTTTTTTTCTCCAGCTGCCTCTGACAGCACACGGGATGACGCCAGTGCGACCACAGACCTATACACTATTTCTATAGGTCTGTGATTGGACCATCCTCACGTTACCACCACGGAGGCCACCGTGAGCATGTCAGCCTATCATTTTTGACGTGCGCGCTGCTAGTCCCGTATGGCAAACCAAAGTGTTCACATAGACACGCGTTGTCTTTATTATATCACGCGTTACAGAACATGTTCTAGCACGCGCACTGGCGCGCTATCACGCGTTACAGGACGCGCTCTGGTACGCGCACTGGCGCGCACAATGGCACGCGTTCTGTAACGCGTGATATAATAAAGACAACGCGTGGCTATGTGAACACTTTGGCTTGCCATAGTCCCGCAAGGGGTCCGCGGTGGTCACATGATGCAATACGCTGCCGCCCGCGCACATAATGCTCGACCATAAAGAGTCTTACAGTTAGCACTGCAGAAGGGCTTGAACAAAAAGATAGACCTACCTTAACTTACCAAGAGATAGACATGCATTTATTCTGCACCCGCACTCACTACCTTTTTTTAACAGTCCATGGAGGACATTTTAAAAGGAATCCCTCACATCTCCAGTATCGAAATTAGTATCGAGTATCGAGTATTATCCTTAGTATCGGTATCGAGTTGGAAATTTAGTATCGTGACAACACTAGTTCTGACCACATCAGGGATGATGATGAAGATACAGTTTTAAACAAGTCAGACTGAAAACTAATTCACCATTTCCTCCAGATGACTTGATGAAAATAAACTAAATATAATTTAACTACAGTAGCTCAACACTAAACACAGTATTAATGGCAGCTATTAAATATAATTCTATTTTATTAAATAGTTTGGTTTTCTATAAGTTCCACTTGATTTTTTTTTCCTCAGCAGATATCTTAAATAAAAAAGGAATATCACATATTAGGAGAAGAACTATAAGGACAGAAGGGAAGAGACAAACTAGGGAGGAGCAGAAGAAGAAAGAGGAAAAAAACAGAACGTGATACATGACAAGATGAATTTAAACATACAGAATATAAAAATAAATAAAAAGACAAATAAATACAAAAATAAACAATTAACCTTGTGCGCTCCTTCGTAAAAAGGCCCACAGTCTGTGTCCTACAATCAGGTCTTTAAAGACTTAAAGACTTCCATAGACTCATCACCCCATAAAGATATGTGACTGTGTTCAGTAGTAAGCACTGGTACCATACAGTACCTATGAAAAGGAACATTTGTGAACCACCGAGTCAACCCCACCACCACCAAACCAGGCATAAGTCGCGCTGAGCCGTTCAGAGCTACAGCCAAATTTAGGCTGGAAGGTGATTTGTTATTAGTGTTTACACCTTATCAAAAAACGGTACCTTAACACCTCTATGTTCACTTCCTGTGGTCATTACATTGAAATCCAATCAATAAAGGTGTTTATTGAGTCAATTATTTAAGCGGTGACAAAAGTTCAGGTATTGCTGAGCAAAGACAAAGACGACTTCCACCTCTTTTCGCCGAACAAAACGATCTCCGTTCCGTGGGTAAACACCCAAGTGTTTGGTACGAGGTAAAAGCTTATATTGAATGTTCTGTCCAATGGTGTAAGCCAAATGATTATAATACGTCACACTTCTGTCCTATTATTATAATATATAAAACTTCTGTGACATGTCCATCAGAGTGTCCTTTAACATCTGTCAACAATTTGTGTCAATCGGATACAAATTATTATGCGTTGCTAAGGACTTCCTACCCCAAAACAGTCCAAAACTTTAACAGACAATATCTAAAAATATGCAAATTGTAAAATATGTCCAAATGTGGATATTAAAATGACCATAACTTTGGTTCTACTTGTGATAGAAACATCATTTTTTCACCATCTTAAACCTTAGTTTCCACTCTACCAAGATACACACATAACTCTGTTTGGATTTACACACACTTATGCCTGGTTTACTGGTGGGGGGTCATATATGTAGAAGTGTTACAGATTAGTTGTACCTGTTCGCTTTGTTAACTGATGACACACACACATTTTCCAGAGTGTGTCTCTCAGACGTGCCTCAGCTATTGTTCATGAATGAGCAGCACTGACCACTGAGCCATTTGTTTTGTACCAGCTGGACGCTAATGTCTACAGGTGTCCAGATAAACCAAAAGATAATGACCTTCACATGCACTATTCACATATTTCCTCAAAGGAAAAAAAAACAAAAAAAAACGCGACCTGAACTGAAAACTAAGGGTGTGATGGTATGCTTTTATGACGAATACATTATTTAAAAAAAAATGTGGGTGTCAATTCAATTTAAATTCCCATTCTTTGATATTCCAGATTTTTCTCTTATCTTTTTAACACCAGACCAGGTGAAAAAGCTACATGATGACCCTACAGATCATATCATATCTATATTTCCATCATATGTGAGTCAGTTCACATTTATTCAGCAGTAATATATTTGAACCAGACTTTGGGAAATAAACTGTGACATTTATCTACAACACAAACAGGAGCCTTTAAATGAACAGACTTATAATAAAGTCAACTTTAAAGTCAACATGTCCAGCTCTGCTCTTCCTTCTGTTACAAACACCACACACTTTAACTGTTGTTGATTATTTAACTATATTTATTCAGGAACAACTCATTTTCTATAAGTTTTCAGATATCCCACGCTGTTGAACGCACCAGAGATATTACGACGGTCCTGAACGCACCACCTCCATGTTTAGAATTAGCCGTTGTGTTGTTGCTAACATAGCCATGTCACCCTCTGTTTCCAACTGTTCATATCCTCCTGGTTTATTACTGTGTAAATGACACAAGGTCACATTAATAACACTTGAATAGATATTATCATAGTGTTTGTTTATCTGTGCAGAAGTTAATGCTGTTTAACGCTGGTGTGTAGTTGAAGATAATAGCATAATAAGCTAGCTGTCATCTGTGTGCCTTCACTGAGGTCATTTCTGTGTATTCCATGACACATATTATACATCTGACTGACTCATACAGTCTATGGTCTTTACAAGTGGTGATTTTTTTCCCCACCCAGTTTAAAACGAAACACTTAAATATGAAAAAAAAGGTTTTTGAACAAAAGAATATATTTAATAATCGAAAAACAAAAAATCTCGATACATATGTGAATTGATTTTTTCTCCCACCTCTACTGAAAACGTTTACAAGCACATTCACAAAAATTAAATAAATAGTCTTAATGATACCATATACAGGTTCCAATATTAAGAGCTGCCTAATATTCATTTGAACATCTCTCTTTTCTTTTTTAACATTCGAATTATATTTGAATGTTAAAATTCAAAGTCAAAACCCTGATGTTCAGTCAATGAAGACACATTTCCCCACTTAGACCAATAAATTAACTCTAAATATACATTTTCTTTCATTTTTAACACAAATTTCAAACAACATTGGAATACTTTTATTAAATAAAAAATAAGAACAAAATGCAGACAACTTAGAAAAAGGAAAGAAAAAAGAAAGGGAGAAGAAGAAGGAAGGAAAAAAGAAAACAATAAACAACAAAAATAACTATTTGTTACCTACTTTCCTATCTGCTCATTTGTTTTTAGTTTTTTTTGTTTGTTTTTTGTATATATGTCTATGTTTAGTACTTCAGTTATTGATTATTGGTATTGTTATTATTGTTATTATTTTATTTATCATCATTTTTGTACTATGCACTATATTACTATAAGATGTATTTAGGTTATTGGGGAAGTGAAGAAGGGGTAGAATTAAATAAACTTATGCTTCATCCTACTCCTTTTCAGACATGTCATTGTTATTATTATTATTATTATTGTATTGATTATTGTTGCACTTTGCACATGTTCGAAATAAATCATTCAAATCAAAGGGTTTAGGGGGTAGTATTGGGGGCCTTGGAACCAATCAGGACTTTTACATGTCAAATGCGACTATGAAAATTTCATGGTACGAAACAACTTCTGGAACAAATTCATTTCATAAGTTGATGAACCACAAAATAAAAAAAACTATTGCAGGACCTGCGATGTGACTACTGCACACACGTACATTGTGATGTCGATGCTCAATATATAGTGCAGCTGTAGTGACCAACACTCCTCCACCTGCAGCTCTGACAGTGTTCTTCTTTTTCTGGAAGCCTGCACTTGATCCATATTTTTGTGCCGTCTGTAACTGCAGCTGCCACCACATCATACTGACACGTCTGAGTTCTAACAAGTCTTTCTATGTGTTTGAACTCCAGGTGTTTTCTGTTTCTGCATACTTCAGCTGCCTGTTTGACAAAGTAACAGTCAAACCGGTTGCATTATTGTTTTGTGGTAATTACCGTCACTATCTTGAAGAATTGAAACTCTTTTGCCTCGAGGCAGTTGAAGACATGATCAGGACGGCACCACCTCCACCTGAGAAAACCCTTGACTTATCTACAGACACTTTTCCATTGACCCTCACATAGGTTGGTTTCACATGACATCACATTGCTATATACTCAGATTAAGGGCAGGAAGTGAAGTTGCTTGACAAAAATGTCAATGTTTTGTGTACGACAATCGCTCTAACCAAAAGAAGGTAGTTATTTTTTAGAGTACCAAAGATTGTCATTCACAAAGGTGAGAAATGGAAAAAAACTCACAGAAAAACACTGTAAAAAGTGGATTTTAAATCTGCATTTGTGGTCAGAAGGAGCAGAGTCTGCTAATGCTAATGCTAATGCTCGTGTCTGCAGTGACCACTTGGTCAGAGGTTTGTTCCAAAGTTAACTATTTGTGGATGTTCTATATATATCATTAGGTTGTGGTTACATGTTCATTTACACTGTTGTAATATGGTTTAACTAGACACATCGAGATGCGCTAGCATGTTTATTAACATTAGTGGCTACTGCTAGCAGCTAGCAAAGATTAATGACTAAGATGGCTTCGCAATTTCAGCTGGAGGGCAGGAAGTAACCATGGAGAATGTTGCTGGAGGAAACTATTGAATAGAGTGTTTATTGCACAGATTTAGATCAACTGTGGAAACAGATACATACAGCAGCCTTACGCCGCTAATGCCCCCCTGCCGCTTCTTAATATTTCTATACATTTTATTTGTTGCAAATACACCATCATGTCAAGTAGGTGAGAACTAAAGTAGACCTAAAGTAGACCTAAAGTAGAACTAAAGTAGACCTAAAGCAGAACTAAAGTAGAACTAAAGTAGACCTAAAGTAGAACTAAAGTAGAACTAAAGTAGACCTAAAGCAGAACTAAAGTAGACCTAAAGTAGAACTAAAGTAGAACTAAAGTAGAACTAAAGTAGAACTAAAGTAGACCTAAAGCAGAACTAAAGTAGACCTAAAGTAGACCTAAAGCAGAACTAAAGTAGAACTAAAGTAGACCTAAAGTAGAACTAAAGTAGACCTAAAGCAGAACTAAAGTAGACCTAAAGCAGAACTAAAGTAGAACTAAAGTAGACCTAAAGTAGAACTAAAGTAGAACTAAAGTAGACCTAAAGCAGAACTAAAGTAGACCTAAAGTAGAACTAAAGTAGAACTAAAGTAGAACTAAAGTAGAACTAAAGTAGACCTAAAGCAGAACTAAAGTAGACCTAAAGTAGACCTAAAGCAGAACTAAAGTAGAACTAAAGTAGACCTAAAGTAGACCTAAAGTAGAACTAAAGTAGACCTAAAGCAGAACTAAAGTAGACCTAAAGCAGAACTAAAGTAGACCTAAAGTAGACCTAAAGTAGAACTAAAGTAGAACTAAAGTAGAACTAAAGTAGAACTAAAGTAGAACTAAAGTAGAACTAAAGTAGACCTAAAGCAGAACTAAAGTAGACCTAAAGTAGACCTAAAGTAGAGCTAAAGTAGAACTAAAGTAGAACTAAAGCAGACCTAAAGCAGACCTAAAGCAGAACTAAAGTAGACCTAAAGTAGAACTAAAGTAGAACTAAAGTAGACCTAAAGTAGACCTAAAGTAGACCTAAAGTAGACCTAAAGTAGAACTAAAGTAGAACTAAAGTAGACCTAAAGTAGACCTAAAGTAGACCTAAAGTAGAACTAAAGTAGAACTAAAGTAGAACTAAAGTAGAACTAAAGTAGAACTAAAGTAGAACTAAAGTAGACCTAAGGTAGACCTAAAGTAGACCTAAAGTAGAACTAAAGTAGACCTAAAGCAGAACTAAAGTAGACCTAAAGCAGAACTAAAGTAGACCTAAAGTAGAACTAAAGTAGACCTAAAGTAGACCTAAATTAGAACTAAAGTAGACCTAAAGTAGAACTAAAGTAGAACTAAAGTAGACCTAAAGTAGAACTAAAGTAGAACTAAAGTAGAACTAAAGTAGACCTAAAGTAGAACTAAAGTAGAACTAAAGTACAACTAAAGTAGACCTAAAGCAGAACTAAAGTAGACCTAAAGTAGAACTAAAGCAGAACTAAAGTAGACCTAAAGCAGAACTAAAGTAGACCTAAAGTAGAACTAAAGCAGAACTAAAGTAGACCTAAAGCAGAACTAAAGTAGACCTAAAGTAGAACTAAAGTAGACCTAAAGCAGAACTAAAGTAGACCTAAAGTAGAACTAAAGTAGACCTAAAGTAGAACTAAAGTAGAACTAAAGTAGAACTAAAGTAGACCTAAAGTAGACCTAAAGTAGACCTAAAGTAGAACTAAAGCGGAACTAAAGTGGACCTAAAGCAGAACTAAAGTAGACCTAAAGTAGACCTAAAGTAGAACTAAAGTAGACCTAAAGTAGAACTAAAGTAGACCTAAAGTAGACCTAAAGTAGACCTAAAGTAGAACTAAAGTAGACCTAAAGTAGAACTAAAGTAGACCTAAAGTAGACCTAAAGTAGACCTAAAGTAGACCTAAAGTAGAACTAAAGTAGAACTAAAGTAGACCTAAGGTAGACCTAAAGTAGACCTAAAGTAGAACTAAAGTAGACCTAAAGTAGAACTAAAGTAGACCTAAAGCAGAACTAAAGTAGACCTAAAGTAGAACTAAAGTAGACCTAAAGTAGACCTAAAGTAGAACTAAAGTAGACCTAAAGTAGAACTAAAGTAGAACTAAAGTAGACGTAAAGTAGAACTAAAGTAGAACTAAAGTAGACCTAAAGTAGAACTAAAGTAGAACTAAAGTACAACTAAAGTAGACCTAAAGCAGAACTAAAGTAGACCTAAAGTAGAACTAAAGCAGAACTAAAGTAGACCTAAAGCAGAACTAAAGTAGACCTAAAGTAGAACTAAAGCAGAACTAAAGTAGACCTAAAGCAGAACTAAAGTAGACCTAAAGTAGAACTAAAGTAGACCTAAAGCAGAACTAAAGTAGACCTAAAGTAGAACTAAAGTAGACCTAAAGTAGAACTAAAGTAGAACTAAAGTAGAACTAAAGTAGAACTAAAGTAGACCTAAAGCAGAACTAAAGTAGACCTAAAGTAGAACTAAAGCGGAACTAAAGTGGACCTAAAGCAGAACTAAAGTAGACCTAAAGTAGACCTAAAGTAGAACTAAAGTAGACCTAAAGTAGAACTAAAGTAGACCTAAAGTAGACCTAAAGTAGACCTAAAGTAGACCTAAAGTAGAACTAAAGTAGCCTAAACTCCAGATGAGCATCTTGACTCATATACTCTTTGTGGGTGAATTAGTAAGAGCGCAGTGTTGGAAGTGACAAGGAGGAGGAGAAGAGCATCTTTATGATTGGGGCAACATTATAGAAAAGGTCGACTTATTACAGTAGTTTGAGATAAGGCATCATTTTTAAAAGTTAAATATATATTCACCAAATATTGACAACCAGCTAACGTTACATAACGGCTTAACTTAATTGTGCACGATGCCAATTAAGCTAATTTATAATATAGCATTAAGCTAATATCTACAGAAGATAATGCTGATTATTTTCACATGAGTTTATGGAAGTATTTCTCAAAAAAGAGAAAAACATCTGATGAGGATGAGCTGAGATTATCATAAGTTATGTTCACATTTGTAATTAAACACCAGTGTAAATTATCTAACAATAATGTGTTATGTAATTATACAAGACAAGTAACATTAGTCATGAGGTGAGGAAGGTGATGGAAGCAGAGGTTAAAGGTCAAACACAGGCCATCAGGCTGGGAGCCTAAATGTGTGAAGAAAAACTGCACGTCATTCACTATCCAGACAGTGGTGATGAGCTTTTGTCTTTATTACTGTCATTTCTTTCTTTGGTATATACACATGTGTATATATATTATATATAAATGTGACCCTCCACCACCAAACCAGGCATAAGTGGCGCTGAGCCGTTCAGAGCTACAGCCAAATTTAGGCTGGAAGGTGATTTGTTATTAGTGTTTACACCTTATCAAAAAACGGTACCTTAACACCTCTATGTTCACTTCCTGTGGTCATTACATTGAAATCCAATCAATAAAGGTGTTTATTGAGTCAATTATTTAAGCGGTGACAAAAGTTCAGGTATTGCTGAGCAAAGACAAAGACGACTTCCACCTCTTTTCGCCGAACAAAACGATCTCCGTTCCGTGGGTAAACACCCAAGTGTTTGGTACGAGGTAAAAGCTTATATTGAATGTTCTGTCCAATGGTGTAAGCCAAATGATTATAATACGTCACACTTCTGTCCTATTATTATAATATATAAAACTTCTGTGACATGTCCATCAGAGTGTCCTTTAACATCTGTCAACAATTTGTGTCAATCGGATACAAATTATTATGCGTTGCTAAGGACTTCCTACCCCAAAACAGTCCAAAACTTTAACGGACAATATCTAAAAATATGCAAATTGTAAAATATGTCCAAATGTGGATATTAAAATGACCATAACTTTGGTTCTACTTGTGATAGAAACATCATTTTTTCACCATCTTAAACCTTAGTTTCCACTCTACCAAGATACACACATAACTCTGTTTGGATTTACACACACTTATGCCTGGTTTACTGGTGGGGGGTCACATATATATATATATATATATATATATATATATATATATATATATATATATATATATATATATATATATATATATATATATATATATATATATATATATATATATATATATATATATATATATATATATATATACACACACGTTTGAAAATAAATTCATTCATTCATGTGAAGTGATTAGTGCACACACGTACATTGTGATTTCGATGCTTAAACAACATACCGTGCAGCTGTACATAACAGTTTGATCTCAGACGCAGGATGCAGCATAAAAATCACGTAAAGTTAAAACACAAACAGCTCTTCATGGTCATATAATCATCGCTCGCTGTCCTTTGTTAGGATTGTTCCTTCTGATACGCAAGTAGTGTGGCAAGATACCATTTGGGTTTGCATTGTTCATTCAAATATTTGGTAATAAAACATGTCGTGAACTTTCAAAAACATTGATATAATAATAACAATAATAATAATAATAATAATAATAATGAATAGGCGGCTGACTTTACAGCACACATTTTTGTTTGGTTTTCATGTGGGTCCCGTCCTTCTTCTTTCTATAAACCACACCACTTCCTCCACAGCAGAACTACCACTGTGTCAAACAATACACTCCCTCTCTCGCAACTCTAATCAAACATCAGCCGTTCTTCTTCTTCTTCTTCTTACACAGTACAGTACCAGTTTGTAGGGTGATAAGTCACAGGAGGGTACAGAAACAAAAAAAAGAGCACGGCAGGAGTTCTTTGTCTCTTATGTAATGTAGGAAAACTCAGCCCACCTCCAGTTCAGTGTGTGACACTCACACATGTCCACTTCATCATAGGACCATGATATTTTAAAACACTGTTTGACACCCATAAACTGGTAAATAATTCAACAGGAAGATCTGTATTCTATATTAGATTATTAGATTTATGACATTAACTACCTGAAAGAATAGTTTATTAATGATATAATTATATATTAACGTATAGGTGCAGGTGACACTAACACAACTGCATGTCCATTTTAGAGGATGGACTATTTGATCTATTATTTGAGGAAACTTGTTAAAAGTAATTCAACATACAGCAGGTTTTATTTAGAACAAATGAAGATGCTGCCTGTATATTAGACCTAAATACAGTTTATATTTATGACAGTAACTACATGAAAGTGACATTTTACCAATTTTTTAATGAGACACTTAAATAATAAACTTATAGGTGCAGACTCATTTTGTGTATGCAGTAATATATATATATATATATATATATATATATATATATATATAAGTACTGCACACACAGTACTGCACACACAGTACTGCACACACAGTACTGCACACAGTACTACACACACAGTACTGCACACAGTACTACACACACAGTACTACACACACAGTACTACACACACAGTACTACACACACAGTACTGCACACAGTACTACACACACAGTACTACACACACAGTACTGCACACAGTACTACACACACAGTACTACACACACAGTACTGCACACAGTACTACACACACAGTACTACACACACAGTACTGCACACAGTACTACACACACAGTACTACACACACAGTACTACACACACAGTACTACACACACAGTACTACACACACAGTAGTGCATTTTCAGTTCATCTCCTCTTCACTCGGACACTCACACAACCACATGTTGACACTTACACATGTCCATTTCATCATATTTTAAGTCAGTTTTGAGCTACACACTCATAAACTGGTAATTAATTCAACATAGTGCAAGTTTAGTTCAAGTAAATGAAGATGAGGACTATATAGACCATATTGGATTATTAGATTTATGGCACTAAAGTAGGAATGAGCGGTATGTCCAAAAATGTATGTCATGGTATAATTTGAGCCACTGGTGGTATACGGTAAATGTCAGGGTATAGTACTTTTGTAGGATACTATACATAACAAATAAAGTATAAATGAACAGTTTGTTAGTGGTCATATAACTCCAAGTGTAGTCTTTCATATTAGTGCAGACTTTCTTCATATTCATAACAATATGCTACTCTGGTAAAGGTAAACACACAGAGAGGGGAGTGTTCCTTCACACATTCTGAGCCAATCACAGACGCCTCATCAGCGCGTCATGGACATGTATGAGGAAGTAGAAGTAAACTCTGGTGTTCCACCTCCAGTCATTTTTCTACCATGAAAAAACAACTGGAAACAAAACAATCTGAACGTTTTTATAAATAGAACCAACACACAATGAATTCAATAACAATGAAGAATATAGAAATATTAATGAAATAATGATGGAATGACACCTTTAATGGGTTCTACTCACAAATGAATCAGCTGTTGGTTAACAGAAGCAGTTGAAACACATTAATAATTATTTATTATGAGCTACAACATGTGTGTGATTCAGGTCACATGACAAACCAGATACCATTTTAATATTTCCCATTGAATACCATTCATTGATTTTCCAATCTCAGGCCCCATGAGCCTCCTGGAAGGGGCGGAGACTTAAGCTCCGCATTGTAACATACAGTTATTAAGGCTGGTGCAGTGTCTTAAATTTAAGGCAGTGTTAATGTTTAACACAATTGTTTTGTTGTCATCATAAACTCTGTGACTGTTATGACTTTAGCTGTTAGCATGTTAGCTTACTTTTCAGACACCCTGTAAATTAAATTGTCCTGAATGGAAATACATTGGCATGACATACCATTATAACCAATAGTACACTACATAAACTATATATTTTATATTTGTAGATTATTTAAACTAAATGCTTTTGCTAATACAGTATGTTAGGAAGGCTGTGGTGCTAGCTGCTAATGAGAGGCAGCAGGTGGACGTTCTAAACTTTGTGCCATCTACAGGATGGACGGTAGAACGGTATGACAAAAATATCTACCATGGACAAAAAAAAAATACCTCATCAGGTATGACACCTTACATATCGCCATTCCTACACTAAAGTGACAATTCACCAATAGTTTCTTAATGATACACTTAAATAATAACTTCACATATAAGTACAGACTCTTAGTTCATGCAGTGGTATATGTTATAAAATCTAACAGTACTGCATTTTCAACTCTGACACTCACACAACCACACACTGAAACTTACACATGTTCATTTCATCATATTTTAAGACAGTGTTTGAGCTACACACCCATAAACCAGTAAGTAATTCAACATGAGGACTGTATACTATACTATATTAGACTCAAATACAGCTGCTATTTATACTATTAACTACCTGAAAGTGACTATTCATCAATAGTCTCTTTATGATACGATTAAATGATAACATAACTTATAGGTGCAGGTGACACTCACACAAGCACATGTTAAGACTTAATACTTGTCAATTTCATCATAGGATGACTATATTTTAAGCCAGTTTGACACCCATTAACTGGTAAATAATTCAACAAATGAGTTCAAGTAAATGAAGATGAGGACTGTATACTATATTAGATTCATGACATTAATGACATATATATATATATATATATATATATATATATATATACAAAATCCACCATAGTACTGTATTTTCAGCTCACCTCCAGTTGACTGACACTCACACAACCACATGTTGGCACGTACACATGTCAATTTCATTATAGGATGACTATATTTTAAGACACTGTTGGAGCTCCACACAAACTGGTAAATTATTAAAGATAGTAAAATTTTAGTTCAAGTAAATGTAGACGAGGACTATACACCATATTACATTATTAGATTTATGGCACTAAAGTGACAAATCATCAGTAGTTTCTTAATGATATACTTAGATAATAAGTTAAGTTAAAGGTGCAGAGTCTTTTAATGTATGTAGTGGTATAAATATATATATAAATATATATATATATATATATATATATATATATATATATATATATATATATATATATATATATATATATGCTACAACATCCACCACAGTGCTGCATTTTTGGCCTTATGCAATAGCAAAGTCACACTGTTGACAATGTTTCCCAAAACAACATCCCAGAAGGTTATGTAGTGAGGAAGCACAGCCTGAACTGTGCAGACTGAGGCCTTGTCTGAGGCAGGAAACCAAATATACAACTAAATCATCTCAAATCAAATCTAATCCAATACTCATGTCCAACTTACCTAAAAGTAGTAGTCTGTGTGTTGCTCTGTAGATCTGTTTGTCTTTTTGGAGTTGTTTCTCTATCTTTTTGTTTGCTTCTCGTTGTGCCTTCTCTTCATTTCTCTGGTCTTCAGTCTTACTGTTGCCCAAACAACCCATCTTCAGGCAAGAAAAAAAATAAAAAATAAAAAATACAGGGTCCAGGGGAGGAGGAGGAGGAGGAGGAGGAAGAAGAAGACGAAAAGTGGAGGTGGTTTGTGTAGAAGGGAGAAAAAAAATTTAAATAAATAAACTAAATTAGACTAGATCCCTCGTTTGACCCACAGATTTGGGAGCAATGCCACCCACATTTACAACGTGTACCTTCCAAAATAAAATAAAAAAATAAAAAAATAAAAGCTCCGTGGTGCAAATTATGGGTCCATAAGGCAAAAGGATTTGTGCTGTCAGAGAAAAGGGCAGGATACTGGTGCTGACGACACACGGAGGCCGCCTTCAACCCTTTAGCTACAGGCTTTTATTTTCTAGAGTTTTGGTTGTGTTTTGTCCCCCCCACCCCCCCACCCACCCACCCACCCCCGGTGCACACGCTTTAATATGTGTAACCCTTCAGTGTAGGTAAAGACACCCAAACCAAAAAGCTGTGTTTCACCTCAAACGGAGGCAGAATCAACTGCCTCATTTGCATCTCCAAAAAAAAGCCCGGGTCTTGCGTCTCACTGCTGCCCGGAACAAGGAGCCCAAGTCGGCGTGTTCGAAAGGCTCGTCCGTGGGGTAGCTCGGCTCATTTCCACGGTTCCTTTCATCATAAAACACACTTCCACTTCCACCTACTACTTTGTAAAGGAAAAAGAAATAATAGTCGGTGTGTTGGTCTTCTTCTTCTACGGTGGAGGGTAAAGCAGGAACAGGACGAAGGAGGAAGAGAAGATTTAGCAGCAAAAAAAAAAAACAAAAACGCGCTACATGTGGAATATTTTCATTGCTTCCGTCGTCATCCGGCTCCTTTTTTTCATTCTCTGCATCAAAAACCGAACCCCCCCCACCCCCCCAAAAAAATACACCTCCAAAACTCACTGCGGGGGTCTCCTCTACCCTCTACCGGCTCCTTCAACACCTCCGAGTCCAAAAACGAGCCAATATCCCCCGATTTCTGCTCCTTCTTTTTTACTGCTGATGGTTGTTATGGCTGTTTGCTCCTGAAGGCCTCCCCTCTCTCTCTATTTCTCTCTCTCTCTCTATTTCTCTCTCTCTCTCTATTTCTCTCTCTCTCTCTCTCTCTCTCTCTCTCTCTCTTTCTCACATCAACCAAAACTGCGCACCGACACACTTTTAACTTCATTCCCAATTAATAGATAGATAGATAGATAGATAGATAGATAGATAGATAGATAGATAGATAGATAGATAGATAGATAGATAGATAGATAGATAGATAGATAGATAGATAGATAGATAGATAGATAGATAGATAGATAGATAGATAGATAGATAGATAGATAGATAGATAGATAGATAGATAGATAGATAGATAGATAGATTAGAAAATTAGATTATTGTTTATACAATTATGGAAATTGTATAAATCTTCATTCTGCATCGTTTGGTACCAATCTGAAAGTTAGGTGACCCTCTGTTCTTGAGTTATAAAATACACAAATACATAAATAAATACATAAAAAAATACAAAATAAATAAATAAATACATACATACATAAAATAAATAGAATACATACATTCAGACATTAATACACACATAAATAAATCAATACACAAATAATAAATAAATAAATCAGCTGATCCCCCCCCCCCACACACACACACACATACACACACACACACACACACACACACACACACACACACACACACCGCTGCACGTGGTGGGAGAGACACCTGAGTGGAGGGAGGATGGAGGTGCAGGTGTGGGGTTAGTGAAGGAGAATATATTAGATAAAAAATAATGTGTTAAAAGAAATAGATAATGAAGAGATGAGGAAGAAAGGTGTGGAGGGAAAGACAGATAAAGAACAGGTGGAAGGAGGAGAAAAGTGTGAGAGGAGAGGAAGGAGTGAGGAAAGAGGAGAAGAGGGTGAGGAGGGGTGAGGATGAAGGAGGAAGGGGGTGGAGAACAGAGGAAGATAAGTGGTGAGAAAGGGAAAAAAGGAAAAGTAAATGAATCAACAACAATTAATGATAATGATAATAATAATAATAATGATAATGATCATGATAATAATGATAATGATAATATTATAATGATAATACTGATAATGATAATAATGATAATTACAATAATGATAATAATGATCATGATCATGATGATGATAATAATGATGATAATGATAATAACGATAATAATTATAATAATGATAATTATAATAATGATCATGATCATGATAATAATGATAATGATAATATGATAATGATGATAATAATGATAATAATGATAATGATAATATGATAATGATAATGATAATATTATAATGATAATGATAATAATAATAATATAATGATAATAATAATAATAATAATGATAATAATAATAATAATAATGACAATAACGATAATGATAATAATGATAGTAATGATAATAATGATACTGATAATGACAATAATGATAATGATAATAAGGTAGAAAATATAAGTCAAATAGCAGTTAGCATTTTAGAATCTGTATTAGAGGAACAGGAAATGGATTTTGTAGAAGATATACAGAAGTTTTCTACAAAACGGAAAAATACAGAGGCTAAACCACAGACCAGGGCAAAAAAAAGTCTGAAGGGCAAAATAATAAATGAGTCACAGAAGGAAGGAGAGGCAGACAGCGTGGAATGAGAGGAAAGCAGTGAGGAAGAAGAGCTCACTAGAAAGAATGTAAAAAAATTCTACTCCATTACGTCGCCATCTTCCGCTTATCCGGGTCCAGGTCACAGGGGCATCAGCCTCAGCAGAGAAGCCCAGACTTCCCTCACCCCAGCCACCTGAGCCAGCTCCTCCAGGAGAATCCCGAGCTGTTCCCGAGCTGTTCCCAGGAGAACCAGGAGAACCAGGAGAACCAGGAGAACCGAGAGATACAATTCCTCCAGCATGTTCTGGGTCGACCCAGAGGTCTCCTCCCTGATGGACATGCCCGGAACACCTCCCCAGGGAAGCGTCCAGGAGGTATCCACGCGAGATGCCCGAGCCACCTCAACTGGCTCCTCTCAACATGGAAGAGCAATGGCTCTACTCGGATGTCCGAGCTTCTCACCCTATCTCTAAGTCTGAGCCCGACCACCCTACGAAGGAAACTAATTTCGGCCCCTTGTACCTGTGATCTCATTCTTTCGGTCATGACCCAAAGCTCATGACCATAAGTGTGGGTCGGAACCTAGATCAACCGGTAAATCCAGAGCTTCGCCTTCTGGCTTAGCTCCCTCTTCACCACAACCGATCAGTTTAGCACCCGCATTACAATACTGCGGATGTTTCCCCAATCCGCTTGTCACCCTCCCACTCCATCCTTCCATCACTCTTGAATAAGATCCCAAGGTACTTAAACTCCTCCACCTGAGGCAGGACCTTCCCCCCAACCCGGAGAGGACACTACCCTTTTCCGGCTAAGAACCATGGTCTCAGACTTGGAGGTGCTTCATCTCAGCTGCTTCACACTCGGTTGCGAACTGATCCAGTGAGAGCTGGAGGCCGCTGCTTGATGGAGCCAAGAGGACCACATCAAACACAAAAAGCAGAGATGAGATCCTCCCGCCACCAAACTTGACCCCCTCCCCCACCCGGCCTAGAAATTTTGTCCATAAAGGTTATGAACAGAACCGGTGACAAAGGGCATCCCTGGCGGAGTCCAACCCTCACCGGGAAACGGGCCAACTTACTACCAGCTATGCGGACCAATCTCTTGCTCCTTCGGTACCGGGACTGAGTGGTCCCCAGTAGGAAACCATCCACCCCATACTCCTGGAGTGCCGTCCACAGGATACCTCTTGGAACATGGTCATACACCTTTTCCAAATCCACAAAACACATGTGGACTGGTTGAGCATACTTCCATGCTCCCTCCAGCACCCCTGCGAGGGTCAAGAGCTGGTCCACTGTTCCACGTCTGGGACGAAAACCTCACTGCTCCTCCTGGATCCGAGGTTCGACCACCTTTCCTTTCCAGCACCCTGAAGTAGACCTTACCGTGGCTCTGTGATCCCACGATAGTTGGAACTCACCCTCTGGTCCCCTTTCTTAAAGATGGGAACCACCACCCTCGGGATGTAGTTGAAGCTCTACCGGAGGTGCGAGTTGAAGATCTGCCTGACAGGTTCTTATGCCAGACATTCGCAGCAGACCCCCACTACTTGTTTGGGACTTCCAGGTCGGCGCGGCGTCTTCCCCTGCCATCTGATCCAACTCACCACCAGGTAGTGGTCGTTAGACAGGTTCTGCACCTCTCTTCACCCGAGTGTACAAAACACATGTAGGTCTGATAATATGACTACAAAGTCCATCATCAACCAGCGACCTAGGATGTCCTGATGCCAAGTGAACCGATGGACATCCCTATGTTTGAACATGGTATTACTTATGGACAAACTGTGACTCACACAGAAGTCCAATAACTGAACACCACTCAGGTTCAGATCGGGCAGACTGTACGTCCCAGCCACTCCATTCAAAGGATACACTGTCATCGGCCACATGGGCGTTTAAGTCCCCCAGTAGGACAATAGAATCCCCTTTAGGTGTGCTTTCTAGCACCCGTCCCAGGGACTCCAAAAAGGGTGGGTATTCTGAACTGCTGTTTGGTGCATATGCACTAACAACAGTCAGCACCCGTTCCCCGACCCAAAGGCGCAGGGAAGCAACCCTTTCATCCACTGTGGTAAACCACAATATGCAGGCTGAGAGCCTAGGGACTAACAAAAAGCCAACCCCCGCCCGCCTCCTCTCCCCCAGAGCCACTACAGCAAAGAACAAGGTCCAACCCCTCTCAAGGACTCGGGTTACAGAGCTGACGCTATGTGTCGAGGCGAGGCCAACGATGTCCAGCCTCGTCCACAAGCTCCCACTCCTTCCCCGCCAGAGAAATAATTCCATTCCATGTCCCTAAAGCCAGCTTTCGTAACCGAGGATCGGACTGCCAAGGCCCCCGCCACAAAGCACCAGACCCTCCTGAATCCCCTCACAGGTGGTGAGCCCACGCGACGACACCATGGGCAAAAGCCCGGCCACCAGGTGCTCGTCTATGGGCCCCAGCCCCAGGCCTGGCTCCAGAGTGGGACCCAGGTAACCCTTGTGATGATAAACCCAAGGATAACTGTGGACTACACATGTTATAGAAGGATGATTTGAAAGAGTTTGGTAATATATGGTGTCATAGAGGAGTTTTATGTTTAGTTACAGATAAACAAGTGCTTTTTGTTTTAGTCCTGAAATGAAAAAATGATGTTATGTTTTTGAGGTCTTTATGTATTGCTACTTTTGTTCTTGTTTTGATAAGATTCATTTAGTTTTTTCTAAAGAAAATGAATGTTTAAGGAAGAAGAGAACTTTAGTTTTTGTATCTTGTAAAAGAACATGCTTGATGTTTTTGTATTTTGTTAAAAATTGAAATGAATCAACTAAAAAAAATAATAAAAAATCTCTCTTTCGCCCTCTGTTTCTCTTTCGCTCTGTCTCAGAGGAGGAGGGGCCACTCCGACGTGTGACGTGAGAGTCACATGGAGCAGCGTATTTGTGTATTTTATGTGTATTTTTTTTATATTCACTTATATATACATTTTCTACTTTTTTATTTTCACAAGTAAAGAGTTGTGAAGGGAAAAAAGGCAACTTTTTCAAAGAAATAAGGACAACAACAACAACAATAGTGGTGGTGGTCCTGAACTTGAGCCCAGATCCATAGACCCCTAACCCCCCAAGAGATAAGACCAGTAATAGTGGTTCAGTTTGTTTGTTTGAAGTAAAACTACTGGTTGAATTCATATTTAATTCAAATGTAGTTTATATAATATAGTTAATATAATTTAGTTAATATAATATACACTCAACAAAAATATAAACGCAACACTTTTGTTTTTGCTCCCATTTTTCATGAGATGGACTCAAAGATCTAAAATTAATTCCAGATCCACAATATTACCATTTCTCTCAAACATTGTTCACAAATCTGTCTAAATGTGTGATAGTGAGCACTTGTACTTTGCTGAGATAATCCATCCCACCTCACAGGTGTGCCACATCAAGATGCTGATCTGACATCATGATTAGTGCACAGGTGTGCCTTATACTGCCCACAATAAAAGGCCATTCTGAAATGTACAGTTTTTTTGCTTTATTGGGGGTCTGGGGACTCAGAACCAGTCAGTATCTGGTGTGACCACCATTTGCCTCATGCAGTTCAACACATCTTCTTCACATAGAGTTTATCAGATTGTCAATTGTGTCCTGTGGAATGTTGGTCCACTCCTCTTCAATGGCTGTGGGAAGTTGCTGGATATTAGTGGGAACTGGTACACGCTGTCGAATACGCCGGTCAAGCACATCCCAAAAATGCTTAATGGGTGACATGTCCGGTGAGTATGCTGGCCATGCAAGAACTGGGACATTTTCAGCTTCCAAGAATTGTGTACAGATCCTTACAACATGGGGCCGTGCGTTATCTTACTGAAACATGAGGTGATGTTCATGGATGTATGGCACAACAATGGGCCTCAGGATCTCATCACGGTATCTCTGTGCATTCAAAATGCCATCCATAAAATGCACCTGTGTTCTTCGTTCTTCATAATATAGTTAATATAATATAGTTTATATAATATAGTTAATATAATATAGTTAATATAATATAGTTAATATAATATAGTTAATATAATGTAGTTAATATAATATAGTTAATATAATATAGTTTATATAATATAGTTTATATAATATAGTTAATATAATGTAGTTAATATAATATAGTTAATATAATATAGTTAATATAATGTAGTTAAAATAATATAGTTAATATAATATAGTTAATATAATATAGTTAATATAATGTAGTTAATATAATGTAGTTTATATAATGCAGAATACAATGTGATGCAGAATATACATAATATTTTGTGAAAAGTAGGTCAAAGTTGACATTTTTTATGAACTTTTAAAAGATTTTTCCCTCTTTAAGTATAATGGGGGTTAGTTAAGGTGTATGTAGCAGAAAAACTACTAAGTTAATTCATAGTGAATTTAGTTTATAGATTGCTAGTGATGCCAGAATAGAAGTAAATTCACCAATGTTGTGAGCTGGGGTTTTTTCTTTTGCTGGATTTTTTTTTACTAATTCTAAATTTGTATTGTATTTTATTATTACAACAGACAAACATCAAAGCCAACAGACAGAATGGTTACTGGTTTATAGAATACAGTGGCACTGGCTCCTTATCCTTTTTGTTGCTGTTGTGCCTGTTAAACACAAGATGGCAAGAGTTTTCCAGCTCTGTGCAACAACCAAAAGTCACTTCTTCTAACTATCACACAATTCTATTATTTAATTCATTCCTGTATTATTGTTAGGATCAGTCGTAAACTGGACAAAACAATAAGTGGAGGTGACATATACCAGATACAGATCTGGAAATAGTTAGTGGACACTCCATGTATTAATACTATATGACCCATAGTATTCACTCACCTGCAGTGATATATATACTGAGGTTACATCCCATTTATAATACAGACTTAAAGTTAGTGTGTGTGTGTGTGTGTGTGTGTGTGTGTGTGTGTGTGTGTGTGTGTGTGTGTGTGTTTGTGTGTGTGTGTGTGTGTTTGTGTGTTTGTGTGTATGTGTGTGTGTGTGTGTGTGTGTGTGTGTGTGTGTTTGTGTGTGTGTGTGTGTGTGTGTGTGTGTGTGTTTGTGTGTGTGTGTGTGTGTGTGTGTGTGTGTGTGTGTGTTTGTGTGTGTGTGTGTGTGTGTGTGTGTTTGTGTGTGTGTGTGTGTGTGTGTGTGTGTGTGTGTGTGTGTGTTTGTGTGTGTGTGTGTGTGTGTGTGTGTGTGTGTGTTTGTGTGTGTGTGTGTGTGTGTGTGTGTGTGTTTGTGTGTGTGTGTGTGTGTGTGTGTGTGTGTGTGTGTGTGTGTGTGTGTGTGTGTGTTTGTGTGTGTGTGTGTGTGTGTGTGTGTGTGTGTGTGTGTTTGTGTGTGTGTGTGTGTGTGTGTGTGTGTTTGTGTGTGTGTGTGTGTGTTTGTGTGTTTGTGTGTGTGTGTGTGTGTGTGTGTGTGTGTGTGTATGTGTGTGTGTGTTTGTGTGTGTGTGTGTGTGTGTGTGTGTGTGTGTGTGTGTGTGTTTGTGTGTGTGTGTGTGTGTGTGTGTGTGTGTGTGTGTGTGTGTGTGTGTGTGTTTGTGTGTGTGTGTGTGTGTGTGTGTGTGTGTGTGTGTGTGTGTGTGTGTGTTTGTGTGTGTGTGTGTGTGTGTGTGTGTGTGTGTGTGTTTGTGTGTGTGTGTGTGTGTTTGTGTGTTTGTGTGTGTGTGTGTGTGTGTGTGTGTGTGTGTGTATGTGTGTGTGTGTTTGTGTGTGTGTGTGTGTGTGTGTGTGTGTGTGTTTGTGTGTGTGTGTGTGTGTGTGTGTGTGTGTGTGTGTGTGTGTGTGTGTGTTTGTGTGTGTGTGTGTGTGTGTGTGTGTTTGTGTGTGTGTGTGTGTGTGTGTGTGTGCAGGGTCAGTGTTAGTCATAGTCAGACTAGGCGGTCGCCTAGGGCACTAGATGTTTGAGCACCATGAAGGTGGAAAAGCGCTATATAAGTGCAGTCCATTTACCATTTACCATTTAGATGTCTTGGAGGCACCAAATCCCACAGAAATAGAATATTAATGGGCTGTATTTTCTGGACTATAAGTTGAACTGAAAAGACTTTAAGTTTGGGTTAAATCTGGTTGTGCTTAATGACTGGGAGTTTTGTCTTTTCATCTGATAACTCTGCCTTTTTAACATAATTTTGTTTTTATTTTTCAGCTTGTAGTACTTAATTTTATTTTTTATTTATTTTTATTACTTAACTAATTTCTGCTAATTGTATTTTATTCGACTTGCATGCCCTTATGTTTCAACTTTTTGAGCTGATGGTGCTGTAAATTTCTCCTTGGAGATCAATAAAGTATCTATCTATCTATCTATCTATCTATCTATCTATCTATCTATCTATCTATCTATCTATCTATCTATCTATCTATCTATCTATCTATCTATCTATCTATCTATCTATCTATCTATCTATCTATCTATCTATCTATCTATCTATCTATCTATCTATCTATCTATCTATCTATCTATCTATCTATCTATCTATCTATCTATCTATCTGTCTGTCTATCTATCTATCTATCTATCTATCTATCTATCTATCTATAATTTGGCGTTTCTGTAAACCTTTTAAAAAAAATGGTCCATTTGGATTCATGAACCTGAATGAAGAATCATCTATGGGACGTTCTGATGAAAGAAATAAAACAGACACCATGTGGATAGAGTATAAAAATATCTACTGTATATCCTGTAACCTGAGTTAGTAAGGTCGTCTCCAGAAGATTTCAAAATGAAATAAATACATTACAAAGCAGACTGAAAGGTTTCCAAAACTCAATCCCTTCAATGCATGGAACTAAACTGCAGCCAAACTAGTGTAAATAGTTTCTCACATTTTCTAGATTTAAATTTTCCGGCTTTGTTTGTAAGTACGTCAGTTATTTTAGCTGCATCTGCTAGAGATGAAAAAAAACAAAAAACTCTTACTTCCTAATTTAAAAAAATCAATATAATCTATGAAATCCAACGTAAAAAGTGCAGCCTTTCTTAAACTAAGGTGTTTAATACATATATTTGTTTCATTTATTGTTTTGTATTTTGTAGTTATTTGTGTAAAATAAAATATATTCAATAAATAAGAATAATAATGATATTATAATATGAAGGACTAAGTGTAAAAATAAAATAAATAAATATGTCATTAATTAAAATTGGAATTAAATTGATAAATGTGTTATTAAATGTGTCATTAATTCATTAAAATACAGATTATTTTGAGGTAAAAACATATATTATCATTTCACTAATTAATGAATTACTTATTTCCTGGTCCTTGTGTTGCAGTGGATCATGAATTTATTTTAGCTGTTAATGTTGCCCATCAAAGTCAGTAGGCGGAGCAAGGGTCGGTTCTGGTCAATGTGGTCCCCTAGGCCAACACTAGGCCAACACTAGGCCAACACTAGACCAACATTAGACCAACACTGTGCCAACACTGGGCCAACATTAGACCAACATTAGACCAACATTAGACCAACACTGTGCCAACACTGGGCCAACATTAGACCAACATTAGACCAACACTGTGCCAACACTGGGCCAACATTAGACCAACACTGTGCCAACACTGGGCCAACATTAGACCAACATTAGACCAACATTAGACCAATATTAGACCAACACTGGGCCAACACTGGGCCAACATTAGACCAACATTAGACCAATATTAGACCAACATTAGACCAACACTGGGCCAACACTATGCAAAAAGTAGGCCAACACTACGCTAACACGAGGTGAACACTAGGCCAAAACTAGGCCTACATTAGGCCAACACTAGACCAACACTAGGCCAAAACTAGGCCAACACTAGGCCAACACTAGGCCAACACTAGACCAACACCCCTCTTTCCTTTTAGTGTAATTCTAAATGATCATGTGTAAACATAGTGTCCTACATGTGATGGAGTACGTACTGAGTGTCCATGAATAATCAGTGTCAATGTTAACTTTAATGATTTATTTACTGTATTTTCACACTATAAGGTGAACTGTCAATGAATGGTTTATTTTTTTATGTTTTTCATACATAAGGTGCATTAAATGAAGATAAACAGTCAAAATAACTCTAAACCTTGTTAAGTTGTAACACAGAACAAAACACTAATTCTGATAAATCAAACGTTAAAAGAGTCAAAATTATAAGATAAAAAGTCCAAATTATTTCAGCTACTTGTTTGAAAAAATAATCTGGTAAAAGTTGAAGTACTGATTGAATTCTTTTACTTAAGTAAAAGTAAAAAAAAAAAATTTCTCAATTGCAATAAATTACAAAAGTAAAACTTTTTTTTTTCCATGAACACAATAATACTTATTTAACCAGGAAAAATCTGAAAACTTTCAAGAGTATCAAAATTAAACCCTTTAAAATTGAGTTAGTGTGTCGACATTGTGTTTGATAGGGTCACGTGTTCCTCCAGTGGAACACGCCTATAGTCCCACTTTCCCCTTTAAAGCTTCACCCATGACCTTTTTACAGGACGTGTGCTAACAGCTCTATTTAACTGCACTGTCATGAACTGTTAGCTGCAGACTCAGCACTCATTGTCATCACAATCAATTTAGATCTGCTGCTGAGGAGTAATTGAGTGTCTTTTCTGCTTCTCATTATCTGTGGAGCGTCGTCTGCTGTAATCTACAAATACACACAAGGAATTTATTAGTTAATGTGTTCAGTTAAAAAGGTTAAGAATGTCTGGATGTTCTATTGCAATATTTATGTAGCATGAAAAGTGACATCTTTGGAGCACTAAGTATTTAGTTTCATTCTTTTATAGTTATTTAAAGTTTCAGTGCTGTGTCCACAGAGTTTTAATATAATGTAAGGAGCACTTACATTATAAACTGTCACACTGAATATGAACAGAAACTAGAAAATATACAATTAGAAGATAATAAGTTATTGTCATCCTGTTACTTCCTTATTATCAGTTCCATGTGATCCTTCTATTAAGTTATTTACACCTATTTATTTTTGTTCTTTGTTCTACAACTTTCCATTTATTTCTTATTAATTTTGTCTTTATGTTTAAGTATTACTAGGTTTAATTATTACTATTATCATTCATGTTTTTCTTTACATTTGTGTTATTTTTATTTTTGCCTGTATACATGGTTGTCAGTGATGCTAGTGTTGGACCATAATGGAGACAAGTGTTGGCACTTTTTGTGTAATCCTGGTTTATATGTCAATTCATATATATATATATATATATATATATATATATATATATATATATATATATATATATATGTATGTGGTGGAGTCAGTGCTCTGACTCTGTGGTGCTGGTGAATGCACCTGTAGTCGGCCCGCCTCCCAATCAATTATCCAATCAGCACCTGGGCTATATAAACACCCAGTGAGCAGGTGTTCATTGCACTGACTCCTGCTCCTGCTGTGGATGGTGGCAGTGCAGTTGCTGGATTGGCAGTTGTGAGGACAGCAGACCAGCTCTGACCCAAGGTGGATCCTTTTTTGTTTCCTGCTGTTTTGTTTTGCTTTTTTTTTTTCCTTAGTTGCATTGTTTTGCCTTTTTATTAGTTATAATATTTTTCCATTTACATTATTTTGCCCTTTAAATTGGTTTTGCCTTTATTTAGTTCTAGTAGTATGTCAGTAGTTTTTCATTTTTGGTTCTCCACCCTACCTGTTAGTATTTAGACCTTAAAAGGACTGGGTTGTGGTTGCATTAGTGTTTTTTTTCTATACATTTGTTTTTAGTAGGGAAGAGTGGTGGGGGAGGCTAGGCACCCTGGGTGAGGTTCCTACACTTTTTTGCATGCGAGTAAGCGCACTGGGACACTACTATGGGATGCACTTGTTTGTAGTGATTGAGGTGAGATTGATGTGCAGCACCAGTAAGTATTGGTAGCACCCCACTACATAGTCTGCCTCCCCTCTGGTGGTCTCTGTCCCCTATATTTACCTGTTTAATTTGGTATTTGAATTTTAACCATTTTAATCTCATTTTTAGATTCTATTATTAGGGCCCTCTTTTAAATTCTGTAATAAAGTATTTGCACTTTCCACCTATTCACTTTTAATTGTCAATCATTCCTTTCTTTTGCAGCTTTAATTAATTTTCATGATTTTATTAATAAAACCTTTTTTAATTATTTAAGAAACTGAGTCTCTGTCCTTCTACAGAATCAAACCTGTGTCCTCCTGTTTATCCCTACATAATTTGGAATATATTTCCTGGGGTGCAAGTCCCCAGGTGGCGTTGTCTGTTTCACCTATTTCCTAATACTACACCTAGTAACATTACTTATCACTATCCCCCATCCCCCGCTCGTCTTGCCACATTCATTCATATATATATATATATATATATATATATATATATATGGTCTGGTTTTGGACATAGATCCCACTTCAGCTGGTGCCTACCAGCCACTGTGGGGTTTCTGGGAGACCCTCTGACACACATGTGTAACTCCTGTGGTTCCAGATGGGTCAGGTGGGTTACCGACATCACAGCTGACCCCTGGCACCGGTTGTACGTGGGCTAGGCCCCACCCGGGTGACGCGACGTGGTTGGCGCACCGGGGAAAAGGCGTCCCGTCCCTCCAGAGCCCTCTAACTCTAACCTGGAGGAGAGAAGGTGCCGTGAGTCTGGGAGGTGGAGAAGTCCAGGTGGAGGGTTCACTACCTTCACCACCTTCACCACCAGACCCTTCCTAGCCGACCTAGAGCCAGTCGCGTCACACTGCTGTGGAGAAAATGCACCTGGCGGGGGCACAAGCTAGACCCGGGGACGAGGTCCCATGAGGGACCAGCACCAACTCAGACCCACTGAGGTTGAATCCTTCTGCTTAGTAATATAATTACCATCTGGAATGAGGGTCATAACATCCAACACAAGCTGTTTTCTGTGAAAAAATAAATAAATGTAATGAACCCTGTATATATCATATCATATATTTGATCACTGTAACCAAACTCTGACCGGTAATACTGCTCTACAATATTTCCAAATGTATCTGCTTCACACATTAGATATATTTCATCATGGACTTTGTGTGCTCTTGGGGGGGCCCTCGTGGTGCGGGAGCCCCTGAGCAGCTACATACGTCGGGTATGCCTTGGGTCGGCCCAACCCTGTATGAGTCTGCAATTCATCTGACGACTGAACATATATAGGCCGTGCAGTTTGCATGTTTCTCTCCCCGTGTCTAGATGGGTTTTCTCCAGGTGCTCCGGTTTCCTCCATCACCCGAATATATGTTTGTTCGGGCAAAATCCTCCAGCAGGTGATTTTGACCATTAGCCTGGTTCTACAGCTGGAGATGGTTCCCTGGGCGCTGCCCATGGGTGCCCACTGCTCCATACAGGTGCCCCAATGGCATGAAGGATGGGTTAAATGCAGAGGACACATTTCATTGGCCAATGTATAATGAGAAATAAAGTACTTTAACCACCACACCCTAACCACTACACCGCCGTGCTAACCACTGGACCACCATGCTAACCACTGCACCACCGTGCTAACAACAGCACCGCCGTGCTAACCACTGGACCACCATGCTAACCAGTGCACCGCCGTGCTAACCACTGCACCACAATGCCAACCACTGCACCACCATGCTAACCACTGCACCACCGTGTTAACAACAGCACCGCCGTGCTAACCACTGGACCACCGTGCTAACTACTGCACCACCATGCTAACCACTGCACCACCATGCCAACCACTGCACCACCATGTTAACCACTGCACCACCATGCTAACCACTGCACCACCGTGTTAACAACAGCACCGCCGTGCTAACCACTGGACCACCGTGCTAACCACTGCACCACCGTGTTAACAACAGCACCGCCGTGCTAACCACTAGACCACCGTGCTAACCACTGCACCACCGTGCTAACCACTGCACCACCATGTTAACCACTGCACCACCGTGCTAACCACTGCACCACCGTGCTAACCACTGCACCACCGTGCTAACCACTGCACCACCATGTTAACCACTGCACCACCGTGCTAACCACTGCACCACCGTGCTAACCACTGCACCACCGTGCTAACCACTGCACCACTGTGCTAACCACTGCACCACCGTGCTGCCCTTTGTTGGGTGAGAATAATAAAAAAAAATGTTTCAAACTAAACAGGAATTAAAACCATAACAACAATCAGAGTGTTTTTTCTGTTTGTGTTTTTAAATAAAGTTATCCATTTTGAGCGCAGGCTGTTTTCATTGATCATTCCTCTGTAGTCACACCAGCTCTTAATGGCCTCACAGCCATGAATATTAGATACATTTCCCTTCACCCTATCTGTGCAAATATGATGAGCCAGCTGGTCATAAAACAACAGGGCCGTATCTATATGAGTTAGTGGAGGTCTGGGGGGAAAAACCCCAAAAGGGATCACACTGTTTTACTTTAATACACAAGTACCTGTGTACACGTCCACAAACACACTCAAATGGAAATGTTATTCAACTTGTACTTATTTTTTACTATAATGCTGTGCGTAAAAGTAGAATTTTGTGTTGATGTGTGATTTTAGTTTTATTTATTTATTTCCTTTTTATGCATTAGTGGAAGCATGTTTTTTTTTAGGCATAGCAGATATTCTCCTGAGTGACATTAGTGTCAATATTACAGGGATGCTGAGCTACAACCCATTATGGCTGAGAGAATATATGAACAGAGACGATAGAGAAAAGGAGGAAGAGGTGGGAGTGAAAGACAAAGAAGGGGGAGAGGTGAGAGAGAGGAAGAGGAGGGTGTAACGGAGAAAAAAGAGTGAAATAGAGGAGGGCATTAGCGTCTTCATCACAGTGTTCACAGGATCTGCTGCTCATCACTGACCAAACGTCTTATTTATTCATTTATTTGTCTTGTTATAGTGTTGGAATCTTCTATTTCTTCTCTTTCTTCTTGGTGGAAAATGTTGTGACAGAAGTTTGATAAATGTGACTGATGTACGGCTTTATGACAGTCAACTGTTTTTATATGGAACTGTAAAGACTGGTAGTTTAGAAAGAAGTTGTGTGGGTTTTTGACACACAGGCGGCGATATGGCGGGGGACCTGGTGGTGGGAATACTTTATAACTTATTACTACCACTGCTCCTGCTGACAGGTGAGATGTTTATTTTATTTCCGAATTTTTGCTGTTAGAAATTGATTGTTCAGTTCAGTTTTATTTCGATCACACAATAATCATCAAAACATCATTGAAAATGGTCAACAACATTTTTGTTTCTTGTACTGGAAAAGGAGGTGAAACTTATAAACTCCACCCCCTTTTACAAACTAAAATCCAATAGATACTGCATTAACACACTATATATTTTTATTGTCTATTTATCATTAGCACAAAGCATCCGTAACCATTTATAAAAATCTTATTTATAAGTTCATCTCATACAATCTGATATAATCAACTATAAATTCATTCACTTTCACTATAAATTAACTACAAATACAATAGATATGATTCTATCCCCTAACCATGATAGTTTTATTGCAATATAAGATTTATTCACCTGTTCTTCTACCTTATAACTAAATATTCACTTATTCATTATACTAGTTTTATAAAAAATTTTTTTATTAGATTCTAATCCAGATTATTCCACAGATGTTCCCCAAACGCAAATGTAGTTGTTTCTTTCTTTAAAAAAAACAACAAATATATAATCAAGTATACATGTAAATGAAATTATTACTCATTATTATTATTATTTATTATAGTGATGCAGCAATCGGCATTTTTTGTCCTGATCACCAAAAAACTTGATCTGTCAATCACTGCTGATCACTGAAGGAATTTTAAATGTCTTTAAATTTAAATAAGGATAGTTATAGCCTTAGATTAAACTATTTAACAGTTACACCTAGGGCAGAAACTATCAAATATTTGTGTAATTGAGTATTCTGTCGATTTTTTTCATCGATTAATCGAGTAATCTGATCAATTCCATTTTTTAAAAACCATTTAACTTAACAAAGCAGTGAGTGAAACTAAAAAAAAACACTTTGGGATTTGTTTGTTTTTACTATAGTTTAGACTTTTGTTATTTTCCTCCACAGCAAAACATTTACCTGAAATAATGTCTGAGCTGTTAAAGGGTTAAAGTAGACCAGTTAAAGGGTTAAAGTAGACCAGTTAAAGGGTTAAAGTAGACCAGCTAAAGGGTTAAAGTCGACCAGTTAAAGGGTTAAAGTAGACCAGTTAAAGGGTTAAAGTAGACCAGCTAAAGGGTTAAAGTCGACCAGTTAAAGGGTTAAAGTAGACCAGTTAAAGGGTTAAAGTAGACCAGTTAAAGGGTTAAAGTAGACCAGTTAAAGGGTTAAAGTAGACCAGCTAAAGGGTTAAAGTCGACCAGTTAAAGGGTTAAAGTAGACCAGTTAAAGGGTTAAAGTAGACCAGCTAAAGGGTTAAAGTCGACCAGTTAAAGGGTTAAAGTAGACCAGTTAAAGGGTTAAAGTAGACCAGTTAAAGGGTTAAAGTAGACCAGTTAAAGGGTTAAAGTAGACCAGCTAAAGGGTTAAAGTCGACCAGTTAAAGGGTTAAAGTAGACCAGTTAAAGGGTTAAAGTAGACCAGTTAAAGGGTTAAAGTAGACCAGTTAAAGGGTTAAAGTAGACCAGTTAAAGGGTTAAAGTAGACCAGTTAAAGGGTTAAAGTAGACCAGTTAAAGGGTTAAAGTAGACCAGCTAAAGGGTTAAAGTCGACCAGTTAAAGGGTTAAAGTAGACCAGTTAAAGGGTTAAAGTAGACCAGCTAAAGGGTTAAAGTAGACCAGCTAAAGGGTTAAAGTAGACCAGTTAAAGGGTTAAAGTAGACCAGCTAAATGGTTAAAGTAGACCAGTTAAAGGGTTAAAGTAGACCAGTTAAAGGGTTAAAGTAGACCAGTTAAAGGGTTAAAGTAGACCAGTTAAAGGGTTAAAGTAGACCAGCTAAATGGTTAAAGTAGACCAGTTAAAGGGTTAAAGTAGACCAGTTAAAGGGTTAAAGTAGACCAGTTAAAGGGTTAAAGTAGACCAGTTAAAGGGTTAAAGTAGACCAGTTAAAGGGTTAAAGTAGACCAGCTAAATGGTTAAAGTAGACCAGTTAAAGGGTTAAAGTAGACCAGTTAAAGGGTTAAAGTAGACCAGTTAAAGGGTTAAAGTAGACCAGTTAAAGGGTTAACATAGACCAGTTAAATGGTTAAAGTAGACCAGTTAAAGGGTTAAAGTAGACCAGTTAAAGGGTTAAAGTAGACCAGTTAAAGGGTTAACATAGACCAGTTAAATGGTTAAAGTAGACCAGTTAAAGGGTTAACGTAGACCAGCTAAAGGGTTAAAGTAGACCAGTTAAAGGGTTAAAGTAGACCAGCTAAAGGGTTAAAGTAGACCAGTTAAAGGGTTAAAGTAGACCAGTTAAAGGGTTAAAGTAGACCAGTTAAAGGGTTAACATAGACCAGTTAAAGGGTTAAAGTAGACCAGTTAAAGGGTTAAAATAGACCAGTAAAAGGGTTAAAGTAGACCAGTTAAAGGGTTAAATTAGGCCAGTTAAAGTAGACCAGTTAAAGGGTTAAAGTAGACCAGTTAAATGGTGAAAGTAGACCAGTTAAAGGGTTAAAGTAGACCAGTTAAATGGTGAAAGTAGACCAGTTAAAGGGTTAAAGTAGACCAGTTAAAGGGTTAAAGTAGACCAGCTAAAGGGTTAAAGTCGACCAGTTAAAGGGTTAAAGTAGACCAGTTAAAGGGTTAAAGTAGACCAGTTAAAGGGTTAAAGTAGACCAGTTAAATGGTGAAAGTAGACCAGTTAAAGGGTTAAAGTAGACCAGTTAAAGGGTTAAAGTAGACCAGTTAAAGGGTTAAAGTAGACCATTTAAAGGATTAAAGTAGACCAGTTAAAGGGTTAAAGTAGACCAGTTAAAGTAGACCAGTTAAAGGGTTAAAGTAGACCAGTTAAAGGGTTAAAGTAGATCAATCAATAAAAAGGGACGAGGGAAGACTGAGGTGTTTTCAGTTCGTGCATCTGCGCTGTTGCCCCTGGATGTGTGAAGCAGTTATAGTCTAATAATTAACTACCTTGGTAGATTTGATAACAATAATTACAACACGTGAGGCTACATGCTAACAGATGCTAGTACTCATCAGTGAGGATACATGCTAACAGATGCTAGTACTCACCAGTGAGGCTACATGCTAACAGATGCTAATACTGACCAGTTAGCAAAACATAGTTATGGTCTGAGTCTGCTTTGACGAAGTGTCGTTGAAATGTGGATGTGTTCGGTTCAGATGTTGTAATGAATACGAAAGTGCTAGGCTAATGCTAAAGCTATTTAGCCATTAGCACAGTGTTGTTTACACTTGTTTCTCTATCAATCGTTGCAGCGCCACTTTGTTAGGCCCGCCCTCTGACTCTATACTTCACTGTGATTGGTCGACCAGTTTCAGGGAAATCTAGACAAAAGTTACATTAAGGGAAACTAGACTACTACGATAGAACATTAGATTTACTGATGCTAGGAGGAGCTAGCGTGGCAAGGCTACTACGATAGAACATTAGATTTACTGATGCTAGGAGGAGCTAGTGTGGCTAGGCTACTACGATAGAACATTAGATTTACTGATGCTAGGAGGAGCTAGCGTGGCAAGGCTACTACGATAGAACATTAGATTTACTGATGCTAGGAGGAGCTAGTGTGGCTAGGCTACTACGATAGAACATTAGATTTACTGATGCTAGGAGGAGCTAGAGTGGCTAGGCTACTACGACAGAACATTAGATTTACTGATGCTAGGAGGAGCTAGCGTGGCTAGGCTACTAAGATAGAACATTAGATTTACTGATGCTAGGAGGAGCTAGCGTGGCTAGGCTACTACGATAGAACATTAGATTTACTGATGCTAGGAGGAGCTAGTGTGGCTAGGCTACTACGATAGAACATTAGATTTACTGATGCTAGGAAGAGCTAGGGTGGCTAGGCTACTACGATAGAACATTAGATTTACTGATGCTAGGAGGAGCTAGCGTGGCTAGGCTACTATGATAGAACATTAGATTTACTCATGCTAGGAGGAGCTAGCGTGGCTAGGCTACTACGATAGAACATTTGATTTACTGATGCTAGGAGAAGCTAGCGTGGCTAGGCTACTATGATAGAACATTAGATTTACTGATGCTAGGAGGAGCTAGCGTGGCTAGGCTACTAAGATAGAACATTAGATTTACTGATGCTAGGAGAAGCTAGCGTGGCTAGGCTACTACGATAGAACATTAGATTTACTGATGCTAGGAGGAGCTAGTGTGGCTAGGCTACTACGATAGAACATTAGATTTACTGATGCTAGGAGGAGCTAGTGTGGCTAGGCTACTACGATAGAACATTAGATTTACTGATGCTAGGAGGAGCTAGTGTGGCTAGGCTACTACGATAGAACATTAGATTTACTTTTTTTTTTTTTTTTTGTCTGCATTTTTTCTCATTGTTTAACTCCACAGAGAGGGTGTCAACATTGTTTGAGATCAATGCATTTTTTAGTCTTGCAGCCAAATATTTTAATATTTAGTGCATGTGTGTGACCATCACCGGTCCTCCCTGAAAGCTGAGCAGACATCCTTTATTAGAACTCTCTATTATAAGCCAGGGAGGGCAGTGCTACACCTCAGTGATGTGTGGAGGAAACAAAGACTGGACAGGACAGACAGGACGAACAGGGAAAGAAGTTAATAGGCGGTGCTATTGCAGTTAAAAGATTGAAAGGTGGTGTGTTATTCCCAACTTTTAACTGTCCATCAATAAAAATAAATAAATCGAAAAAAGAGAAGAAAACCAAAACAGCACAAAAGAAAAAGACAGCCAATAAATAAATAATTAAACAAAAACGGTACTGAGCATCATAGTTGTGGATGACTTGATAGTGTAAAATAGAATGCAATAGAATAGAACAGAACAAGCCAGAGGGGGACACCAGTGCAAGAAGAGAATGAGTTTAGGGTAGAAATCCTGGAGAGATTCTCAGCACATTCTGGCGGGTCCCATCATTCACTGAAATGGAACTCAGCAGTAGCTGGCAAGACCCGATCAAACATGCAAGTGTGAAGGACCCCGAAGCCCAGATTAGATTTACTGATGCTAGGAGGAGCTAGTGTGGCTAGGCTACTATGATAGAACATTAGATTTACTGGCGCTAGGAAGAGCTAGCGTGGCTAGGCTAACGACAGTGTATTAGGGCCATATAATGAAATAAAACGCTTGTCACTATTAGAATAAAGTAATTTTATTTCAAGAATAAAGTCAGTATATAATGACAATAAAGTCATAGTTATAGAAAAACTCATTATTTAACAAAAATAATGTTATATTTTGAGAATAAACTCATAATATAACAAGAATAAACCAAACCTGTACAAACTGGCTTCAAAGTCCTCACATTAATAATAATATGTTAATGGTGGGCGGAGCTAATAGGCTCAGTATTTAACTGTGCGTAACCCCAAAAAGAAAGTATAACTTCACAAAATGTTCCAAGTTCTCCATTATCTGATGAGTAGATACCACTTTATTCTCATTATATAATGACTTTATTCTCAAAATATAACAACTTCATTCTTGTTAAATAATGTTTTTTTTTTAAACTATGGCTTTGGCCATGGGGGGTGAGGTGGAAATAGAACTGTTGAAGGGAGAACAGACTTAAACAAACTGAACAAAATGATAGACGCTAAAACCAAACCAAACCTGGGAGTAGATCAGACAGTCTGTGGTGATGAACAAATGTCCAGGTTATGGAGTTGACAAACTGAGTGTTTTCCCTTCAACATAGAGTCCTCTTTCCACCTCACCCCTCATGAACACTTTATTCTCATTAAAAAATGAGATATGACTTGTGGTGTGTCCCCTCTACTGTCTGTGTGGTGTGTCCCCTCTACTGTCTGTGTGGTGTGTCCCTTCTACTGTCTGTGTGGTGTGTCCCCTCTACTGTCTGTGTGGTGTGTCCCCTCTACTGTCTGTGTGGTGTGTCCCCTCTACTGTCTGTGTGGTGTGTCCCCTCTACTGTCTGTGTGATGTGTCCCCTCTACTGTCTGTGTGGTGTGTCCCTTCTACTGTCTGTGTGATGTGTCCCCTCTACTGTCTGTGTGGTGTGTCCCCTCTACTGTCTGTGTGATGTGTCCCCTCTACTGTCTGTGTGGTGTGTCCCCTCTACTGTCTGTGTGGTGTGTCCCTTCTACTGTCTGTGTGGTGTGTCCCCTCTACTGTCTGTGTGGTGTGTCCCCTCTACTGTCTGTGTGGTGTGTCCCCTCTACTGTCTGTGTGGTGTGTCCCCTCTACTGTCTGTGTGGTGTGTCCCCTCTACTGTCTGTGTGGTGTGTCCCCTCTACTGTCTGTGTGGTGTGTCCCTTCTACTGTCTGTGTGGTGTGTCCCCTCTACTGTCTGTGTGGTGTGTCCCCTCTACTGTCTGTGTGGTGTGTCCCCTCTACTGTCTGTGTGGTGTGTCCCCTCTACTGTCTGTGTGATGTGTCCCCTCTACTGTCTGTGTGGTGTGTCCCCTCCACTGTTTGTGTGGTGTGTCCCCTCTACTGTCTATGTGGTGTGTCCCCTCCACTGTTTGTGTGGTGTGTCCCTCTACTGTATGTGTGGTGTGTCCCCTCTACTGTCTGTGTGGTGTGTCCCCTCTACTGTCTATGTGGTGTGTCCCCTCCACTGTTTGTGTGGTGTGTCCCTCTACTGTATGTGTGGTGTGTCCCCTCCACTGTTTGTGTGGTGTGTCCCCTCTACTGTCTATGTGGTGTGTCCCCTCCACTGTTTGTGTGGTGTGTCCCTCTACTGTTTGTGTGGTGTGTCCCTCTACTGTATGTGTGGTGTGTCCCCTCTACTCTGACCTACATTAAAGCTGGTGTTAAGGCCCAGTAGAACTAACTGTCAGTTGGTGTCAGTGTATGTAGTCTGTAGAACCACGGTTCTCAAACTGGGGTCCGCAGACCCCTAGGGGGACGTGGTGCATGTCCAGGGGGTACGCGAAATTATTCACAGTTTTGTTTTTGTTTTTTTTTTTTGTTTTTTTTTTTTGTTTTTTTTTTTTTTCCTGTTTTATTTTGAAATGCAGAAGTTTTATTTTGTAGCGAGCGGGCGGAAGTAACAGCGCTGTTTGACGCTAGCTTGACTAAATTGAGACGGAGCGAGTCACAGGCTATTTTTAGCCACCCTGCAGTGAACATGGATCGATTTTTGTGTCCGCCAAGTTCCTCAAGAAGTGGTAAAAGAAATGACAATGAAAATGACAATGACAAAAACAAACGCCCTAACCCTAAAAAGAGAAAGTACATTGATAGTTATATTGAGTTTGACAAGATCATCCCTCTCATTAAGTCTCTGTCTGTCTGTCTGTCTGTCTGTCTGTCTGTCTGTCACACATACACACACGGTTTTGTGTGTCTTTTGTTCCGTTTATTATTTTAAAATTATTTAAAATTGTTGTTTCTGAAGTGTTCATTTATATTATAATACCTGAAAATGTGGCTGGTTTGCACAAAAGCACTATTAAAAAAGGTTATCATTGTTTCATAATAATCATTGTTGAAGTGGTTTTTTATCATTTTCAGTATCGCCAGGATGAGGGGGGACATGGAAAAATGTCACCCCTCCAAGGGGGACCTGGGCCAAAAAAGTTTGAGAACCCCTGGTGTAGAATATAAGTAATAATACAGACACTAAAACACTGATAGCAAAGTTCAATGACAAAAACAAACTTTCTATTATTACAATTTAGTTTAAATAAATAATATTTGAGGCGGTGGTTGTCTGAAAGAATACTGAGAAGAATGTGAAGAACTAAGGTTTGAAGAATATCAAATGTTTTTAAGATAAAGGATGAGAAGAAAGTTAAGAAAAAAACTTTAGAATTTTATTGATGGAATCTTCTTATGTTTTATCCTCAGACAAACGTTCAGACAAAAGTACCAGTTTCTTTAGAAAAGAGGAAGATTTTCATATGTTTTCTGAACTTCCACCTGCTCCTCTTCAGTGGTGACTCTGAAATCCTTATTTTGTCTTTTGTTTCTTTTGTTCTGTATTTTATTTTAATTTTAACATGAACTGCTCAAATAAAAAGAACTGAATTGAAAGAAAGTTTTGTGAATCCTGCCCCAGAGGAAACCCATGTAAACACAGAAAGACCCACATGAGCCGGGCATCCAACCCGTGTCTTCTTGTTGTAAGATAATGGGTCAAGGGAGAACCCATGACATTTTGGGTAATAAAGGTCAAAGGTCAAGGTCACACTAAAGGACAACAGTTAAAACACATCAGTGGTAATATCTCGGGTTTTTTCATTCACACGGTCTGAGCTTTGACCCCTAACCCTAACCTTCAGACATCAGATGGGTCAACACCTATAACCCTAACCTTTGACCCCTAACATTACCTTCAGACATCAGATGGGTCAACACCTATAACCCTAACCTTTGACCCCTAACCTTCAGACATCAGATGGGTCAACACCTATAACCCTAACCTTTGACCCCTAACCTTCAGACATCAGATGGGTCAACACCTATAACCCTAACCTTTGACCCCTAACCCTAACCTTCAGACATCAGATGGGTCAACACCTATAACCCTAACCTTTGACCCCTAACCTTCAGACATCAGATGGGTCAACACCTATAACCCTAACCTTTGACCCCTAACCCTAACCTTCAGACATCAGATGGGTCAACACCTATAACCCTAACCTTTGACCCCTAACCCTAACCTTCAGACATCAGATGGGTCAACGCTCATCAATCCTTGGTGGACGTCCGCTGCTTTATCATTAATTTCGCTGCCTTTTTTGGTATCATGTATTTTGTTCCCCTTGATTGAAGAATAAACAAATTGTCTTTTTCTTTTCCGTCTGTCCTCAGCCTCTTCATTCCGCTACAATGGTCTGTCAGTGGTTTATTTCCTGTTTCTTCTCACTTTACCACTGCTGCCCAACCCCAGCCTGGCCACCATGAAAGGTGAGAGAAGATGTTCTACAGATAGTCATGGAAAAAAATATTAGACCACCCTTGTTTTCTTCAGACTTCAGTTAAATGTGAAAACACTTTATTATGAACTGCAAAAAAATCTGAATCTTACCACAATAACTTTCACTTGTTCCATGAGCAGATTTTTATTATTTAATTATTTATTGCCTGAATTTAATGGAAAAGAAATCACCTAAAGAGTCATTTGTTTTAGACAGTAGATTTTTTTTCCTTGAATGAAGCTAAAAGTATTATCTTGGTAAGGTTTCATGAAGTAACATTTTCCAAATCTATGTGTGTTGTTGCTAAGTTACGCACACTTCTGTGTTATGAGTAGTGCACCCTAACCTCAATAAGTTAGCAGAACTTAAAAAATGTAAGGCAATCGATTACCTCAAATTATTTTAAGTTGATGAAACTTAAAAAATAACATTTTCCAAAACTTAAAAATGTAGATGTTTATTAAAGTATATTGAAATTAAAACATTACCTATTAACCTAAGGTTCTGGACATGTGGACAGACAGAGCCAGGACATGACCCTCTGACCTTCAGTCATTGGTCGACCCTCTACCAACTGAACCACAGCCTGTGTTGAGTGATTGTCATGATAGATACTGATATCATTCTAATCATTTAATCACATCTATGTTTAGCTCATCTGGACAAAGTCACCATGAACTATTCATTTCTCAACAGATTTAAATTCTGATGATTCATTAGATCTAAGCATTAGGCACAAAACGTATCACTTTGTCGAAATTTGCTTTTGTAAACAATTTGTTTACAACTTTGTTTTTTTTTTTTCTAGTCTGTCACTAAAATCACTCGTCCCTCAATTCCCATCAGATTTCAATTCTGATTTTCTGATCTATTGAATGACAGAAGACACAGCTGTGAGGTCTGGTCAACACAGGGACATTGGAACTATGTTCACTTATATCCACAACAGTTACCCTTAATAAAATAAATATTACTTGGAAGAACAGCAGCTTAATACATTTGACTTAGTAGAACTATTACTGAAACTTTGAGTATTCACAACTGAATATATTGAATTATTCTGAACATTCAAGTTCCCAGTGTACTCCCCACACTGGCATAAACTACAAATATCTGCAACACTTTTCTGTAAGAGCCTTTAGGTCATGTGTACGACAAAGCTCAGAGTTAGAAAGAGCAATGAAATGACTTGAATATGTTTGTTGTTGTTTGTCATAATGGTGTGAAAGTTTGCAGTGAAATCCATTATAGAAGTGGAAAAAAAAAACACCCTCTGAATGATGGATCATTGGGTGCAGTTGTGCAGGTGTTAGGAGTTCAACACACAAACAGGACACACACACACACACACACACACACACACACACACATTTGTTGAATTATAGATAGATGATATATTTAGACAAGAAATGAGGGAAGTAGACTTTATTTTCCTATTGTAATAATCATTAGTGTAATGTAGTGTCTATGCAGGAGGGAGGCATTAAATCTGTAAGATGTTAAAGTGAGCAGTGTGTTTGTTATCCTCTACCTCATTTACAACCTGCTGAGCTCAGAAAAATCTAATGAACTTTGAATTGTTCTATCGATGAGGAGTAAAAAAAAAAAAAAAAAAGAGAAAAGGAGTTGATTCAAAGTAAAACAAGGCATAAAATAAAAAGAAGTAAAGTGTATGTGCTTATTGTATGTGTTTATTGCATATGTGCGTGTATTGATTAGATGAATTAAAGTATGTGAACCGCACCCTAAAGTTACTTAGTAAAGGGATGTGGCTGGAACGCTCAAATCAATTATACATAGACTGGTAATTACAGTGAGGAATTAAAAGATGTCATGTCAGCATTTTTGACAACATTTGTCTTTTGTTTCCTTTCATCTAAAAACAGTTGACCTTTCAGTCTGTCTTTGAAAGCCTCATAGATCCAACAGTTATCTTCATCCCCCCCTGATATGATCTCATTCTCCTTAAGCTAAGTGGACATCCTGTGTGTGTTTATGGAAGCACACAGGTTTAAGTGAAACGAAGCTTTTAGTAAAAATCCTTAACATCAAAAACACATTTGCTTGTTCAGCTGATGTCGAGTCAACGATTAATGCTTTTGTAATTTCATCCATAACAGTCGACTGTGTCAAAATTAGAGCATTATCAGCAATATCACCCCCCCCTCAATTTAAATTTTATTCCTTTTTTGCAAAAAACAAAAAAAAGAAAACACAAAAACGCCAACAGGACATGAATATTCAAACAAAAACTCCAGACAATAAAAAAAAAGACGGTTGCTAATTAAATATCATCTGTTACTGAGGCTGCATCCTGGTTAAACAGGTTCTATATGCACATGTACACAGGTTTTTACTTACATATGAAGTACACTGAATGTCTTTACCCAGATGTCCACTCATGTCCTCTCATGTCCACTTTTGACACTTTTGATGAAAATGTTCTTTTCCAGTCTTAATAAAGTCAATCTTTCCATTTCCTGAATATCTTTGATCCACTTTTCAGAACACGGTTGGATCCAAATGCAGGTCTCTGAAACAGTGATTGTTTAAAGCTCAGTTTATTATAATGACAATAATAATAATAATATTGTGATGAATGACTCCGTCGCTGTCTGGATGACGACCAGGTGGGATGTGTCATTAACAGCATCTATAGAACAGAACAGAAGAAACTGTCAAAACATGGAACTGGGTCAAAACCAGAGAGCCAGAGGAACATAAAGAGTAATCCAAAAGACATGACCAGGGTCCAGGAAGACAGGAAAATCCAAATGACCAACACAAAGTTGGGGGCAGACCCAGGGCTCCAGAACCATGGCTCCAGAACCAGGGCTCCAGAACCATGGCTCCGGAACCATGGTTCCAGAACCAGGGCTCCGGAACCAGGGCTCCAGAACCATGACTCCGGAACCAGGGCTCCGGAACCCTGGTTCCAGAACCAGGGCTCCGGAACCATGGTTCCAGAACCAGGGCTCCGGAACCAGGGCTCCGGAACCCTGGTTCCAGAACCAGGGCTCCGGAACCATGGTTCCAGAACCAGGGCTCCGGAACCAGGGCTCCAGAACCATGGCTCCGGAACCAGGGCTCCAGAACCAGGGCTCCAGAACCAGGGCTCCAGAACCAGGGCTCCAGAACCATGGTTCCAGATGGAGCACACGACACAGACAGAGTCATAAACAGGTCATACATGAGGGGATAAAGACGCTCATTTGGTTCATAAGAAGCAACGACAATGATTCACACAAACTTCAACAGGAAACAGGTGGAGTCAATCATACAGATTAGAGGGGCGGGGCCAAAACACCAGTGATAGGAAGTACAACAGGACAGAGTGAACATGAACCAACATGACAAAATAAAAGCCCAGACACTAACAATGACAGAAAGAACAGGAAGAAAAAAACTACCAAAATAAAACACTCAGGGTCTAAAATAAAAGTATCTTTCATCATTTATGAAAGTTCTTAAATGTTGGAGGGTCAGTCTGTAGACACTTACAGCTGAGAGACGTCCTGGCTGCTAACAAAATATTTTCAACTACACAGGAAATTTTGCAGTGTTAAATCAACACTTAAGAGAGTTTATTTAACTTCTTCTAGAGTGTATTTGGTCCCATTGTCTCCAAATTAACACTGCAAAATCTACAGTGTAGAAAAGCGCAGACCTCCACCAAGGTAGACCCCCCCCCTTTGAATGAAGAGAGGTCCACCAAGGAGGTCCATACACAGTTGTTGTTTCTTACAGACCCACATCAGTCTGTGCTTATTTTTGACCCTTTAAATAAATGATGGGCTGATATTGTACAAAATAAATACATATGCAGACTCTCCTATTTCACTATAAACTGACTTATTGATCTTGGAAAGTACTGGCATAGACACACAACCATTTAGTGTAGAATACTGAGAAACAATCTATCTATCTATCTATCTATCTATCTATCTATCCAGGGGCGCAGATAGGTTTGTGAAACTGGGGGGGACGAAGATGCCAGCTAACACCCCCCGGCCCCACCATTCTGATTGGAGGGGGGGAGTTATTACTCCTCAAAGACGAAAAATGCATTATCTTACCTAATTGTGATGTCTGATGTTCTCAAGTGCTATATACCACTGACATGACAGGATGATCAATATGTGTGTGTGTGTGTGTGTGTGTGTGTGTGTGTGTGTGTGTGTGCGCGTGTGTGTGTGCTACATGACTGCTCACTGTTTGTGTATATTTGGACTGTCAAACTTAATTACCCATCATTGGAAGAAATTATTTATTATATAAGTATTAGATAAATTATTATTATTTAATAAAGTTTATTAATGCTGATACTAATTCAAATCACTCACTAAACATACCATATGCTGTTTACAAAACTGTTTTATTTTAACACTGACTTTCAGCACACTGATTCTTTCATAAATTTCACAGGAGTGTAAAAAACATATAATGTAATTAAAACTTCTAACACACTAACAACAAACACAAAATAGGACACAGCCTCCATATACAAATTAAATTATAAATAAGATCTCTACATGAGAGTTTTCAATAATGGTCTCAAAACTGATTAAGTGAAGGATCCAAAAACCTCTCTCCTCCGATCCTTGCCCTGAATATATGTGTGGGGCATGTACAGGTGGAGGCAGAAGAAGGTGACAGTTTGGCTCTGGCCAGCTTTGTACGGTTCCTACTCTCACGGCGACATTGCTTTGAACAGAAATTGTAAAGTGATTAACTTTTTTCATCACCAGCCAATGTGGCTAGTAGATTTTTTATCTTACTCCCCTATCAGAAATTCAACTAGCCATTTTTCCCCTGACCAAATTTCATTAAATTATTTTATTTAACCTTTTCCTCTTGAAATAATTCATTTCTTTAAACATATGATCATTTTTTTTTAAATTTTCCACATTTAACTCTTAAAACTTCTTGCTTTTACATTTTCTCACCTTTCACTGTTAACACTTCTTTACTGTTCTCACCTATTTTACAATTTATACAATACATACACTCACATCTTGTTGCTCTTACATTTTCTCAATTGGTCCCCAAATAATTTCTTCAAACATGTGATAACATTTTTATTTGATTTTTTTTGCATTTTCACATTTAACTCCTAACTTCTTTACTTTTTATCTCCACTGTCCCCACTGTAAACATACACTCACATTACATCTTGGTGTTGTTATAAACTTTCTTAAACCATCTCATTTCCTTAGCCTATTTGTGGTCTCACCAACTGACCAAAGATAACACCAAATCCTCATATAAGCCCGTTATGATCAATTCATTTGGGCTTATTAGCATTCCTGTCAAACACACAAGTAGGCTGTAGGCGCACTGGCGCGCGCAATGGCACGCGTGCTAGTACGTGCCATTGCGCGCACCAGTGCGCTGCCAGAACGCGTTCTGTAACACGTGATATAATAAACACAACGCGTGGCTATGTGAACACTTTGGCTTTGCCATAGGGGCGCTGCCTGGGCCGAAGCAAGCAAGACAGGAAACAAAAGACAGGGGAAGGATAAAAAAAAAAATAGGACGGTCATATGGTGGCGCCCCATAGAGGATTGTTACAACCGGGTCTGCACTCGCCAACAGCCAAAGTGGCTAGTAAGTTGTTTTTTTACCCACCAAAATGGATTTTCACCCGCATTTGGCGGGTTGGTGGGTGTTAATTTAGAGCCCTGGTGATAACGTAAAGTAACAGTTTACTTACAGCTGTTGCTCTTTGAAAAAAAAACAACACATGATCGTTTTCTGCTTTTTAGCTCGCCTCATTATTCCATGCCGTGTTGGGGTCCTCCTGAACGTGCACCCTGGCTGTCCAAGTAATGCCTGTCAGACTGTTTGTAACCATGGCAACCAAAGTTAACGACGATGCCGCCGCACAGCGCAATAACCGAGTCACGTTATTATGTATGTTAATTCATATTTTGGTTTCTTCGTGATGCTTGACTAAGTAAGAAGTAAGTAGTAAAAGTTAAAAAAAAAAGTAAAAAGAAGAAGTAACATGTTTTTTTCTTAAATAAAAGTGGGTGGGATGGATCTAAGGGCATTCAAAACTGGGTGTGTCATGACACACCTGACACCCCCGCTATCTGCGCGCCTGTATCTATCTATCTATCTATCTATCTATCTATCTATCTATCTATCTATCTATCTATCTATCTATCTATCTATCTATCTATCTATCTATCTATCTATCTATCTATCTATCTATCTATCTATCTATCTATCTATCTATCTATCTATCTATCTATCTATCTATCTATCTATCTATCTATCTATCTATCTATCTATCTATCTATCATGTCCTGTCAGAAGTTCATTTCTTCTTGTTTGTCTTTTGTGTCTTCATCAGGTAAAACAGGACACTTCTTGCGGTTCATCATCTACACTAGTCTGACCTTCCTGTCCCTCCAGTGCTTCATGCAGATCCCCTTCGCTTACATCCCTGGACCTGGTAAAAAATAGAAATAAAACTTGTAAATTCTTATAAAGTATACGTCAGCCGTTCTGTGACAAAAAAATTAAGATACAACATTATTTATTTCAATTCAATAAAAAGATGATTCCTGTTTATACAGGTAATGGTCCCTGGGAGGGTTACCTCTACCACCTGGGCATTGTGAGGTATGGGTGTATATTTTAATAATATGTTATTATGGGATCTACAGTGGTACCTCAACTTACAAAATTAATTCATTCCAGAAGTGTTTTTGTACCGTGAATTTTTCGTAATCAGCGTCGCATTTTACATGTAAAAGGCCTGATTGGTTCCAGGGCCCCCAACACTACCCCCTAAAGCCTTTAAACATGATAAAAGTACACACATTTAGTGTGTAATACATGTTCAAAGTAAAAGGAAATTTAGATAGAATTTATTGGTCCCAGTTGAGAAATGTGTCCAACGCATTAAAATGAACCAGACGTGTGAATCATTTTAATACCATTGTGTTTGTTTTAATTGTCACTTTCACCTTCAACAATGTTTGTTGACGGACATTTTGGCATGGGGCCAGACAACAAGCGAACCCAAATGCAGAACTCAGAATCAGAGATTGTGTTTTAAAGAGTTTATTAAATTCACATTTAAAAAGCAGAGCTTCCTCTTCCACACCTTGGCTCATCTGACAGGGTTTTATAGAAACACAAGCAACTACAGAGATATACTATGAAATGACCCAAGTAGCCTCTGTCCTTAGCTCCTCCCCTGTCCTTAGCCACTCTCCTGTCCTTAGCTCCTCCCCTGTCCTTAGCTCCTCCCCTGTAATTAGCTCCTCCCCTGTCCTTAGCCCCTCCCCTGTCATTCGCTCCTCCCCTGTCCTTAGCCACTCTCCTGTCCTTAGCCCCTCCCCTGTCCTTAGCTCCTCCTCTGTCCTTAGACACTCTCCTGTCCTTAGCCCCTCCCCTGTCCTTAGCTCCTCCTCTGTCATTAGCTCCTCCCCTGTCCTTAGCCACTGTCCTGTCCTTAGCTCCTCCCCTGTCCTTAGCCACTCTCCTGTCCTTAGCTCCTCCCCTGTAATTAACTCCTCCCCTGTCCTTAGCCCCTCCCCTGTCATTAGCCCCTCTCCTGTCCTTAGCTCCTCCCCTGTCATTAGCTCCTCCCCTGTCATTAGCTCCTCCCCTGTCCTTAGCCACTGTCCTGTCCTTAGCTCCTCCCCTGTCCTTAGCCACTCTCCTGTCCTTAGCTCCTCCCCTGTAATTAACTCCTCCCCTGTCCTTAGCCACTCTCCTGTCCTTAGCCCCTCTCCTGTCCTTAGCTCCTCCCCTGTCATTAGCTCCTCCCCTGTCATTAGCTCCTCCCCCTGTCCTTAGCCCATCCCCTGTCCTTAGCTCCTCCCCTGTCCTTAGCCACTCTCCTGTCCTTAGCCCCTCCCCTGTCCTTAGCTCCTCCTCTGTCCTTAGACACTCTCCTGTCCTTAGCCCCTCCCCTGTCCTTAGCTCCTCCTCTGTCATTAGCTCCTCCCCTGTCCTTAGCCACTGTCCTGTCCTTAGCTCCTCCCCTGTCCTTAGCCACTCTCCTGTCCTTAGCTCCTCCCCTGTAATTAACTCCTCCCCTGTCCTTAGCCCCTCCCCTGTCATTAGCCCCTCCCCTGTCCTTAGCCACTCTCCTGTCCTTAGCTCCTCCCCTGTAATTAACTCCTCCCCTGTCCTTAGCCCCTCCCCTTTCATTAGCTCCTCCCCTGTCCTTAGCCACTCTCCTGTCCTTATCTCCTCCTCTGTCCTTAGCCCCTCCCCTGTCCTTAGCTCCTCCCCTGTCCTTAGCCACTCTCCTGTCCTTAGCCCCTCTCCTGTCCTTAGCTCCTCCCCTGTCATTAGCTCCTCCCCCTGTCCTTAGCCCATCCCCTGTCCTTAGCTCCTCCCCTGTCCTTAGACCCTCCCATGTCCTTAGCTCCTCCCCTGTCCTTAGCTCCTCCTCTGTCATTAGCTCCTCCCCTGTCCTTAGCCACTCTCCTGTCCTTAGTTCCTCCTCTGTCATTAGCTCCTCCCCTGTCCTTAGCTCCTCCCCTGTCCTTAGCTCCTCCCCTGTCCTTAGCTCCTCCCCTGTCCTTAGCCACTCTCCTGTCCTTAGCTCCTCCCCTGTCATTAGCTCCTCCCCTGTCCTTAGCCACTCTCCTGTCCTTAGCTCCTCCTCTGTCCTTAGCCACTCTCCTGTCCTTAGCCCCTCCCCTGTCCTTAGCTCCTCCCCTGTCCTTAGCCACTCTCCTGTCCTTAGCCCCTCTCCTGTCCTTAGCTCCTCCCCTGTCATTAGCTCCTCCCCCTGTCCTTAGCCCACCCCCTGTCCTTAGCTCCTCCCCTGTCCTTAGACCCTCCCATGTCCTTAGCTCCTCCCCTGTCCTTACCCCTCCCCTTTCCTTAGCTCCTCCCCTGTCCTTAGCCACTCTCCTGTCCTTAGCCCCTCTCCTGTCCTTAGCCCCTCCCCTGTCCTTAGATCCTCCCCTGTCCTTAGACCCTCCTTCTTAGCAAGAACAAACTTCCAAACCCAGTGGGAAAAAGAATAAATGTTGAGGAGAACCACACTGAAGGACAGATCCACTCCCATGGACAGACAGACTATACATGAACGCCCATTTATAAATGAACGAGGGGGGGGCAGGTCCATCTACCAGACAAGTGAGGGAGGAGGTCCGGGGTCACAGGTCAGTACAGGACACAAGTGAGTCACTGCAGATCCAGTCGCCCATTGCTCCCCACGCAGACACTGCTGAGAGAGCTGCCACTGGGGGAGGGGGGGGTTCGACCTCTTTAATATTAAATGGAAGCTGGTTCCATCAGACAGTAACCATGGTAACTAAAGGCTCTAGCTCCTACTGTACTTTACTGTTCTAATGAATCTTCACTGATTACAACATCTCAGAGACAGGGTGTAATATCAGTAGCCGTATAAGGAGGCGTCAAACACCGGCAGTCCAAATGTAAATACAGGGAAATCGTTACCAGAGAACAGAAGATGGTCAGGCTGAGGATCTGAAGGCAGTTGAGGAACCACCAGGGGTTAGGCAGAATAAAGGACGTGGACAGGCAGATAATCAGGCAACAAAGGACATGCATAACAAGACCAACAAGGGACAAGACAAAAACTGCAAACCAGAAAAAACTAAACATTTCCTAAACCAGGAAACCAGATACCAGGAAAATACCACTCATATGTTGCAAACCAAGGCAGACAAATTCGCAAGAGAGAAAGAGGAAACAGCAGGTATTCATAGGAGGGAACACAACTGAGACACAATGGGACTAATGAACAGGGTGGAGACAAACTATGACCAGAAGAACAGTAAGAAAAGGTCAACACTAACCCACATGTCAAAGTAAAAGCCCAGAACTCCAACAAAGACAAAAAACACAGAAAATAAGACAGAACAAGACACCAGAGAATAGCATGTTTGGAGAAATATTGATCCAAAGACAATTGACTTTGACCACTTTTCATAATCTTCCTAAACGACGTACGTGGTCAAAGTGGGCAATAGCACGACTCCTGAACATTTATTGGAAAGTTGATGAAATGTGTCCAGCATGTCTTTAATTTGTGCTGATGGAGTGATGGCTCCTCCTCCTTTTTTATCATCAGTTTCTCTTCTATTAATAACTCTTTCTTCTTCTGTTCATTTTCATCAGAATCATTTTCTTTGGGCTCATGATCAATAATGACTACGTTCTGTCATAAAGTTTAAATGAACACACTGGGAAAAACTCACCAAACAACAGTAACTCTGTGATGAGTGAAGGTCAAAGGTCACCAAAAGCATCATGGGTAGCTCCCTCATAGCCAATGGGATGATACGTACAGTACTGTTTTTACGTCTTGGGGGGTTTCAGTTTTGTTTCACAAATTGAATTTTCTTTGGTATTCAGAGATGAAAAATTGAGGAAATGGTTTTTCATCATTTGGATTATTCATTAGCTTGGTCTTTTGTAAGTTGAGTTATGACTGTATTCATGTTTCTGCATGAAGAGCGCTCGAATGCTAAATTCATCTGTGGACTGGATCTTTGCTTCCAGATTCAGTTTGGTGGATGCTGGAAATGTTGTTCGTCTCTTGGCTCCAGATCTGGGCCTTTTGTTCTCGACCTTCTTCATAGTGAGGCTGTGCAAAAATCTACTGCGACCCGCTCCTCAAATCAGTCTCCATGACAACGGGATCACACACCCAAACCTTGAGGTAACTATGAAGAGAATGTAAAGAGTATAAAGTACATATATTTATATAAATGTAACGAGTATAAAGTACATATATTTATATAAATGTAAAGAGTATAAAGTACATATATTTATATAAATGTAACGAGTATAAAGTACAGATATTTATATAAATGTAATGAGTATAAAGTACAGATATTTATATAAATGTAACGAGTATAAAGTATATATATTTATATAAATGTAACGAGTATAAAGTATATATATTTATATAAATATAAAGAGTATAAAGTACAGATATTTATATAAATGTAAAGAGTATAAAGTACATATATTTATATAAATGTAAAGAGTATAAAGTACATATATTTATATAAATGTAAAGAGTATAAAGTACAGATATTTATATAAATGTAACGAGTATAAAGTACAGATATTTATATAAATGTAACGAGTATAAAGTACATATATTTATATAAATGTAAAGAGTATAAAGTACATATATTTATATAAATGTAAAGAGTATAAAGTACATATATTTATATAAATGTAAAGAGTATAAAGTACATATATTTATATAAATGTAAAGAGTATAAAGTACATATATTTATATAAATGTAAAGAGTATAAAGTACATATATTTATGAACAAATAGAGGGAGGAAATGTTAAAAGTTTCAAGAAAAATATATACTCCAGTGAAGTACAGACACCAAACAAATCTACTTAAGTACAGTAATGAAGTCCTTATATTATTTCCACCTGTGGATAAATGGGACGTGTCCATTGACTTTAGTTGTTGTTCATTGTGTAAATGTTGATTGTAGTCAACAGGACAACAACACCACAACTTTCTGAAGAATGATAGGTGGAGTTTTTCCATTGAATAGTAATCTTTTAACACAGTATTAACAGCCTACACTCTGGTTCTTTCACATGTTTTGCAGGAAGGGGAAACTTCAGAGTCAGAGTCTGAAGCTGAAAGTGACTCAGAGGGCTCATCCTTCGACAGCTCAGATGAAACCACGGTGCCCGTTGAGTCCGGTCCGCCTCAGTTTGTCCAAAAACTGATGGTGTTTGCAGCTGGACTGAGGCTGCTGTTGTCAGCCATCATGAACACAGCAGGGAAAGTGGTGGTGACGTTACTGCTGGGGCTGACAGGTACAGCACAGCACCACCAAAATAATGGGAGAATAATGTTGTCCACTGTCAAAATTACATTTTGGGTTAGAACTCAAGAACAGGGGGGTCAAAGGTCACATGTGTCCAAATTAACTTGTGTAACACTGTGTCAAACATAGACATATCACACTATAACTTAATCAATGCTGGATATTCATTCATTCATTATCTGAACCCGCTTTATCCACACTTGGGTCACGGGGGTCACTGGGGGCCTAATCCAGCTACAATGGGCGAAGGCGGGGTCAAAGGTCACCCTGTATGAGACGCCAGTTCATCGCAGGGCTGAACATATATAGACACATTCACACCTATGGCCAATTTTTAGATTAACCAATTAACCTATCAGTGCATGTGTTTGGATGGTGGGAGGAAACCGGAGTGCCCGGCGAAAACCCACGCGGACACGGGGAGGACATGCAAACTCCACACAGAAAGGTCTGGTACGGGATTCGAACCAGGGTCCTTCTTACTGTGAGGCACGAGTGCTAACCACTGCACCACCGTGCTAACCACTGCACCACCGTGCTAACCACTGCACCACCGTGCTAACCACTGCACCACCGTGCTAACCACTGCACCACCGTGCTAACCACTGCACCACCGTGCTAACCACTGCACCACCGTGCTAACCACTGCACTACCGTGCTAACCACTGCACCACCGTGCCGCCCCAATACTGGATATATTATCATAATATTACACACATTGACACATATATACATATAATGGAATTATTAATATTGCAAAAGGTCAAAGGTCAAGGTCACATTTAGCAGAAAGGTCAAAATCCAGAACAGGTTGTCATAGAAACTGGAGATTGAAACAAAATAGGGACGAGCTTAGACATTCTGTGAATACTTATTTTCTAATGTATTTACTTCTGCATTATTATTTTGTGTGTGTGTCCGTGTGCGTGGACAGGTATCACTCTGCCGTCACTCACATCTGCTGTCTACTTTGGGGCATTTCTTGGCTTGGTGTGGTGGTGGGTGTTGAGCCGCTCCATCAGCCTGCTCATCTTCAGTTCTCTGTGTGTGATGATGGCCATGTTCAGTGCAGGACATCTGCTGCTTTTATATCTGTACCAACTGCCTCTGGCCCAGAGGCTCATCCCACCAGATGACGTCTATGCCAGGTACACAAGTCCTTCAAATGTTAAGTGACTGGGCCATGGCTCAGTAGTTAGAGCGGGTCGTTTATTAACCCTTTGTTGGTCAGCTCAACCGTTTGGTGGAGGGAACTTTGAACCCTGATATCTAATCTAAAGTTAAGTCTTTTGACACCAAACTTCTTGGGCAGTCTGACCCCTTTTGTAAAAACCATGTCATGCACAAAAAACAGAGGTGGAAAAAAACTAAGTAAAACTACTTCATAACTGTACTTAAGTAGATTTGTAGGTATCTGTACTTTATACTCTTTACATTTATATAAATATCTGTACTTTATACTCTTTACATTTATATAAATATATGTACTGTACACTCTTTACATTTATATAAATATTTGTACTTTATACTCTTTACATTTATATAAATATATGTACTTTATACTCTTTACATTTATATAAATATATGTACTTTATACTCTTTACATTTATATAAATATATGTACTTTATACTCTTTACATTTATATAAATATATGTACTTTATACTCTTTACATTTATATAAATATCTGTACTTTATACTCTTTACATTTATATAAATATATGTACTTTATACTCTTTACATTTATATAAATATATGTACTTTATACTCTTTACATTTATATAAATATATGTACTTTATACTCTTTACATTTATATAAATATCTGTACTTTATACTCTTTACATTTATATAAATATATGTACTTTATACTCTTTACATTTATATAAATATATGTACTTTATACTCTTTACATTTATATAAATATCTGTACTTTATACTCTTTACATTTATATAAATATATGTACTTTATACTCTTTACATTTATATAAATATATGTACTTTATACTCTTTACATTTATATAAATATCTGTACTTTATACTCTTTACATTTATATAAATATATGTACTTTATACTCTTTACATTTATATAAATATCTGTACTTTATACTCTTTACATTTATATAAATATATGTACTTTATACTCTTTACATTTATATAAATATCTGTACTTTATACTACTACTAATAATAATGCATTTTATTTTTATTGCCCTTTACATCACAGGATCTCAAAGGGCTACAGGTTAAGACTAAAAAGCGGAAGCAATTTAATATTAAGATAAAAGATAAAAGGAGAAGGAGAAACTAAAAAGAGAAACAACTAGGAAGTGAGACCAAAAGTTTTGCTAAAAAGAAAAGTCTCTAAAGGTCTTTTAAAACAGTCAGTAGACACCCCCTCAGGGTGTCAGGGAGGGTATCAGCAGTGTCTCCCATGGTCCTCAACCTGGTTCTGGGGATATGGAGAGAGTTTGAGTGAGTGGAATGGAGGGAGCGTGATGTGTTTTGTTGGAGAAGTTCTTTGAGGTAGGGGGGGGCATATCCATGGATGCATTGATGTGTGAGTAGTGTCAAATGTCTGGTTCTGTTTTGTCGGTGATTAGTTTATCTGTTCACTGCTTTTTCTTACTTGGAAGTCAAAAACATAAGCCAATTAGTGATGAGACAATTTAAGTTGATTAATTCAATAATTCTCTACTGAGAAAAGGGTTTCAACCGCAAGGGGGGACAGAATAACCCCCAGGTTCTTTTGATTCTTCACCTCAAAGTAGCACACAACCAGGAACACAATATTATGAATAATGAGAATCCAGAAACAATTGTTCGTTCTCAATAATATGTATATTTAGAAAATGTTAACAGAGACAATACAAAACCAATCAGTAGATCATGAGCCACGAAACCTCAGTTGAGACAAAGTTCTGGCAGAAGATGGAAGTTTAGGCTGGAAATAGACCAGTAGACAGTACTAATGTTGAGATTACAACATGTACTCTCAGCATCAAGAAGATGTCTGGCCCCGAGGATTTGTGCTCTTACAGTTTTTATACCCGTTTCTTCCTAGACATCTGGTTTCTATCTGTTCTATTTCTGGGGTGGGTATTTTCCCCAGAAACGTTCAACTGTTGCCTATCTGGCAAAAGCAGGTGTGAGTGTAAGCGGAGATGTGACCTTTTCTTTCTCATCAGCATGTCCAAATAAGGGGTTTGATTTTTCTTTCACTTCAATATTTTGTCTTGATTCTGTGGAAATTGTCTACGACCTTTTTGCCTTTCGGTCTCACTTCACACTATTCAGTCTCGCTTTGCACTATGTCCTACGAACATTTGGCCTTCCGGTCTCGCTTCGAACTGTGCTCTGCAACCTTTTAGCCTTTCACTTCCCCCGGTTTGAACTATGCTGTTGGACAGACCCTCATATCTTGTGTGGTGTACTTAATACAAGCATATAATCCCTAACAGTAGAGAGACCTTGTATTCAATGCAGGAAGCCAGTGGAGTGAATGGAGGATGGGAGTGATGTGCTCATGTTTGCGCACTCTCATCAGGAGCCTAGCTGCAGAGTTTTGGATGTATTGCAGCCTCTGCATAGCCTAGGATCTAGACTGTCCCCAGTGGCCGCAAACTGCATTTGCTACGGGGGCAGTCTAGAAAGTCTAGGCGAATTTGTGGGCGGGATAACCACTGTCTGTCAAGTTTTGTCTTCACACAACGCCACGCTATTGGATGGGTAACCAGTCAGAGCCAACCAATCAGAGTGATGAACATGGATTTCGTAGACAGCGTCACCGGTGGGCAAAACTCCGACAACGTCCCTTTTTTCCAAAAACAGCTTAAGTTCCGTTTTCTGCTCCTCTCGCAGGGAAAACTGTAATTTTAAATCACCTAGCGTTGCTGCCAAAGCCAGCTCGAATGGTTGTTCCTGGTGATGAGCCATGTTGTCTAGCAGCTAGCAACTGGTGTTACGGCAATGTGTGCTAGCTGCTACGTCTCTGTGACTACAACATTACGTGTCATATTTGTCTCGTCATGAGGCAGGGCAGGCTCCAATCCCGCCCCTCGCGATTTGATTGGTCCGACCCATTTTGGATTTTCAGGTCCGAGGCTGTCTAGTCTGTCTCCCCGTAGCAAATACCATTTGCAGCCACTGGGGACAGACTAGATCCTAGGCTAGCCTCTGCAGGCTCTTGCTAGGAATCCCGATGAGAGTGCATTACAGTAGTCCAGTCTGGAGGAGATAAAGGCATGGACTAGCTTTTCGGCATCTGGGAGGGAGAGGATGGGGCGGAGTTTGGAGATATTTCTAAGGTGGTAGAAGGAGGTCTTGCAGAGGTGGTTTATGTGGGATGCAAAGGTGAGTTGTGGGTCCATTTTCACACCAAGGTTGGTGACTACAGATGAGAGAGGAATGTTGGAGCCAGAGAAGTCAATGTTGATTGTAGGAGATGATTGAGTCTGGTGAGAAGTGCCAACAAGGATGGCTTCTGTTTTGGAGCTGTTGAGTTGAAGGAAGTTTTGCCCCATCCATGCCTTTATCTCCTCCAGACAGATGGTGAGTTGAGACGGGGATGACTGTGATGAGGGTGAAGTTGCATCTTTGACTTTGACATAGAGCTGTGTGTCATCAGCGTAGCAGTGGAATGAAAAACCATGGTGACTGATGACCTGACCAAGGGGAATGAGGTAGAGGATGAAGAGGATGGGGCCCAGGACTGACCCTTGGGGAACACCGCAGGTGACTGTATGTGGGTTAGAGGTGGAATGGCCCATGGAGATGTACTCTGTCCGGTTGGTGAGGTATGACTGAAACTAACTGAGTGCAGTGCCGGTGATTCCAATGGTGAGGTTGAGTCTGTTGAGTAGGATGTTGTGATCAACTGTGTCAAATGCGGCAGATAGGTCCAGGAGGATGAGCGGTGATGGGGAACCAGCATCAGATGACATCAGGAGATCATTGATGACACTTACAAGTGCGGTTTCTGTGCTGTGGACGGAATTTTTCATGAAGGTTGTTGAGTTTTAGATGGTTCTGAAGATGGGTGGCAACTGTTTTCTCAAGCACTTTTGATATGAAGGGGAGGTTGGAAATGGGCCTGTAATTTGAAAGGACCTCTGGGTCGAGGATGGGCTTCTTGAGGAGTGGTCTAATAATAGCTCTTTTTAGAACAGCGGGGACGTGACCAGTTTGGAGAGAGTGATTGACAACAGAAGTAATTAGGGACTTGAGGGCGGTGATATGGGTTTTTACCCGGGAGGATGGGAGAGGGTCCAGAGCACAGGTGGAGGGTTTCATCTTCATGATTATGTGCTGCACCTCTTCTGATGTGACCAGGGGAAAGTGGTTGAGGGGTTGGGTGATGGCACATGTTGGGGGTGTAATATATGTACGGGGACCAGGAAGGGAAGAACGGATGCATGCAATTTTGGAGCTGAAAAAGTCCATGAGCTGATTGCACTGCTCTTCTGATGCACCAGTAGATGGTGGAGATTTAGGTTTGAGAAGGTGGTTGACGGTGGAGAAAAGCTGTTTTGAGTTTCATGGGCTATTTCTGATGACGTCGGAGTAGAAAAGTGACCTTGCCTCTTTGAGAGAAGTTGAATATTCAATTCAATTCAGAGAACTTTATTTTTCCGTCTGGAACTTTATTTGTGACTGGAGCATATGTTGCACATAAAAGCAGGGGCGGAGCGTTTGGTTCACTGTAGGGGGGGGGGGGCGCAATGACCTGTAGTGGGCCCTTTATATACTAGGTCTACTATAGGTAATGTTAGTGTTCATTCCAACACCATGGTTTTAATAGGCATTTTGTTTTGATCTTTTTTATGTCTTGTGTGTTTATGTTTTCAAATTGTTTCTGTATAAAAGTAGACTATAGACTCCTTCAAAGTCAACGTCATTCAAACATAAGAGGAAGTTGCGTGCGCAGACCGGACTAAAAAAACTACATGGAAACACTGTTGTTTATATAGATGACAGACCTACAGCAGAACTACAAATGTCTAGTTGGTGTTTTGTCAGAATCGTTACAAGGACAGAGTTAAACTGTATAGAATTCCATCTGGATCTGACCCATTTAAAAAAAAAAATCGACAACATCAATATTTACAAAGATCCAGTGTGTGGACTGTGATGAGAGGACGATCAGGAATGTCCATTTGTCTGTCCTTCCTATTCTAACCACAACCTGGACCTGGAATAAAACTGCTGCAGCATGACCCAAACCTACAATGAAGTACAGACTGAAAATAAAATGAAAGATATGGGAGATTATATATAAATATGTGGTTAAGTCATTAACAAGCGATAATGTATTGACCACGAGTTACTGATAAAATATTCCCCCGACGAACCGAACAGCGACCGACTGTGAAGGTGGTAGGAATACATTATCCTGCTTATTACAGTTTATTAGTGCTACTACTCTAACAGACTGGATAAAATAACTGTTACAACATAGTGAATATTTACTTTCAAAGTGGCCGAACTACCTGCGGAGTGATATGGTCACGTGAATCTGAAGTGATAAAGTCGTTGCTAATGGCAGCGGGTGTTAACGGCGGTTATCGAAAAAAAAAACTCCTGCTAAAGGCTGGGGACGTTAATTCAAAGTGAACGGGAGCTGTTGGAACATTCTAGAGGGACGTAGAATAAACCTGGTAAATTAAACCAGTTATAAAGTTATAAACCTGCTAACAGATTAGCATGCTAGCTTTGTCTAGTTAAGACAATAATGACTCCAGCCTCTTCTGTTATTAACACCACCTCTAGGTTATGAACATGTGTCAAACATGTTTGACACATACACACACATAACAGTCGTATGTGTCTAAACACTTGTAGGCCCCATGTTTTTCATCAGTCTACATAGAAAGTTTGTTAATTAAGTACATATACGTCAGGCTATTGTATACTAGGAAACTTACTGATATAGTCCGTCCACTTTTTTATAAAGTAAGGATCCTGTAGGTGATGCTCACTTTTAAGTATTAATTTATTTATGTATTATTCTACATCTGGAAAAGACACAGATTTAACATAGTCTGACAGCTTTAAATACCGGTCTTCAGAAAGTCCTGGCTGCGCGTGCATCATTCGGTTAATTTACAAACATGTCAGTTACGGCGTGCGTGAGGCAAGGTGCGTTCACGAACCGTAGGAATTTAAAAAGCCAGGCTACAGGTGGTGACTGTTACTTTGTAGCAAAAGCGAAGCATGCGAGATTAACTTTACGAACTCAACATTTACAGTTGTTTTATGTTTCCCATGCAATCGGGAAATAAGCATTTATAAATATAATATATATTTTAAATAAATCAGATAGTTGTGGCTTAAGTCCATGTGGGCCCCTGATCCATGTGGGCCCGGGGCGACCGCCCCCCCATACGCTCCGCTAATGCATAAAAGTCATGTACATGGCATGACAGCACACATAATAATCATAAACAACATACAATACACTCACACATGCCATAAATAATAGATAAAAGATTTCTTTAAAAAGAGTGTAAAAATAAAAGAGCGGATATGTTCTTAAGAAGAGATAAAATAATCAGGATGGCTCAGCCATTCATGAGGATTATAGATGTTGGCACAAAACTGGACATGGCTCTTTTGGTCTTGAACATGAGTGACCTCTGACCTGAAGGGAGAAACTATTGGCTGTGCAGTGTGTGAGTGGTGTGTGAGGCCATCCGTCAACCTTTGAGTTGTGTCCTTCTGTTGTAGATGGTGATGAGTGGTTCTTGCTCCTGTCTGATTATTTTACTGCTCATAGTTATTCTGTTGTTTAGTGGATTGCCATGAATGGTGGATAGAGACCCAAACCAGGCTGTGATGTTGAAAGTGATAATTGATTCAATGAAACATTTGTAAAAAGTAGTTAGAACTGACTGATGAACCTGAAGTTTGCGAAGTTTCCTTAGAAAAACAGTTGACATTTGGAAAAAATGTATTCACAGTTTGGTTGGTTGAATATTCCTGCTTGTGGACAGTGAGGCCTGAGTTCTTGAAGCGCCGCTCGAGGACGCGCCCTGCTGCCTTCATCTTCCGAAGCTCATCTTTACATTTATATAAATATATGTACTTTATACTATTTACATTCTCAAAATAGACTTTTTCTAATTGAACAGATGTGACAGAGAAAACTGAGAAACTGTGACTATATATTATAGCTAAATGACTTGTTTCACAATTTAGACTTTTTGTCTCATAATTTTGACTTTTTATTTCACAATGTTAACATTTTATCTCACAATTTGCCTTATTCTCTTAAAATTATGCATTTAAAAAAAATCTCATTTGTAATTTTTTTTTAATCTCATGGTGACTTTTTATCTCAATTGTGACCCCCTCCCCCCATTTTTTCTAAATTTTCTGTCCATACCCAGAAAACTGCGTACAGCAACCTTATCAAACACATTATTGACACAGTAATTCACTTTAAATACTTTATTTTACATACTTATGAAACTTGATTTTTCCTGGTTACATTTATGGCAAAGAAATGCAGTTTTACTTCTTACTTTTGTACTTTATTACAATTGTGAAATTGTACTTTTTAGTTTTACTTGAGTAAAGGAGTTGAATCAGTACTTTTACCTTTACCAGAGTATTTTTTCACACCGGTAGCTGTACTTCTACTTAAGTACAGAATGTGAGTACTTTTAAGACCTCTGACAAAAACACCACTGGGTGGCGCTGTCAGTGTTCAGCTCATGCTAGTATACCACCAACGAAGAAGATCATAACTGACAACACCACAAAATTGCAGGTAAATTAGATTTTTTTTTTCATTTTATTAACTTTTCCAGAGTTTATTTTACATAAATAATCATCATCATGTTTCATAAATACTTTGGTATTCATGTAATAATTTTTTAAAAACATGCTGAACTAAACGGTAGATATGATAAGGGTCATGAAATGCTAATGCTAATCGCTAATGCTAATCACGAATGCTAATCGCTTATGAGACAGTTAGTACATCTAATTTGAAACAAATCAATATTACCCACAAATTATGTGGGTAATATTGGTGAAGGAATAATGTTTGAGTTTTAATACTTTAGTTAAATTTAGGGTCAGTAAAAAAAAATCTATGTTTTATGTTATAATAGTCACTGTGTATGACGTACAAGTGTACAGTATGTACATGTTTATGTTCAATATATACAGTACTGTATTTACGTTTCAGGGGTTTCGTTTTGTAACTTTAATTTTCTTTCATATCCAGAGATGAAAATTGTACGTAAAGGCATTTCGTAACTTGGATTATTTGTTAGTTGGGTCTTTTGTAAATTGGGTGTTACTGTATTATAAGTGAGGGATTATTATTACATCAAACAAGTTTTAAAACAAGTGAAGATAAACTACATCTTATCCTACACTGTAGATTTTGCAGTGTTAATTTGGAGACAATGGGACCGAATACACTCTAGAAGAAGTTAAATAAACTCTCTAAGTGTTGATTTAAGACTGCAAAATTTACTGTGTAAAACTGCTGGTACGAGCGTATTGTAATGTTTCTTCTTCTTCCCCTCTTTATGTCTCAGGTTGTTTGGTATGACAGGAGTGATTTGTACAAATAATTCCAACCCGTACAGTCTTCGTTTGCACGCCCACGTCAGCTGGCCCGACTTTGTCAACCCTCTGGTTCTTCTGCTGATGTACTACACTCTAATGGCGCTGCTGCACAAATGGGTGCACATCACAGAGGAGGTTTGTGTTAGCTGGGGAATGCTGGAAGTACTCGCTTTTCCATTGACTCTCAAATTGTGCATAAAAATGTACCTAATGGAAAAATGACAATTACAAAAAAACCCTAATTTTTCGATTCAAAAAGATGTTGTGCTGTTAAGAGGTGGCTTTTCAGGTGTAGTGCAAATGGTACATTGCACAAAAACTCGATTTTTTTCAGTGTACTGTTATCCTGAGATTAAAAAGTAAACAAAACTATTAGATAAAAAGTCAAAAATATGACATTTAAAGTCAAAATTCTGACATAAAAAGTCACATTTATAGGATGAAAAGCCAAAATTTTACTGTCATTTTACTGAACATTTCTTTCTGTGTGCCATTTATAAGATAAAATTTCAACATTATAAGATAAAAAAAAACTCAAATTATGAGATAAAAATTCAAAATTCCGAGTCATTCGCGACAACCAGAATTAATCTATATGTAAGGTGCACTGTGGTTTTTGGAGAAAAATAAAGTCCTTCAAGTACGCCTAATAGTCCAGAAAATACGCTAATTATACCAGGGGTATAATGCTGGTCCTGCATGTTTTAGATGTATCCCTCTTCCAACCCAGCTAATTGAAATGATGAGCCATTCATCAAGTTTTACAGAAGCCTGATAATGACTGTCAGGTGTGCTACAACAGGGAAACATCTAAAACTTCCAGAGTCAAATTTAGTGACCCCTGACTTTCCCTTACTCACAGAACATAGTTTATGTGCATTAAAGGGACAGTTCAGTATTTTTCAGATGAATGTGTTTGTCATCAGGGTCTTTACTCTGGTGTACCCACACTGACTCCGCCCCTTTACTTTGGTGCACCCACACTGACTCCGCCCCTTTACTCTGGTGCACCCACACTGACTTACCCCCCACAGTGTCCTGTGAGCCCAGTTCTGGTTCAGTTTTGGTCAAAGCCAAAGTAGTCCTGGCAGGTTTCCTGGGGTCAACAAAATAAAACCTGTTTCTTCTCAAAACAGTATGTGTTGGAATGAGTGATTTATTTACAAAACAAAACTGTCACAAAACAAAAAACCTCGTAATTGTTTGGAGCTACTTTCTCTCAATAGCGATCAATGTAGTAGCGTAGTCACTGCTAACAGCTGTGCACCTGCACGTAGCAGCTGCTAACACTGACCAACAACTGATGAAAGTAGTTTGATAGCACAGCTGTTAGCAGTGACAACGACCATTGATTATTTTGGTCATTTTACTTCATTTTTTCTGTGAAACTTATCAAATTACTTTCATCAGTTGTTGGTCAGTGTTAGCGGCTGCTATGTGCAGGTGCACAGCTGTTAGCAGTGACAACGCTAGCGCATTGATCGCCATTGAGAGAAAGTAGCTCCAAACAATTACGAGGTGTGAGTTTTTGTTCCGTAACAGTTTTGTTATGTAAATAAATCACTCATTCCAACACATACTGTTTTGAGAAGAAACAGGTTTTATTTTGTTGACCCCAGGAAACCTGCCGGGACTACTTTGGCTTTGACCAAAACTGGGCCAGAACTGGACTCACAGGACAGTGTGGGGGGTAAGTCACTGTGGGTGCACCAGAGTAAAGGGGCGGAGTCGGAAGAGAGGGGCGGAGTCACTGTGGGTGCACCAGAGTAAAGACACTGATGACAAACACATTCATGTTAAAAATACTGAACTGTCCCTTTAACTTTATACTCCATCACATTTACTCATACACATCATACAGTATTAAAATAAAATACTTACACCAGAGGCTTTTAACAGCCGCTGTGCTCCTCAGGATACTGCTGATGATATGGAGGGCGAGAGTCCAATAGAGACTCCAGAGGTTCCTCCCAGCTTTTCCAGAGTCCTCTACACCTCAGGAGACAAACAGGAAGTAAGATGATATAAAACTAAAATGGTCATTAGTTTTAATCATTACTTTTAGTTTAAACAATTCAACCTGAAAAAGAGCATCCTAAGCTTTAACACCATGAATAGAAACAGGTTTTTCCCTCTATATTTCCAGCTTTTGAGCAGCACAGATGATGAAACGTATCTTCCTAATGAGGTAAGTAAGAGTATGTCAAAATAAATAAATAAATACACCATCTTTGTGCAGTGAATTGGATCCGTGCCCAGCCAGGATGTCCATGTGGCTCCAGAAGGGTTGTGTTTGGGCTGCATATAAGGGTCAAATATGGGTTTGTCCACAGTTTCCATGGTGACCCCACATGTTTGCACAGATCAGAATCAGAGATTTGAATATTTCATATTTATTTTTCACACAGTTTATATTTAACTTTCATGCCATTTGCACCATTTAAATTCAATGTTTTCAAAATATCTTAGTTTGCAAACCTACATTATTAATGTATATAACTGTGACTTTTATTGATATTTGTTTTTTTTACTGAAATTTGTTGTCTGTCTGTAACATTCTGCACTGGATCTGAGTGTTCTCCCTCAGTTTCGTTGTATTTGGTACAATGATGATAAAGAGATTCTGTTTCTGATGTGGGCAAACACATGGGGGTCACCATGGACTGTCATACATGCTGTGGTCAAGGAATGTTCTGTACGGTGTTGTTCAATGTTTAATAAAACTAGAAAAGCACTCTGAGAGTGTAAACCTCCACCAAGGCAGACCTCCCTTCTTTGAATGAAGAGAGGTCCACTGAGGAGGTTATGTTTTTGCCAGAGTTTGTCTGTCTGTATGTTTGTCTGTTAGATCAGTGTTTCCCAACCCTGGTCCTCAAGGCACATTATCCTACATGTTACTGTTTTTAATCCTGTTGTTCTTAATAACAAGCCTGTGGAGGTTGTTGATCATTTTAAATATTTGGGTACAATCATCGACTCCACCTTGAGTTTCAGTGAACACGCAGAGAGTGTTTTTAAGCCAGCTAATCAGCGTCTGTTTTTAAATTAGGAAACTCAAGAGTTTTGGGGTGAGTCGATATGTATTAGAGATGGCGTATAGAGGACTTGTAGAAAGCATCTTGCAATTTAATATCGCTGCTTGGTACGGAAGCCTCAATGTGATGCAAAAAAACCAGTTTTCTTCCATTGTAAAGCTTGTAGAGAAGGTGGTTGGAAAACCACAACAACCACTTTGTGAAGGGTTTCAGTGTGCTGTAGTCAGGAAAGCCAGACAGATATCTGGGGACTCGCCACATCCTTTACACTCTCAGTTTGAAATGCTACCATCGGGTCGTAGATTTAGAGACCCAAGGGCGAGCCGCAATATATATAAAAAATCTTTTATACCACATGCCATACAAGCTCTGAACGCCATATGACTGTACAAGGTGATCCCCTCAGAAGGCTACTGTATTTACATCCACCAGTGCCGTCTTTTTGCCTGTTTGCACAACGTGTATGTATGTCTCTGTGTATGTTGTGGAGTGTCCAAATGTGTTTTTATGTAAATTGACGTCTTGAGAGGCCGAAGGCAAATTTCCACCATGGTGGATAATAAAGTTTTTCTTATCTTTCTTATCTTATCTTATGTTTTAGATGTTTCTCTCTCTAACCACACCTGATTCAAATGATCAGCCTATCATCCAGCTCTGCAGAAGGCTGATAATGACTGTCAGGTGTGTTCAAAGAGGGACACATCTAAAACATGTAGGATAGTGTGCCTTGAGGACCAGGGTTGGGAAACACTGTGTTAGATAACTCAAATGTTATGGACGGATCTTGATGAAATTTTCAGGGTACGCTGGTCATGGGGAGATCTGGAAATGATTAGATTTTGGTGGTGATCCAGAAAAGATTCTGGACCACTTTTGATATGTATTCTCTATTTACAGAAATGTAAAATTTCACAAAGTGATCCAGAATCCAGAATCTCATCCAGATCATCATCAAAATCTGTCCATCGGTTTTTGAGTTATCTTGCTGACTAACAGACAGACAGACAAACTCTGGCATAAACATAAAATATATAATATAAATATCGTTCCAAAAAATAAACTGCAGACAAACCCACACGAGACCCTTTTATTCTAGTCTGGCTTTGGTTGACCCGGGTGTGTTTCCACTCAGCTTCATGAGCTTCACACAATGGTCTGGTAAACTACGGAAGACATTCAGTTGTCTACGGACACATGGAGGACGGACCAATTAGGATCAGTGGGTGTGACTTTAACAGTTAACAAACATGGTGTCTATGGACCACGGTTCTGTCATGTCAACAGTGTTGTGTAAACTAGTGCATATTGATTCTTTAAAAGATGAACAGAACAGTTTAGAAAGAATTTATTGTTCAGGATGTTCTGACTATCCGACCAACCAGGTATGGTAAGAGCTTCTACTTCTATCATCTACGTTACATGCTGCTTTAATCTGATAGGTTAAAGTAGGACGGCATTCAAAATGACCTGCTTTATCCAATCAGGGCCAATGATTTTGATTGACAGCCCTGCCTTCACAAACAGAAGCTAATGGTGCTTTAGCAGATGGAAGATGTGAGCTTATATACAGCCTGAATCGAACTTTTCTTGAGCCCAAACGGACATGCTGGCTGGGGGATATGTCTCTAAAACCATTACTTTTTTCCCCAAATGTGTGATATAACTGTATGTAATGTAGGTATCTTTATTTCCTCAGCCAGCAGTATTAATAACAAGCTGTTCATGGGAAGATGTTGAACAAAACGATCTTGGATCTCTATTAGGAGGGGCAGGGTACACGAACTGTTGCCCTCCACCAGAGTATGAAGACTCACCGTCCCAAGGTAAAGAAGACGTATTTGTTAATCCTGTGCATTCACACCACATCTACTGGAACATCACTCCTTTATTTGATTTTACACATTAACCCAGGGGTCTCCAACCTGTTCCACAAAGGGCCGGTGTGGCTGCAGGTTTTTGTTCCAACCAAGCAGCAACACACCAGACTTCAATCAATGAATCAACTGATCTCAGTCTTCAGAGAGTCAATTGGTCAAACTGTGAACTCTTGGTTGGTTGGAACAAAAACCTGCAGCCACACCGGCCCTTTGTGGAACAGGTTGGAGACCCCTGCATTAACCTAAACTGTCCTGTGTACAACTATCTATTTAAAACATGGCCAATCTCTTTTTTCTCTCTTTCATTTAGAATCAAAATGTGAGGAGTATCTGTTAGAGAAGGGAGAGGAGGTCCAGAGTCAGGTGGAGACAGAAGGTCCACCCCCCTCAGGTCCCAGTGGGTTGGTCATCTTTGGACGATTGCTGCAGAAACACAGCTATGTTAGCGCCCTGATCATCATGATGGTAATGTTTATATTTTAATACTCAATTATACAACTTTCACAATTGTGTGGAAAACAATGACACATTAAGAGACATATCGTTGTATAAATCAATGAATACTGTAGATATCACCATTAAATTACGTGGGCATATACATAAAGCTAATGCGCATCAGATGCAGTGATCCATTTTAGTAAAGGTCAAATGCATAAATACCAATAAAAATACAAAAAGTAAAAATCTTACAGCTAACACAGCTAGCTACAACATACCACAAGCATTAGCATTAGGTATTGCTGTTAGCTACCTTAGCTTAATGGTCAAAATAGGTCTAGCCAACACTCATTATTACAAATGTCACAGAAATTACCTCCAGACCTAGCCTAGCCTCGCTAGACTCCTCGCGGTAGCACTTGTAATGTTCTATCGTAGTAGCCTAGCCACACTAGCTCCTCCTAGCATCAGTAAATCTAATGTTCCATCGTAGTAGCCTAGCCACACTAGCTCCTCCTAGCATCAGTAAATCTAATGTTCTATAGTAGTAGCCTAGCCACACTAGCTCCTCCTAGCATCAGTAAATCTAATGTTCTATCGTAGTAGCCTAGCCACACTAGCTCCTCCTAGCATCAGTAAATCTAATGTTCCATCGTAGTAGCCTAGCCACACTAGCTCCTCCTAGCATCAGTAAATCTAATGTTCTATCGTAGTAGCCTAGCCACACTAGCTCCTCCTAGCATCAGTAAATCTAATGTTCTATAGTAGTAGCCTAGCCACACTAGCTCCTCCTAGCATCAGTAAATCTAATGTTCTATCGTAGTAGCCTAGCCACACTAGCTCCTCCTAGCATCAGTAAATATAATGTTCTATCGTAGTAGCCTAGCCACACTAGCTCCTCCTAGCATCAGTAAATCTAATGTTCCATCGTAGTAGCCTAGCCACACTAGCTCCTCCTAGCATCAGTAAATCTAATGTTCTATCGTAGTAGCCTAGCCACACTAGCTCCTCCTAGCATCAGTAAATCTAATGTTCTATAGTAGTAGCCTAGCCACACTAGCTCCTCCTAGCATCAGTAAATCTAATGTTCTATCGTAGTAGCCTAGCCACACTAGCTCCTCCTAGCATCAGTAAATATAATGTTCTATCGTAGTAGTCTAGTTTCACTCAATGTAACTTTTGTCTAGTTTTCCTTGAAACTGTTCGACCAATCACAGTGAAGTATAGAGTCAGAGGGCGGGCCTAACAAAGTGGAGCTGCAATGATTGGAGAAAAACAAGTGTAAACAACCATAGAAGAAGAACAACAACAGGTGTAGATTTCCTTTTATCACAGATGAGTGAAGAATGTGAGAAAATGTCAACAATCTTTAAATTCTTTTTACAGAAGCGACAACAGTCGTTCAGCTCCATAATCCACCATTTTGTTTAGTCATTCCTAAAATTCTCCAGACTCATTTTTTTTCAAGTTTTATTTGAAGTTTACAAGTACAAACATCAGTGAACAGTCAGTCCAGGTCCAGAGTTCACCTCAAAATAGATGAGACAGACTTGGTAAAAATATTGTATTTGTGAAAAGAAGAAAAAGAAAAGAATTATGACAGCACATGACTGGAGAACTCAGAGTAGCGTCCCCATCCCCCGTGCATTCTTCAGCTCTGTTTGCTCATTGGTCAGTTCTGACCTGTGTCTTCTGAGCAAACTCTCCTGTTACACCTTTGTCTCAAAACTCAAAACCCAACAATCTTACATTTGTATAAAACATACATGAATATTTATATCTTGTCATTTTCCTAACACAGTTGTAATACCGTCCTAAACCTACAGAGGGATTTGAAAGACAACCTTTTAGCCCCGCCTCCCCTGACTATGACGGACCACTAGACCCATACATGGAATGAATAGAGATAGCACTGCTAGGCTAGTCTGGACCTAAATAATATTAAAAATTCCTGAGCTTATTACCAGATCTACTGTTTTTTTTTCAGGTGTGGAGCATTACCTACAACAACTGGCTCACCTTCGCCTTGTTGGTATGGTCCTGTATTATCTGGATGATGAGGGACCGCCGCAAATACGCCATGATGTCCGCTCCTTTCCTGGCGGTTTACGGAACCGTCCTGGTGGTCCTGGGCTTCCTGAGCGGTCTGCGCCTCAGCCGGGCCGAGCTGTACCCGGGTCTACCCATGGCTGTGGTCATGGACTTTGACCTGAACGGCTACCACCCTGCCCCCTGTGTCCACCTGGGGGCAAAGGTAAGAGGAGAAGGGACGAGTGTTGGTTTAGGCCTCAGGTGTCCCTCCCACAAACAAACTGTTTTTATTTACAACTCGAGTTCATGAAAAAAAATTTAAAAGAATGAAATTCTCAAAACATAACCAGAGACCCCTCCCACCCTTCACATCACCTGTTTGATGGCAGACGTTACAGAGCCTTAAAAACAAGAACAAACAGTTTTTATGTGGATGCCATTCGTGTACTGAACTTTAGTGTGTATGATTTTAATGTTTGATTTTAATGTGTGTTTTTAGGGTTATAGGGTTTTTATGGTTTTAAATGTTGTGTTGTGGATTTATGATATTTATCATATGTGACCCCCCACCAGTAAACCAGGCATAAGTGTGTGTAAATCCAAACAGAGTTATGTGTGTATCTTGGTAGAGTGGAAACTAAGGTTTAAGATGGTGAAAAAATGATGTTTCTATCACAAGTAGAACCAAAGTTATGGTCATTTTAATATCCACATTTGGACATATTTTACAATTTGCATATTTTTAGATATTGTCCGTTAAAGTTTTGGACTGTTTTGGGGTAGGAAGTCCTTAGCAACGCATAATAATTTGTATCCGATTGACACAAATTGTTGACAGATGTTAAAGGACACTCTGATGGACATGTCACAGAAGTTTTATATATTATAATAATAGGACAGAAGTGTGACGTATTATAATCATTTGGCTTACACCATTGGACAGAACATTCAATATAAGCTTTTACCTCGTACCAAACACTTGGGTGTTTACCCACGGAACGGAGATCGTTTTGTTCGGCGAAAAGAGGTGGAAGTCGTCTTTGTCTTTGCTCAGCAATACCTGAACTTTTGTCGCCGCTTAAATAATTGACTCAATAAACACCTTTATTGATTGGATTTCAATGTAATGACCACAGGAAGTGAACATAGAGGTGTTAAGGTACCGTTTTTTGATAAGGTGTAAACACAAATAACAAATCACCTTCCAGCCTAAATTTGGCTGTAGCTCTGAACGGCTCAGCGCCACTTATGCCTGGTTTGGTGGTGGCGGGTCACATATTATGTTATTATCACTATGTACTTTACGGGCTGCACTTTTCAATTTCGTTGTTCTGTGAACAATGACAATAAAGACAATCAATCAATCAATTAAATACTCAATAATTGTAAAACCATTTTTAACCCCTTCAATGGTGTGTTTGTAATTTAATAACCCTTTTTAAATGCAAAAATGACTTCTATTGGAACCTTTTACAGGCTCTGACTGTTGTGCTGCTTATTCCCAATAGTTCTATGCACTGCAACGAAAACAGCACAAAGACGTCCCTCATATGAAATAAACAAGGCACTTGGTTGTCAATGTTTTTAAGGACATTAATGGATGGATATAAATGGAGCAGTCTGTACAACTGCTGTCAGTTGTACACTTTCAGGCAAATGAATTATTTAAACTTTTCAGTCAAACTCATGCACAGTTGGCAGGAATGTATTTACAATAAGATCTTCATCACACAACTGTGCTTTATATTTGTTCTTGTTAAATATGAATAGTGTTTTATTTCAAAAAAGTACAAAAAAAGACTTAATCTGATTGTTCTAGAGGTTAGTTTATATATGGTGTAATTTAACTATATATCTGTGCTTATATATTCCATGTTTTTGTCTCCTGATACGTTTTGTGTATTGCATTTCTTGCAGGTATTTTACACTTTTAGTTTTTGGTTGATGTTCCGTCAGCAGCTGAAGGAGAGACAAGAGGCTCAGATGCTGAAGGCTGAATCTCTAGATGAAGTGAAAGTTATTCCACGTAAATGATTTCATCAATTAAAGTATTAAAAAGACACTTCATTAAAAAATAATACAAAATAATTAAATGTTCCCGCATGTTTGTTTATGACAAAGAAAACTCAAGTCTTAAATGACTTGAAATGTAAACCTTTTTATCTCATAAATTTGGCTTTTTATTTCATAATTTTTTACTTTTTTTGATCAAATAATAACTTTTTATCTCATGATTTTAACTTCACTTAATGCACCTTATAGTCCAGTGTGCCTTATAATGTGGAAAATACAATTATAAATGTCCTATCAAATAATATTCACTTTTTCATTGGCTATATGTTCAAAAGTTTACCAATATTTACTAAATGTCCAAAAAACAGAAGTGTGTATTATTGTTTTTTATGATAAAGAAAACTAAAGTCTGAAATGATGGTTGGATCAAGTTTCCCAGATCAGTCTGGACTCAAAATGTGAAATAGTTTGAACAGTAGAATAGGTTTTAGTCCAAATGAATATTGGTGTCAGATCTATTAGATCTACCAGATCTATTAGAGCAGGGGTGTCAAAGTGTGGTCCACGAGGGCCGGTGTCCTGCATGTTTTAGATGTTCCCCTCTTCCATTCCACCTGGAGGTCATTACATCATTATCAGTCTGATGAGGAGCTGATTATTAACTCTTTAAATGTCAGTGCTGATGCATTCTGAATGGATGATTTAGTTTAAATATTCAGAAAAATTCAACCATTTTCCTTTTAGTTTTGTGCATGGACAAGGTGCCAAAAAGCAAGAGTTTTTTTTAAATTTTATTTAAACATTTTTTAAAGGCAAAATTAAAATTGCTGGGACCAAATTTTAATAGTAGTTTTCTTCTTTAGTAATTTTTTTCAAAAATTTCCACATTATTTGTCATTTTGTAAATATTTATTAGTTTTTGTTGCTCATTTTGTTTATTTTTCTACATTTTGGTTTTTTTTATTGTAGTATTTTTGCCATTTGTGTCTTAACTTTGCTCATGTTACCAGTTACTTTGTTAGTTCTCAGGAGTTAAAGGGTTAAACTGAATCACATGGAAGAGGGAAATATCTAAAACATGCAGAACACCGGCCCTCGAGGACTGGAGTTTGACACCTGTGTATTAGATCTACTTCAAACACTGTGTGCACATTATGATCCATGGACTTTCCAGGTTGTTTCCAGTAGAATATTTATTCATTAACTGTATACATGTAGATAAAGCAGCATATATGTGGAATAACACACCATCATATTTATTAAAAACATCAACATTAAAGTTATTTGTTTAATGATTCATATGATTAAAGTCTGAAAGATTTAACACATTTAATGTGTGAAGAAGAAAGTTTATTTATAAAAAGATAGAATGGTGTTATCATTGCACTTTTCTTTCCCTGTCTGATTATTTGTCACCCTTCTCTTCCACTTTATTACTTTTGTTTTCCGTATCAGCGGAGGACAGTCAGCCGTCTCCTCTTGTTGTGATGTTAATATCAGGAGTTAAAGGGACACTGGTTAAATACTGGATCCTGTTCTGCTGCTCCATGTTCTTTGTCGTCAGCTTCTCTGGAAAGGTATGCACTGTTAGAAAATATGATGGTTTACTCTGAAGAAAATTCCAAACTATTTTATTACATGACAAAGAATGATTTGAATGTTGAAAAAAAAACACTAACTTATTTTCAGTAAAAAAAAAAAATGCAGTTCCTGTCTTTTTACTTTGTAGGACAGAATAGTGAAGTAACAGACGTAATGATCCTAGAGCTCAGAGGGACAGTTGTAAACCTGTCCTTTTACTGAAATAAATATTTGAATGATCTAATACTTTTACCTTCTCAGGTGGTCGTCTACAAGATCCTCTACATCGTCCTGTTTCTCTTCTGTGTTACTCTGTACCAGGTTTGTCAACTTCATATTTATTACAATAGCACCGCCTGTTGGTTTCTGTTCCTGTCCGTCCTGTCCGTCCTGTCCAGTCTTTGTTTCCTCCTCACATCACTGAGGTGTAGCACTGCACTCACTGGCTTGTAAGGGAGAGTTCTAATGGGGGATGTCTGCTCAGCTTTCGGGGAGGACCCCTGATGGTCACACACATGCACTAAATAGTCTAGTATATGTCTGCAAGACTGGAATATGTACTGATCTGAAACACTGGTGACTCCCCCTCTGTGGGGTTAAAAGATATAAATGAATAAATACATGAATAAAATAAGTGAATGAATAGAAAAATAAAATAAAATAAAAAATAAGAACAAAATGCAGACAAATTAGAAAAAGGAAGAAAAAAGAAAGGGAAAAGAAGAAGAAGGAAGGGAAGAAAAAAACTCTATTAGTTACCTACTTTCCTAACTGCTCATTTGTTTTTTGTATATATGTCTATGTTTAGTACTTCAGTTATTGATTATTGGTATTGTTATTATTGTTATTGTTATTATTTTATTTATCATAATTTTTGTACAATGCCTATATTACTATAAGATGAATTTAGGTTATTGGGGAAGTGAAGAAGGGGTAGAATTAAATAAGTTTATGCTTCATCCTACTGCTTTTCAGACATGTCATTGTTATTATTATTATTGTTGTATTGATTATTGTTGCACTTTGCACATGTTTGAAATAAATCATTCAAATCAAAAATCAATCAAATCAATACTCACAAAAGACTCAAAGTCAAGTTGATTTGATTGATATTGTACCACGGAGTATGAGGGCCACATGTGAAGATAGATATTTTTGAAATGACTTTAACATTGAAATGTCAATAATAAAGTTGAAATCAAATGTGGACTTTAATGTGGTCATTTCATAGACAGATCAACCGTACTGTAGCTGCAGACTCTGTGTACCTTCTGATAATTGAATATTTCTAGACTTAAGTCGAGGTTTTTCTACGTTTTCTTTGAACCAGCATCAATCACCTGCATCATATAAAGATGTCAGGGTCAAATTAATGACTTTATCGTTGCCCTGGGTGGTGTCTGTCCGTCGATGCATTTGATTTCTACTTTATTCTTGACATTTCATGATTAAAGACGAAATTTTTACTTTAAAATTTTGACTTTAATCTCGTTATATCAAAAATATTTTTTTTCACATGTGGTCCTAATACTCTGTCATAGTATTGATAAAGATTACAGCCTAAAAATACTGCTTTTACTGTTTAGTTAATATATATAAAGTGTCATGCTGGCAGAAAATGACATTTATTGTCATACTCTGGCAAGGAATGGCAGAATTATGTTTTTGATCGTGTTTACTTGTTTGTTTGTTTGTTTGTTTGTTTGTTTGTTTGCTTGTTGCATGATAACGCAAAAAGTTAAGGATGGATTTGGCTGACATTTTCAGGGGCTGGTCTGCCTTGGCGGAGTCTGCGTTCTGAGTGTTTTTCTAGTTGTTTCATGCATCAGCTGTTCTCATATTTACTGTATTTTCTGGATGATGAGGCACAAATAAAAATGCCATATTATCCAGAGCGCCTTATATATGGATTAATTCTGTTTGACCTTAATGACCTGGAATTTAAACTTTTTAATCTCATTATTTTTACTTTTTAAAAGTTTGATTTAGCAGAATAAGGTTGTATTGTGTTCCATGTCACAGCTCAACAAGGTTGGGAGTTATTGTGTCTGTTTATAATCCAGTACCTTATATATGAAGTCACCTCAAAATAATCCATTTATTGATAGTGCACTTTATAATCCATTACATTTTATAATCCATTACACTTTATAATCCATTACATTTTATAATCCATTACATTTTATAATCCATTACATTTTATAATCCATTACATTTTATAATCCATTACATTTTATAATCCATTACACTTTATAATCCATTACACTTTATAATCCATTACATTTTATAATCCATTACACTTTATAATCCATTACATTTTATAATCCATTACACTTTATAATCCATTACATTTTATAATCCATTACATTTTATAATCCATTACATTTTATAATCCATTACACTTTATAATCCATTACACTTTATAATCCATTACATTTTATAATCCATTACATTTTATAATCCATTACATTTTATAATCCATTACATTTTATAATCCATTACACTTTATAATCCATTACATTTTATAATCCATTACACTTTATAATCCATTACATTTTATAATCCATTACACTTTATAATCCATTACATTTTATAATCCATTACACTTTATAATCCATTACATTTTATAATCCATTACACTTTATAATCCATTACACTTTATAATCCATTACATTTTATAATCCATTACACTTTATAATCCATTACATTTTATAATCCATTACATTTTATAGTGCATAAAATACATTAGGTTAATTTTCTTTTGATAAATACCAGACTATGGGAGACAAGTACAAACATATATTTATTGCCAGATATGAAACAAAAAAGAACATTTGGACAATACAGCAGTCCCCCAATTCTTTTTTTCTTTCCCTGTCCTTTTAAGGATATTAATGTGGAACATTTTTTTCAGACTATATTTATAATGTAGTGTAACATAAGTAGTTTCTAACTAAAGGAGTGTTGTGTAACCACTCACAGCACTTTTACTACAGTTAGTGTCTCATTTTAAATGATAAATTAGTGTCAGTTTTTCAGATGTTTGTTGTTAAAACATTCACAGCAGCCACTGTTTGAACCTTTTTATGAATCTCCTTACTCATCAATGGTATTTTTCACTTAATTGTATTGATTATGACTCGAAAACACACGCACAACCATTTTTTTTATTTCCTGTCTTGTATTTCTGCTGACCTTTTACAAACACTTACAGGAAGTCCTAATGGCTTCCATGATGACATAAGACCACACACACTGGAGTATTAGGGAAGAAATATCAACAACACACTGACTAATCATCTTAAATGAATGTCAGGCACACAGGGCCGGCCTTAGGCAGAGGCAGACTAGGCGGTCGCCTAGGGCACCACATGTGTTGGGGGCACAAAGGCCCACAGAATTAGAATATTAAAATACTGTGAACTGAAAACCACAGTGTGGTTATATAGGGATTCATTGTGGTTGTGCTTAGTGACTCAGAATTTGGACTTTTTATCTGTCAGGATCGGGGGGTGAGGTGAAGGAGGACTCCAATGCACAGTACTGAAGGGAAAAATAATTTAATAACAAAACTAAGAAACATAAAGACAAGACAGAGACAAAACCAAACCAAAACCTGGGAACAAACGACCAGAGTCTGTGGTGATGATGAATGTCCAGGTTATGGAGGTGACAATACTGAATGGTCCCGCACCAGCAACTGCAAGCCTTACTGCTTTTATAGCCACAGATGAGGAATGGCTGCAGCTGCGCAGTACGGGACCAGGTGAGTGTGGAAATGACTGGGGGAAAGGTCACTGGAGCAGAGGTCATGACATTATCTGATCATTTGGACTTTTTATTGCATCATTTTGACAGATGCCAATTTCTATTTCCACAAAAAGGACAGAGGGGTGCTCGCCTAGTGTTCGCCTAGGGCACCACATTGACCAGGGCTGTAGTCAAAACAACCTTTGTCGAGTGAGACAAGTCCAAGACCAGGACCGGTCGAGACCATGTCAAGACCAAGTCCAAGAAAAGACAGAGTCCAGGACAGAAAAACAGTTGTATGCACGACAGTATAAAGTCAATCATTTTGAATTATTATTAGTTGATCTAAAAGTAAAAACAGTGACAAATGATAATAAATAGAACCATTAACCTGGATATGATAGGTACTAGTACTGAACTATTACCACTGATAGGTACTAGTACTGAACTATTACCACTGATAGGTACTAGTACTGAACTATTACCACTGATAGGTACTAGTACTGAACTATTACCACTGATAGGTACTAGTACTGAACTATTACCACTGATAGGTACTAGTACTGAACTATTACCACTGATAGGTACTAGTACTGAACTATTACCACTGATAGGTACTAGTACTGAACTATTACCACTGATAGGTACTAGTACTGAACTATTACCACTGATAGGTACTAGTACTGAACTATTACCGCTGATAGGTACTAGTACTGAACTATTACCACTGATAGGTACTAGTACTGAACTATTACCACTGATAGGTACTAGTACTGAACTATTACCGCTGATAGGTACTAGTACTGAACTATTACCGCTGATAGGTACTAGTACTGAACTATTATCACTGATAGGTACTAGTACTGAACTATTACCACTGATAGGTACTAGTACTGAACTATTACCACTGATAGGTACTAGTACTGAACTATTACCGCTGATAGGTACTAGTACTGAACTATTACCACTGATAGGTACTAGTACTGAACTATTACCACTGATAGGTACTAGTACTGAACTATTACCACTGATAGGTACTAGTACTGAACTATTACCACTGATAGGTACTAGTACTGAACTATTACCACTGATAGGTACTAGTACTGAACTATTACCACTGATAGGTACTAGTACTGAACTATTACCGCTGATAGGTACTAGTACTGAACTATTACCACTGATAGGTACTAGTACTGAACTATTACCACTGATAGGTACTAGTACTGAACTATTACCGCTGATAGGTACTAGTACTGAACTATTACCGCTGATAGGTACTAGTACTGAACTATTATCACTGATAGGTACTAGTACTGAACTATTACCACTGATAGGTACTAGTACTGAACTATTACCACTGATAGGTACTAGTACTGAACTATTACCGCTGATAGGTACTAGTACTGAACTATTACCACTGATAGGTACTAGTACTGAACTATTACCACTGATAGGTACTAGTACTGAACTATTACCGCTGATAGGTACTAGTACTGAACTATTACCGCTGATAGGTACTAGTACTGAACTATTATCACTGATAGGTACTAGTACTGAACTATTACCACTGATAGGTACTAGTACTGAACTATTACCACTGATAGGTACTAGTACTGAACTATTACCACTGATAGGTACTAGTACTGAACTATTACCACTGATAGGTACTAGTACTGAACTATTACCACTGATAGGTACTAGTACTGAACTATTACCGCTGATAGGTACTAGTACTGAACTATTACCACTGATAGGTACTAGTACTGAACTATTACCACTGATAGGTACTAGTACTGAACTATTACCACTGATAGGTACTAGTACTGAACTATTACCGCTGATAGGTACTAGTACTGCACTATTACCGCTGATAGGTACTAGTACTGAACTATTATCACTGATAGGTACTAGTACTGCACTATTACCGCTGATAGGTACTAGTACTGCACTATTACCACTGATAGGTACTAGTACTGAACTATTACCACTGATAGGTACTAGTGCTGCACTATTACCGCTGATAGGTACTAGTACTGAACTATTACCGCTGATAGGTACTAGTACTGAACTATTACCACTGATAGGTACTAGTACTGAACTATTACCACTGATAGGTACTAGTACTGCACTATTACCGCTGATAGGTACTAGTACTGAACTATTACCACTGATAGGTACTAGTACTGAACTATTACCACTGATAGGTACTAGTGCTGAACTATTACCACTGATAGGTACTAGTACTGAACTATTACCGCTGATAGGTACTAGTACTGAACTATTACCACTGATGGGTACTAGTACTGAGCATTTGAACGGCTAAATTACAATACAGCTTCATGCCTGGACTTGGTCCAAACCAGTGACAGTGATAGACCAGTGGACCAGACCAAGACAAGTCCAAGACCATAAAAAAATGGTCTCCAGTCCAGACTCGAGTACTACAGTCCTGTTGTCAGCTGTTTGTTTTTTTTGTATCAGATACACTTACTTAACCCCTTAACTCCTACTGTCGTAAATGTCCAACATCCAACAACAAAATTGTTCAAAGGTGGGAACATAATGGGACGTCCTTTACCTGGTTAGTTTATACTGACATGGGTGACGTTCCAGACACTTCCTTCAGGTCGCAGGTACAGATATCCCCAAATCAGAACTAATAGAGTGAAGGATTCATTCATTCCCATGGCAACCAACCACCTGAACAAGATGTGGAAGATACACAGTTAACATTACAACAATTTTTACTGAACCATATGAGCAGTGGTCTGTATTTATTTATTTATTTATTTACATGTTTGCTGTCTATTGTGTTTTATGTTCTTTTAATTGTATGTGTGTTTTATGTCATGTTGCTGTGGTGTAAGAAAAAAGTCAAATGTGTCCATTTCAGACTCATTACGATGTGTGGCGTCGAGTTCTGAAGAATTTCTGGGCTGTGGTGGTGGGTTACTCCATGGTGGTGTTGATCGCCATCTACATGTACCAGTTCAGAAGTGTTTCTGGACTGTTCACACAGATTATGGGAATGTCTGAGGAAGGGTGAGTTTGTCCTTCTTGTTTACCCTCATTACTCACAGAAACTTGAATTCAAATTAGACTATTTTATTTTTGGCTTCATTTCATTCATAAAAAAAGCACTTTTCATTTGGCCAAATCTCAAAGTGCTACAAAGAGAAGACAGTCTAATAAAAAAAAAACCTCATATGTGGTCGAATATTGATGTAGTCATATTTCAAAAAGAGGATTTCTGTGAATGTTTTTAAACCCTCTAAGGGATTGTTAATGACCAATAAAATAAATGGTTAGTGAACACAGAACACTAGTTTATAAATAAGTTCTGAACATCCAGATCCAAACCTTGGCAGATTTGATTTGTTAGCGTTAGCGTTAGCACAGACTGGTGCTGCTTCACTGAGGTCTGAATTCTACCACTGATCTAGTTTAATGTGTTAGCATTAGCATTAGCACTGACTGGTGCTGCTTCACTGAGGTCTGAATTCTACCACTGATCTAGTTTAATGTTTTAGCATTAGCATTAGCACTGACTGGTGCTGCTTCACTGAGGTCTGAACTCTACCACTGATCTAGTTTAATGTGTTAGCTTTAGCATTAGCACAGACTGGTGCTGCTTCACTGAGGTCTGAACTCTACCACTGATCTAGTTTAATGTGTTAGCGTTAGCGTTAGCACAGACTGATGCTGCTTCACTGAGGTCTGAACTCTACCACTGATCTAGTTTAATGTGTTAGCGTTAGCACAGACTGGTGCTGCTTCACTGAGGTCTAAATTCTACCACTGATCTAGTTTAATGTGTTCGCGTTAGCGTTAGCACAGACTGGTGCTGCTTCACTGAGGTCTGAACTCTACCACTGATGTAGTTATCATTGTCACATGTCCAAAGAAATTCAAAGTGCTCTCCAGTCAGTGCCCCATTTATAAAAACATAGACCTAAAAACAGACTTTAACACAAGACATCATGTACACAGTCATTTACAAAGAGCCTTCAACAACATATAACTAGGTCTATGCAGTCGCCTCCAACTGCTAAATCTCTGACACGCAACGCCTCCAGTCACCCATTATTTCACCATTCAGAAATGTCGTCATCATCTTCCGCTTCTCCGGGTCCGTGTCACGGGGGCAGCAGCCCCAGCAAAGGTGCCCAGACTTCCTTCTCCCCAGCTACCTCAGCCAGCTCCTCCAGGAGAATCCCGAGGCGTTCCCAGCCCAGCCTAGAGATACAATCCCTCCAGCGTGTCCTGGGTCGGCCCCGAGGTCTCCTCCCAGATGGACATTCCCGGAACACCTCCCCACGGAGGCATCCAGGAGGCATCCTCATGAGATGCCCCATTCATAAACTTCTATATTAAATACAAAATATAAAAGAATGAGTGCATGTGCCTGACCCACAGCAGCAGAAAACTGAATATGGTGGCAATCCGTCCACCCAGTCAAAAGATATGTGCCAGATAAAATTTGACCATCTTGAATGTTTTGATCTCCAAAATATAATCAGTTCATTTTCCTATCCTAGAGCATTAGCACAACCAATTTGGGACAAATCCGTCCAGCTGTTCAAAAGTTATCACGTTAACATGAAAGACCTTACACGGTGGCAGTGGCTGCAAAACCTTTACATCAACAAAGCTCCGCATTTCGGGGATATAAATATCCAAACTACCCTAAAAACAATGGCACACCTGCCAGTCAAAAGATATGTGACAGACAAAATACAGCCATCTTGAAAATTTTGACCTCCAAAATCTAATCAGTTCATTTTCCTATCCTAGAGCATGGGGAGCTTAAGTCTCTGCCCCTTCTGGGAGGCTGAGATCAGAAAATTAATGAATGGTAGTCAATGGGAAATAAAATGTTCAAATGTTATCTGGTATCTCATAATAAATGATAATTATTGATGTGTGTTTCAGCTGCTTCTGTTAACCAACGACTGATTCATTTGCGAGTAAAACCCATTAATAATTTGGACTAAATGCCAGGTACACATGTGCCATCACCACAGACTGTGAGTGTGACGTCACATACTCCATGTCATGTTTGCTTCTCATCAAAAAAGGGTGGTCTGCCTATGCCACATCAAATATTTATTATTAACTGCAATCATATGTGACCCTCCAGCACAGAACCAGTCACTTGGGTCAAATTTCATAAATTCAGATTTTATATTTACCTTAAAATTTATTAAAAATGTTTGTGTGACACTAATTCAACCAATCAGAGGCTGTTTTTCAACATCGCCATAGCAACAAGGGCTTTAGTTTAGTGTAGAAGGCTTTGTTCTGAGGCCTCCCATTGGTTCAAATCTATAATTCTGTAGATTTCTATTTAAGGGTTGTCTAGAGGGAATCCCCATCTTTCCAACGGTACCAAACATGACGGGGAAATACCTAACGCCAGCGCCAAGGAAAGTCGTGTTTTTAGTCGATTTGTCTTAGTTTTAGACTTAATTACTGTCAGAGTCAGTTGTTGTTCTTCCTAAAAGACATGATTTGAAGAAGTTACGCTAGGAATTTAACAAACACTCATAGTTAGAAGTGTTCAGGAGACATTTTACTGGGATTTTATTAATAAACTTCAAATTCAATAATTTTGACCCATATAACGTATTTGAGGCTAAAGTTAGAAAAACTGCTGTGACTGAACCACTGCTTTAATGATGGACGGACACGTGTGAATTTCAGAGCACTTGTCAAACAGAATCAGAATTTAGCTTGACTCGCTCCATTCACTCTTATTAAATTTTTTTACGAGTTAAGCACCCATGGAAAGGAAGTAGAAGGGCGGGACTTAGCCTCCCCATTAGCACACTGAATTTGGGACAAATGCATCCAGCTGTTTAAAAGCTATCGGTAACACGAAATACCTTACGTGGTGGCGCTCACAAAACCATTAGATGTCCGCTGCTCTGCATTTCAGGGATATTAATATGCATTTTGCACATTACTCTCATTTTGTTTAAACGGTTCTTGCTGTTGGGAAGAAGCTGTGTTTGAATTAGTTTGTCCTTGTATTCATGAGTCTGGATCGTTTCCCAGATGCCAGTAGTTCAAACAGTGAGTGTCCAGGGTGTGAAAAAAGTGTCCTTTAAGATGTTTGGGATTTCCTTTTATAGTAACGTTGTTTTCCTTTGGAATTCTCCAGCCTTCGGGATCTTGGTTTGGAGCGATACGACACAGTGGAACTCTTTGCTCGGATCCTGCTTCCTGCTGCCTTTCTATTGGCTTGTATCCTCCAACTGCACTACTTCAATGCAGACTTCCTGACACTCACTGATCTGGACAATGTACCAATACGACAGGTCTCCAGGTAAAGCATGACAACATTCCAGGGTTTCTGTAGGTCGTTATAGCTCATTAAAAGTCATTAAATAGATTTTGTAGGAAAAAAAAGAATTAAGGCCATAAATGGCATTAAAAAGCATCACATTTGTACCCTAGCAGTGCTAGCCTAGCCTAGCCTCGCCTAGCAGTGCTAACCCTGTTCTTTCCATGTATGGGTCTAGTGGTGCTTCATAGTCAGAGGAGGCGGGGCTAAATGTTGTCTTTCAAATCCTCTGTATGCAATAGGACGATACTACAACCAATCAGTGTAATCTTTAGGATGACGTAGTTAGAGCGCCTGAAAGTTGACGGAGGAGAAAGTTAGGAATGACTAAACAAAATGGTGGATTATGGAGCTGAACGACTGTTGTCGCATCTGTAAAAAGAATTTAAAGATTGTTGACGTTTTCTCACATTCTTCACTCATCTGTGATAAAAGGAAATCTATACCTGTTGTTCTTCTTCTTCTATGGTTGTTTACGCTTGTTTCTCTACCAATCGTCGCAGCGTCACTTTGTTAGGCCCGCCCTCTGACTCTATACTTCACTGTGATTGGTCGACCAGTTTCTAGGGAAATCTCGACAAAAGTTACATTGAGTGAAACTAGACAACTACGATAGAACATTAGATTTACTGATGCTAGGAGGAGCTAGTGTGGCTAGGCTACTACGATAGAACATTAGATTTACTGATGGTAGGAGGAGCTAGTGTGGCTAGGCTACTACGATAGAACATTAGATTTACTGATGCTAGGAGGAGCTAGTGTGGCTAGGCTACTACGATAGAACATTAGATTTACTGATGCTAGGAGGAGCTAGTGTGGCTAGGCTACTACAATAGAACATTAGATTTACTGATGCTAGGAGGAGCTAGTGTGGCTAGGCTACTACGATAGAACATTAGATTTACTGATGGTAGGAGGAGCTAGTGTGGCTAGGCTACTTTGGGCTCAGTTGGTCGAGTGGGTCGTCCAATAACCAGAGGTGGAAAGTAACAAAGTAAAAGTACTTCATTACTGTACTCAAAGAGATTTTTTAGGTATCTGTGCTTTACTTGAGTATTTATTACTCAAGTAAAGTAGATTTTTGCATAATTATCTGTACTTTATACTCTTTATATTCTCAGAATAGATGTGTTACTTTTTCAAACTAAACATGTGACTGCACATAAATAGTTACTCGAGGAAAAATCACTGGAGGAGACAAACTGTGACTTTATATATTATAGTTATATGACTATTATCTCACAATTTTGACTTTTTATCTCATAATTTAGAATTTTTACCTCATAATATTGACTTTTTATCTCATAATTTGGACTTTTAATTTCACAAGTTTGACTTTTTATCTTACAATTATGCATGGACCTGATCAAACACAATTTCAACACAGTAACTCACTTTTAAAGGCTTTATTTTAGATACTTTTGAATTTTTTCCTGGTTAAATAAGTATTATTGTGTTCAGGGCAAAAAAATGGTTCTACTTTTTACTTTTGTATTTTTATTAAAATTCAGAAATTGTACTTTTTACGTTTTACTTAAGTAGTGGAGTTGAATCAGTACTTCTACTTACTTACTTACTTACTCAGTATTTTTTCACATACATAAGTAGCTGTACTTCCACTCAAGTACAGAATGTGAATACTTTTAACACCTCTGCCAATAACCGAAAGGTTGGTGGTTTGAATCCCGCTGTGTCCTTCACCCTCCTGCCTCCAGTGTCACTCACACTGGTGTATGAATGTTTGGTGGTTAGAGGGTACAAAATGGCTGCCATACTTTTTTTTTCTTTTTTTTGCCACACTTCAGTTAGTCTGCCCCAGGACAATTATTGATACATATGTAGTTTACCACCACCAGAGTGAGCATGTGAGAGTGAATGAATAATGGATCACCAGTGTAAAGTGCTTTGAGTGGCCAAAAAAGTGCTGTATAAATGCAATCCATTATTATCATCATAACTACGGTAGAACATTAGATATGCTGCTGCTCTTTGGGTGGGTGGGGGGGTGGGGGGGGGGGGGGTATTAAATGTACTGTCCAGAGGGATTGAAATATTAAATACACTTAATGGAAAATAAACATTGTTATTTACAATGTATTACCTCTGCCAAGGAGGTAATACATTTTATATGTATATATATTTAGATTAGGTGTTGTCTGAAAGCACATTAAGATGAGTTAAATTAAAAACTGATATTTATTCTAGAATTATCTTTTGTCCAGGCTCTAACTGATGGTAAGGTTGGTGTTTGACTTGTTTGTAATCTTCTTAATTCAGGGATGAAGAACTGAAGAGTTCCATTGGTGTGATAACTGATATGTAAGAAACATTTTCATTTCTCTAAGGTTATTTTTTTAATTTCACACATTTAATTTACTGTCTGTTCATAACCATCTGTGGTTTTATCATATTAACAGTTCATTGTCTCCCCGATGAACATAAATGTTTGTCTCTTCAACTTTTTTAATCTTTTCAAATTAATAATATACTGATATAAATTGGCCGACCGATATATCTGACTGATGTTTACATTGGGTTTTTTTCTTGTATCGGGGTTGGCCAATATACTCTTTATTTGTATTATCATTATTATTATTATTATTTGGTGTAGTAATATTCATTAGGTTAAGTGTCACAATTTTTATTTTGTAATTGTAAGTAAAGAAGATTGTCTGACATTTGTTATCATTTGACAGAGAAAGAAAAATCAGTATTGGTTCCAAATATTGGCTTAGAAATATCGGCAACCTGTATCGGTCATCGGCTAAGACTGAAAAATATCAGCATTGGCCCCCCCCAAACGTCTGTATCAGTCGATCATTATTAAAAATCTTTCTTATTTAATTTCCAGCCTTAAAGAGAACATTGAAAAATTCAAAAAAAGGTGAGTCTTTTGTATCTATTGTTTAATTTTTTATGTCATATTTGGAAATAAATAAAGCCATAATTAGCTTCTGTTGATAATTATAGCTAGTCATTTATGTTTAACATCTTCTATTTCCTGTCAGGCTTGTGAAGGAGCAGATGGGACAAGGGAAAAGTCAGGAGACTTTGGACAGTCTAGGATTCCAAACGTCCTCAGAAAAAGATGCAGACGAGCAGGTGGAGAACAGAGAGGGTGAAGACAGACTCTTTATTCATTTACAACGGCTGTGCTTTGATCTATGTTGATTATAATCTATATTTTTATATTGATTTGGTGTGTGTCACGGTCTGCTCTGAACCCCCCCCCCCATTCCTGTTCTGAGAGATTATTGTAATCACTGTGTGTGTGTGTGTGTGTGTGTGTTTGTGTGTGTGTGTTTGTGTGTGTGTGATTGTGTGTGTGTTTGTGTGTGTGTGTGTGTGCTTGTGTGTGTGTGTGTGTGTGTGTGTGTGTGTGTGTTTGTGTGTGTGTGTTTGTGTGTGTGTGTGTGTGCTTGTGTGTGTGTGTGTGTGTATGTGTGTGTGTGTGTGTGTGTGTGTGTATGTGTATGTGTGTGTGTGCGTGTGTATATGTGTGTGTGTGTGTATGTGTATATGTAAATGGACTGCATTTATATAGCGCTTTTCCACCTTCATGGTGCTCAAAGCGCTTTACATTAGCCTCTCATTCACCCATTCACACACACACACTCATACACCAGTAGGTTTCTAAGGTCTACTGTAAGTCCTACTGGGGGCCTAAGTCAGGGTTCAGTGTCTTGCCCAAGGACACTTCGACATGTGGACAGCCAGAGCTGGGACGCAAACCGCCAACCTCTCGGTCATTGGGCGACCCACTCTACCAACTGAGCCACAGCCGCCCATGTGTATATGTGTGTGTGTGTGTGTGTGTGTGTGTGTGTGTTATAACTCATATAGCTAATGTGCATCAGACGCAATGATCCATTTGAGTAAAGGTCAAAGGTCACAATAAACAAAAGTTCAAAATCACATCATGGGTTATAATTCCAGAACAGAGGGTCACAGAACTTTCAGATTGGTAATATGTGGCAAACTTAACTTCTGTAACACAGTTTGTGATTATCACGTGATTTGGACTTTTATCGTGTTATTTTGAATTTTTATTGCATTATTTTGACATTTTATCTTGTGATTTTGTCTTTTTATCGTGTTATTTTTGCTTTTTATGGAGGTCAAAAACAATGCAGAATGAAGATTTCTACAATTGTCAGAATTGGTGTTATCACCTACGACCAGTGGTTTTTGAGATCTCTGGAGGTCAAAGGTGACATGTGGCCAAATTGTAACACTGTTTGTGTCAAACATAGACATATCACACTATAACTGAATCAATACTGGATATATTATCATAATATTACACACACTGACTAGGGTTGTCAACAAAATCGATTTTAGATACTAAATCAATATTGACCCTTGGTATCTAATTAGATACTAAGTTGCTGGAAAATCGATTTTTGTTTTTATGGCGCGTCGCCGCTTTTTTGTAGCGGGTAACGTTAAGAATTGTAAACAGGCATCAACGCGGTCAGCTCTGGCACAGCCATAATGCCGGCGTGTAAGTTAAAGTCTCTTTTTTTCTCCAGCTGCCTCTGACAGCACACGGGATGACGCCAGTGCGACCACAGACATATACACTATTTCTATAGGTCTGTGATTGGACCATCCGATGTAACTTTGCTTTTAAAGGCCTCCATATAGTCGAACGTTTATGCGCGCGGGCGGCAGCCAGGCGGTAGCGCATAGTATCACGTTACCACCACGGAGGCCACCGTGAGCATGTCAGCCTATCATTTTTGACGTGCGCGCTGCTAGTCCCGCAAGGGGTCCGCGGTGGTCACATGATGCAATACGCTGCCGCCTGCGCACATAATGCTCGACCATAAAGAGTCTTACAGTTAGCACTGCAGAAGGGCTTGAACAAAAAGATAGACCTACCTTAACTTACCAAGAGATAGACATGTATTTATTCTGCACCCGCACTCACTACCTTTTTTTAACAGTCCATGGAGGACATTTTAAAAGGAATCCCTCACATCTCCAGTATCGAAATTAGTATCGAGTATCGAGTATTATCCTTAGTATCGGTATCGAGTTGGAAATTTTAGTATCGTGACAACACTAACACTGACACATACATACATGTAATGAAATTATATCACAACATAAAAACATTGACGAACATAAAAGAGGTCATATGTTTGGTTATAGCAAAAATACTCATTTCCAGCCGCAGTCCCTGGACAGGTTGATGTTAAAAAAAAGCCTCAGACCAATAAAAGACATGCATGGAGAAGATGTTATGAACTCTCCCTCAGTCATTCATAAAACTGGTCACATCACAGCCACACATTATTTACATATATACATATATAGTCATTGTTTGCAGTGTTCGTGCGTACACTCATCTATCATTGACCCTGACTTCTGCTTGTCCAACAGTAGACCTGGGGTCTGTTGAGTCCACATAAGTTCTATAGATGTTCCATTTGATGTTCCTGTGTTCTGATTCCAGAAGCCGTCCCCAGTAGCCATGAAGACCAGTGGGATATGATCATAGATCGGGCCAGCCTGCTGCTCTTCCATTTCCTATCTGGTCTGTGCAAACTTCAGGAGCTCTGTTGGAGACTCATGGAGCTCCACAGCCTTAAAATCGTGTCGTCTGGTGTCATTTGGGTGTCACTGCAGGAGGTGGGATGTTTGATCATGTATGGCATAGTCTTTAATAACACTGTACAACAGAATTTTAGGGCCATATTTTACTAAATTGCTAATACCATTTGTAAATCCACTTTTATCTTTAAGTTGTGATGCACATGTACACTGAAAAAGTAAAACACTGAATCAACTTCACAATTCTTCTTCAATTTTGACTTTTTATGTTCACACAAAAATCTAGTTGAGTGAACCAAATTGAATTGCATAGGGTTAGGGCTATTTTCATTAAATTTAAATAGATTCACTCAACTACAGGTTTTTATGTGTGACATATTAAAGAAGAATTGTTAAGTTGATTCAAAGATTTAGTTTTTTGAGTGTATAAATGAGAAACTAAAGTCCAATATTGTTAATATTGGACTTATTTTCTTCAGAATTTCCAGGTTCTTAAAGGGATTATCTAGAGTAAAAATAAGTGTAGTTTATTTTTATAGATAGTGTGTCCACAGTACTGATCTACAGACATGGACATCTGGTTTCATAAGATGTCTGAGGAGGAAGACCCTAATAGTCCATTGTCCAGTGCACAGTCAGACACTCTGGAAATTCATGATTTGGTTACATTCTTTTTAAAAAACATAGTCCAGTATTACATTATTCTCACCCAACCAATGTTGGGTGAGACTAATGTAATCACCTTGTGTGTGTGTGTGTGTGTGTGTGTGTGTGTGTGTGTGTGTCCACACAGACATATCATGCTATAACTCATTTAATACTGTAGATATCACCATGAAGTTACATGTTCATATACATATAGTTAATGCACATCAGATGTAATGATCCATTTGAGGAAAGGTCAAAGGTCAAGGTCACAATTGGAACATTGGTTATATTATCATAATGTTACACGCACTGACGCACATATACATAAAACCAAATGATCAATGTTGCAAAAGGTCAAAAGTCAAGGTTGCATTTAGCAGAAAAGTCAAAATCACATTATTGGCTCGAATTAAAGAACAGGCGAGATTTGGTATTCTCTGAATACGTGTTATAAATGTAAATGAAGCTGTATGCAACAGCAATGGGTTGTTTTCAAAAAAGAATGCAACAAAGTTGTGAATTTCCAGAGCGTCTAACTGTCCACTGGACAATAGACTATTATGGTCTTTGTCCTCAGTCGTCTTCTGAACCACAGGTCCATGTGTGTAGACCAGTAACTGTGGACACACTATCTGAGGACATGAGGACCTGAGGACACACTATCTGAGGACATGAAGACCTGAGGACACACTATCTGAGGACATGAAGACCTGAGGACACACTATCTGAGGACATGAAGACCTGAGGACACACTATCTGAGGACATGAAGACCTGAGGACACACTATCTGAGGACATGAAGACCTGAGGACACACTATCTGAGGACATGAAGACCTGAGGACACTTGGCTTTGTCTTTAGGGACCCTCTACTTACTACCACTGAAGTGTGATGTTGTTTAAACTTTATTAGAGTTAGTGTGTAAATAGAGTTTGGTGTCGGTAAAAACACTTGCCCTAATCACTACCATGGTAACACAGTTTGGATCAAAATGACAAAATGTAAATTTATAAATGTTCATGCAAATGATTTCAATGTCAACTCGATGTATTTACTCCCAATCATCTAAAAAATGAACTAAACTGATTTTTACTGTGGATAATCTCTTGAATGTTTGTTTTTTAGATTCAAGTACAGTTTGTACATGTAAACATTTTCATGATGGAGTTTGACTATTTTTGTTCAAAAACACTGAAAACTTTGGAGTTGACATTATTTATACATTTTTAATCCAAAATGTTATGTTATTTTGTTGATGCGACCCACTTCATACCACAATACAATGAGTTTGACACCCCTGGGTTACACCATATACTGTGTCCAGTACAACAAACAAACAAACAAACAAACAAACAAACAAACAAAAGTAGTGATTTTTAATGTTGCAGGTTTCTCTGATGAACATGCTCTTCCTGGTCCTGTGGGTGTTTGCACTCCCGTTTCCACGGTTGCGACCTTTGGCCTCCAGCATCTCAGCTGTGTGGGCCTGCATCATGGTGGTGTGTAAGATGTTTTACCAGCTCAAAGTCATCAAACCACTGGACTATTCGTCCAACTGCACTCTTGTGAGTATTAATACCTGTTTGTTCTAGCATGTCATGTTTTTTTGTTGTTTAACTCAGTTGTGTGTTTTGATATGCGACTCATATATTTGTATTATTTATTTATTTATTTATTTGTTTGTTTGTTTGTTTGTTTAACAGGGGCAGTACACATTAATGAACATTGCTGTAAATGTGTCAGTATTAGCAAAAGAAGCCATTTTTCAACCGTTGACCCTGGGCCAGATGTAATATGTCAGCATCCACAAAATAAAAAAATATATGAAAAAATTATTATATTATTAAAAAACAGTATAAACTATTCTAATTTGCGACACTTCCATAGTTAGTCTGAAGCCACATAATGGGATAAATATGGAAGCAAATATGTTTTAATCAGATTTTTAATTTTAAAAGCCGTTGATTTTTTAAATACTGAATTTTTTTTCACTGAAAATAAATATCTGACTTTTTTGTCTCTGAATTCAACTATGTACATACATTTAGAAGAAAAAATTCAGCTGCAAAAAATTCAAATGCACAAATTCAGATGCAAACAAATGGCTGTAATGAATTCAGTTGCAAACTAGTATTCACAGAATGTTTAACCCCGCCCCTATTTTGTGTCAATCTCCAGTTTCTATGACAACCTGTTCTTGAATTAGAGCAATAATGTGATTTTGACCTTTCTGCTCAATGCAAACTTGACCTTTGACCTTTTGCAATATTGATAATATGGTTTTATGTATATATGCATCAGTGTGTGTAATATTATGATAATATATCCAGTATTGATTAAGTTATAGCGTGATATGTCTATGTTTGACACAGTGTTACACACGTTAATTTGCACACATGTCACCTTTGACCTCCAGAGATCTGAAAAACTATTGGTCGTAGGTGAAAACACTAATTATGAGAATTGTATAAATCTTCATTCTGCATCATTTGGTACCAATCTGAAAGTTCTGTGAAACTCTGTTCTGGAGTTAGAACCAATAATGTGATTTTGACCTTTTAGTTAATTGTGACTTTGACCTTTGACCTTTACCCAATGGATCATTGCATCTGATGTGCATTAGCTATATGTATATGCCCATGTAATTTCATGGTGATATCTACAGTATTTATTAAGTTATATAATGATATGTCTGTGTGGACACACACACACACACACACACACACAAAGTGATTACCATAATGTCACCCAACATTGGTTGGGTTGAGACCTTAATAATGACTGTTGTATTGTATTCTATTCTGTTCTAAAATCTGTTGAAACAGATTTGCTTCCATAGGATAAATATCCATATACAGTCATGGAAACATGATTAGACCTCCCTTTGTTTCCTTACATTTTTTATTAACCTTAATGCCCAGTACACCTGAAGGTACATTTGTTTGGACAAATACAACGATAGCAACATAAATAGTTTTAGTAGTAAGTAGTTTAATTTCAGAGCTGATCCATTTTCCACGTTTTCTTGATAATAACCATGATCACTTCAGTTGTTGTACTGACAAAAACACTGTTTTCTGTTGTGTCTGTTTCAGTCACATGACACACAGGCGTTAGGACTTGATTGTATAACAATTGCTTTGATGACTTTTGATGGTCTAGTAGTTCTTTCTTTGTCTGTGTGTCATCTCTTTGTCAGGATTATGTACCGTCCAACAGCTCAGACTTTGGTGAGCTGAGGGGAAACATGGCAGAACTGCTGAGGAGGTCCATTCTCTACATCCAGCCTGTGGACCCGGTCTACTGGTGTGGAGCTCTACAGAAGTGTGAGGGCAGGATCCTCCCCTGCCTCAGAGTAAGGTCATACATGAGCCAAAGTCTGCCTATTAGAACAACTTTAGATGCATCAATCAATCAGTTAAAAGGATTATCTGGAGTAAAAATAAGGTTAGTTTGGTTTTTAGATGATTGAGGGTACATACATATACCTCTACTTACCAAATTAATTCATTCCAGTGAAAAGTGTTTTCATAAATACATAATCACATTTTACAAGGCCCCCATTACTACCACTTAAACCCTTTAAAAATGATGAAACATTTACCAATTTTGTTTGAAATATGTGTTAAAAGAAAATGTAGGTTTATATTTTAGATGGAAATGTGTTGGTGTCAGTGGGTAAATGTGTCTTCACTAACTGAACATTAAACATTAAACCATTCAATGAACCACACATGTGGGTCATTTTCACACCAGACATGTGGGTCATTTTCACACCAGACATGTGGGTCATTTTCACACCAGACATGTGGGTCATTTTCACACCAGACATGTGGGTCATTTTCACACCAGACATGTGGGTCATTTTCACACCAGACATGTGGGTTATTTTCACACCAGACATGTGGGTTATTTTCATACCAGACATGTGGGTTATTTTCACACCAGACATGTGGGTTATTTTCATACCAGACATGTGGGTTATTTTCATACCAGACATGTGGGTCATTTTCATACCAGACATGTGGGTTATTTTCATACCAGACATGTGGGTCATTTTCATACCAGACATGTGGGTCATTTTCACACCAGACATGTGGGTTATTTTCATACCAGACATGTGGGTTATTTTCATACCAGACATGTGGGTCATTTTCATACCAGACATGTGGGTCATTTTCACACCAGACATGTGGGTCATTTTCACACTAGACATGTGGGTCATTTTCACACCAGACATGTGGGTCATTTTCATACCAGACATGTGGGTCATTTTCACACTAGACATGTGGGTCATTTTCACACCAGACATGTGGGTCATTTTCATACCAGACATGTGGGTTATTTTCATACCAGACATGTGGGTCATTTTCATACCAGACATGTGGGTCATTTTCACACCAGACATGTGGGTCATTTTCACACTAGACATGTGGGTCATTTTCACACCAGACATGTGGGTCATTTTTATACCAGACATGTGGGTCATTTTTATACCAGACATGTGGGTCATTTTCACACCAGACATGTGGGTTATTTTCATACCAGACATGTGGGTTATTTTCATACCAGACATGTGGGTTATTTTCATACCAGACATGTGGGTCATTTTCATACCAGACATGTGGGTCATTTTCACATCAGACATGTGGGTCTTTTTCACATCAGACACGTGGGTCATTTTCACACCAGACATGTGGGTCATTTTCACACCAGACATGTGGGTCATTTTCACACCAGACATGTGGGTCATTTTCATACCAGACATGTGGGTTATTTTCCACACCAAACATGTGGGTCATTTTCATACCAGACATGTGGGTCATTTTCACACCAGACATGTGGGTCATTTTCACACCAGACATGTGGGTCATTTTCATACCAGACATGTGGGTTATTTTCCACACCAGACATGTGGGTCATTTTCATACCAGACATGTGGGTCATTTTCACACTAGACATGTGGGTCATTTTCACACCAGACATGTGAGTCATTTTCACACTAGACATGTGGGTCATTTTCACACCAGACATGTGAGTCATTTTCACACTAGACATGTGGGTCATTTTCACACCAGACATGTGGGTCATTTTCATACCAGACATGTGGGTTATTTTCACACCACACATGTGGGTCATTTTCATACCTTTGGGTTTGTTTTCATTGTCATTTTCACCTTGAGTGGTGTTTGTTGACAGACGTTTGTGGGGTGTAGATCCAGGGACCAATGACTTTGACGACTTTTCGGAATCTTCGTGGGGTGGCGGGGCGTCTGCGTCGTTAAGGTGGGCAATGGCACGGCTTTTTCGGGGTGTTTTTTCCGTGTGTTCAGGGGGTTCGTAGGGTTTTGCTGGCATGTCTTTTGTTTGTGCTGGTGGACTGATGGCTGCCTCCTCCTTTTTATCATCTCCTGATTCACTTGTGTTGGTGGCGGGTGCGTGCTGTGGTGGGGTTTCGGTGTGGGCACTCTTGGGGATTCGTATATGGTTAGAACTCTGTGATATAGCTCATAGCCAATGGGATGTTATGTACAGTACGTACATGACGTAGTTACGTACAGTACATACAGTAATGTACATAGTATTTTTGTCTTGGGGGTTTCAGTTTCCTTTCGTAAATTGAATTTTCTTTCGTATTCAGAGATGAAAAATTGAGGTAAAGGTTTTTCATTACTTGGATTATTTGTTGGCTGGGTCTTTCGTCAGTAGAGGTACCACTGTGCATCATTATTTTAACCATTGCTGCTGTAAACAGTCTCTGGAAACATTAAGAATGAATGTGAAATGTTCCTAATGTTGTGTGCTGCAGAACCATCTGATGGTTTTAGGACTGCTGGTGTTCGAGGCCACTGTCCATCGTCACCAACTCTACTTCCGTCTCCATAACGACCTGAAAACCCCGCCCTTCAGCATCATCTTCCATGGAATCACAAGGCAGCACCTGGATCATGGCGTTCTGCCCTGCATCAAATACTTCATCAATTTCTTCTTCTACAAATTTGGCCTGGAGGTACCGTATTTTTTACACTATAAAGCGCACTGTCAATAAATAGTTAATTTTTTTGCATCCTTGACTCGGCACCGGGGAATCACCAACCATATTAAACCCTAGTAAATACTAAGGTATATACTAAGGAAATACTATCAAGTACTTCACTAAAGTTTCGGACACCCCGACAAAATGGCGTGGTCAGTACATAGTGCACTTTTGAAGAGTTAGGGAGTGACTTCAGACACAGCCAATGTGATGTTGTGTTGTTAAAAGTAGGCAAAGGGAGCCCTCTAGTGGTCAGACTGAGTGCAGTAACGGTTGTTTTTTTTCTGTCGCTGTTGCCATAGCAGGTAGAATCTAATGGTACAGCCACGCCGAACGCAAATTTACACATGTACGCCTGTGTTAACACCCGAGTCTGGACGGTGAAAATAGTACATTTGTGTTCTTCTTTCGAAGATGCCGCCATTTTTAAAAGGATTTGCATTGTATTCTGGGAGATTTCTCGTACCCCTGCATTTGGAGTCTGCCTCTGGAAAATATAAGGCCCTTCCCTTTCCCCCTACCCCTCTGCCTTAACCTGAACTGACACACCCCTACCCCTACCCCTGGACACATTCAATATGGAGGGGAAGGGGTGAGGCTAAAGCCTAATTTATTCCTCCGGAACCGGACAAAATTCATCTTTCTGTTCCTGACGTCGCTCCCAGAGCTGGCATTTATGCCTCCGTCCGTGTTATGGATGTTGCGTTTGAAATCCTCTAGGGGGCGCTAACGGGTCGCATTTCAAGAAACATGGCATCTATTGAAGCCGTGATTTTGATGTGTTGACTGTGGAGGTATGAAAAACTGACCAGAAATAGTGTGCGCCCACTTAAGCTGCTGCAATATGGGATGTTCAGAGGCACGACCACTGCTCATTTTTGACGTGCAAGCCCTGTGAGCCTGGACATATCGGTCTTTTGCCAAACTCCACTTGCTTTGGACTTCATTCACAGAAACCCCACGGCACTGGCCATCTCCTCCCAGCTGTTCCTCCATCACCATTTTTTAAAATCCTAGCGGGAACCTTCTTCATGGGTGGAATTCTGAAATTTTCCGGCCTTTCTACTGCCCCCACAATTTCCTGTAGTATTGCTATGTTTTGCCTGGAGCTCACTGGATTACTAAACCCTTGACCAACAGACAGACGGACGGGTGAAACTACCTTCGGAACCAGATGAAAATGTCCATTTCCATAATTAACGAAGAGTATAAATTAGGCTTAAGGGCTGAAATGGGATTCAGTCTTAATGTGTTATTTTAATTGTGCCTTATAGTCCAGAATGTACGGTATTTTCTGTCATCCTTTTGACTTCTGAGCAGGTCTGACATTGACTTCCTGACACCCACGCTCTTGTTTACAGATCAGTTTAATCGTAGCCGTCAACGTGATTGGTCAGAGGATGGACTTCTACGCTCTTCTCCATTCCTGCGCCCTATTGGTCGTCCTGTCCCGACGCCGGAGGAAGGCTATAGGGGAGGTGTGGCCTAAATACTGCTGCTTCACAGCGGGGCTCATGGTGTTTCAGTACCTGCTCTGCATTGGCATCCCGCCTGCTCTGTGTGTCGGTACGAAAACTATCCCCTCCTTTTCAAAGTGTGGGAACGCAGCTGTGCACCCCTAGGTCCAGTTTTTGAAATGTTGTGTTTGTTTCTTTTTTTTTATTTTCTTCAGTGAAACTCTGAGATGCCTTCCCCGTCTGCGCTGTTGATCTCTTTTCATTTTCTGTTTTTCAGATTATCCCTGGAGAACTGCCTTTAAGCCACTAACCTCGAATATCATCAAGTGGTTTTATCTTCCTGACTTCGCCATGAGACCCAATCCTTCATTCATATTCTGTGAGAAACACTCATTTGTGTAAAATAACATGAACGTCATGTTCTGTCTTTGTCACGACCTTTCCTCCAGTGCTCATCAAATGCACCTGTCCCGCGCTATGCAGCTGCAAGTCGTTGCTGATCTGCAATATTTAAGCAGTGAAGCTTGCAGTTGCCAGTGCGGGACCATTCAGCTTTGTCACCTCCATAACCCGGACCCTCTGCCCATTTTCCTGGTCACCATAACCTGGACATTTTTCACCACCACAGACTCTGGCTGATCAAACCCCCAGGTTTTGTTTTCTGTCTCTGTCTGTGTCATGATTTTGCTCTGTTTGTTATTTCATTATTTTTCCCTTCAACAGTCTTCTCTCCGCTTCCCCCATCCTGACAGAATGGTCTCGCACCGGCAACTGCAAGATTCACTGCTTAAATACTGCAGATCAGCAATGACTATATATATATATATATATATATATATATATATATATATATATATATATATATATATATAAATATATATATATAACTCAATGAATACTGTAGATATCACCATGAAATTACATGGGTATATGCATATAAATAATGAGCATCAGATGCAATGTTCATTTGAGTAAAGGTCAAAGGTCAAGGTCACTGTTAACTAAAATTTCAAAATCACATTATTAATTATAACTCCAAAACAGAGGGTCATAGAACTTTCAGATTGGTACCAAACGACGCAAAATGAAGATTTACACAATTCTCATAATTGGTGTTATCAACTACAACCAATTTGTCTTTGTGTCCTTCTCCTTCTACACACCACATTTCAGAACGATCCATCAAGAATTGGCAATGCTGGAGTGCAAACAAAAAATAGTCAGCATTTGGTGACCTTTGACCTTGGGTGCTGACCATGAAGTCAAGTCTTTTTTCAGTCTAATATTCAGTATGATGAACCCTATATCAAATCTATATTTACCCAAGAAGTTTGAAATCAATTGCATTAAAACTGTTCAAGTACTGGACACTGAACAATTTATTATATTTTTATTGACCTTGACCTTGACCTTTGACCTAGATCCACGAAAATAGATCCCATACCACAGGTCACATAAATGAAACTTCTCTTAAAATTACAGCCAATTTGTTCCAGAAATGTGTCATTAGAGTGAAAACAGAAACAACATACTTGACTAAATATCAAACAGACAACGAACTGACTCCAGCACGATACCCCTCTCCCCTTTGGGGGGGTGGTAAAAAGACAAAACAAACCTGAACATCTGAATATTCCACATATACCCCCCACCCCCCACCCCACCCCACCCCCCTCCAGACGACCATCTCTTGCTGCTCTGCTCGTCCCTGCAGTGGCAGGTGTTTGAGGAGGAGAATCGAGCAGTGGTGCGACTGTTGGCTGGAGACAACGTCGAGATCAGTCGGAATCTGGATCCATGTTCGTTCAACCAGTTCATACCTGTTGATAACTTCCTTCACTGCAGGTCAGAAACTTTATTAACTCATAAATAGACATAAAACTACTTTTGTGGCACTTCCCAAATGACTTTTTGTCTCTTTGTTAAAGGTATTATCCAGAGTAAAAATAAATGTAGCTTATTTTTTACATGACTTAGTACGTACATATAGTTGACATTAAAATCACACCATTCAGATGAACACTGAGAAATGTCCATTTTTGGTTTTGATCCAAACTGTGTTAACATGGAAGTGATTAGGCCATGTCTTCTTTAACGACACCAAACTCTATTTTCAGACGAACTTTTGTAAAGTTTAAACATCATCACACTTCAGTGGTAGTAAGTAGAGGGTCCCTAAAGACAAACCCAAGTGTCCTCAGGTCTTCATGTCCTCAGATAGTGTGTCCACAGTTACTGATCTACACACATGGACCTCTGGATTCAGAAGACGTCTGAGGACAAAGACCATAATAGTCCATTGTCCAGTGCAGAGACGCTCTGGAAATTCATGATTTCGTTGCATTCTTTTTAAAAAATATAGTCCATTCTTTGATCATAAGCGTAAACGCAGCTGCATGGAACAGCTAAGCTTAGACCAGGGGTTCTCAAACTTTTTTGGCCCAGGTCCCCCTTGGAGGGGTGACATTTTTCCATGTCCCCCCTCATCCTCGCGATACTGAAAATGATAAAAAACCACTTCAACAATGATTATTATGAAACAATGATAACCTTTTTCAATAGTGCTTTTGTACAAACCAGCCACATTTTCAGGTATTATAATATAAATGAACACTTCAGAAACAACAATTTTAAATAATTTTAAAATAATAAACGGAACAAAAGACACACAAAACCGTGTGTGTGTGTGTGTGACAGACAGACAGACAGACAGACAGACAGACAGACAGACAGACAGACAGACAGACAGACAGACAGACAGACTTAATGAGAGGGATGATCTTGTCAAACTCAATATAACTATCAATGTACTTTCTCTTTTTAGGGTTAGGGCGTTTGTTTTTGTCATTGTCATTTTCATTGTCATTTCTTTTACCACTTCTTGAGGAACTTGGCGGACACAAAAATCGATCCATGTTCGCTGCAGGGTGGCTAAAAATAGCCTGTGACTCGCTCCGTCTCAATTTAGTCAAGCTGGCGTCAAACAGCGCTGTTACTTCCGCCCGCTCGCTACAAAATAAAACTCCCGCATTTCAAAATAAAAGCAAAAAAAAAAAAAAAGTGAATAATTTTGCGTACCCCCTGGACATGCGCCACGTCCCCCTAGGGGTCCGCGGACCCCAGTTTGAGAATCGTGGGCTTAGACTACTAACAGGTTGTTGTTAGTAGCATAGAGTGGACTGATATTTGATGGACGCATCAGCAGTCAATCAGTGTAAAGATTAAAGGTAAAGTACTTTATTTGTCATTATACACTGTACAATGAAATGTGTCCTCTACATGTAACCCATCCCCAGTCCACTGATTGGCCAGTGTTTTCCTCTGGTTCCACCCTCTAAACTGGACTAAAAGATTTGGGTTCTTTTTGCAGACATTCTATTTTAGTGCTTGATATGGGATCATGAAGAGGTTTTCAACCAATATGGTAAAAGAATACTCCAAAAAAAAAAATCTCCCACCCCACTTTGAAGTGAATTCTCACCATTTATTCTAATACTGGGTTGTTGTTGTTTTGGTTTTTTTTGCATATTTCAAGGTATATCATGTATTTTCCTATATTTAATTCATTGATCATTAGATGTTTATAAAAGCTCAGACTGAAGTTGATATTATTTTATCAGAAACACAAAAAAGGTGACTTTTTCAGTAAAATCTATCATTTAACTGAACATAAACCCAGCGTTTCCATCCACTGTCATTGATCCAACTCCATGGGTTTTACTAGGGCTGGGCGATTTTCTCTTTTAAAAAAATCTCAGATTTTTTCCCAAAAAACTCGATTCACGATACGATTTTTTCCCACGTGGGCTAAATGAAAATGAAAACACTAGAAACATGGTTTCTTTCGTCTTCTTTTTTAATTAAATAACATGTAAAACAAAATTACTTCTACAAATAAGTGTAAATAATAAATCATTTGTGCAAAAGGTGCAACTACAACCTGAGACTTTGTCTACATGAACTGTAGTAAGTCCAGACATATCCACCACTGTTACAGGAAAAACTGTGCAAAAAAAATAGTGTAAAAGATACATTTAGTTGGAAAAAAGAAAGATTAAAATATTTTAACAACTAAAACAATATACATTAATACTCATATTATATGAAAAACATTGTAAAAAACGTAGTAGTGCAAAAGTAAGATAAAAATAAAACTAGTAACATTTTTACTTTGTAAGGACAAAATAAAACAAAACATTATTATCAATCAAACTACTTCAATAAACCTGAACATGTTACCAATATTTTGGATATATGATGTTATTGTCTGTTATCGCTCCACATCGTGCTCCATGTTTATCATAAGGTGTGCCACGAGAAAAGCTTTCAGTCAGTGTTTGTTGAACATTTTGTTTTGTTGAACCCCCCCCCCACTGGATGCTTTCTCTTCAGATGTGAACACAGTGGTCGTACCGCTACCGTCAACAACAACAGTCTGAAGACACAGCTGACAACCAGGCAGTAGCTGGGCTTCGTCAGACCCTAAAAACCCAAAACAATTCAACACAACTGAACCTTTAGAACCTTTTTAGGAGTCAGCGTGTCTCTCTCACTGGAGGGGGCCATATTACTCCCCGTGCTGCAGAAGAAGGGGATCGTAGGCAGGGCCTGGGGTGAAACACTACGGAAAGCAGCCTGGTTCATGGTTTTCTTTTTGAGAGGAAAAAATGTGCGTGTGGAGGGGAATCGGATTGCACGATTTTCCTAAAAAAAGAATCGATTTTGCCATAAAACTCGATTTTAAATCTAAATCGATTTTTTTGCCCAGCTCTAGGTTTTACTGATGAATAAATGTTGAAGATGATGGTGTTTCCACGGTAACTACAGAGCCTCTGAACGTCCATGAAAAGATCAATAAGTGTATTTTACACCCAGTTATTGACATGTATTGATAGAATGAATGGATGAACAGGTATTAAACGGTGTTGCCAGTGGGTCCTCATTGTTTTTGCTGCTGGGTGTCACTCAGAGTTTTAACTCAGTTTTTAAAATAAGATATTAATTTTAATGCTCTTTCCTTTACTGGATTAGAACAGGACGTGCTCTGTAGTTCATAAATACGCACTCACGGTTAAAGTGCATCATGTTGGTTTGTGTTTTTTTAGGATCATTAAGGAATGAAGTTAGATCTGAAGGTTTTGTATATTGTCAAAGTCATGAAAGCTGTTCTGGTAAACTGGATTTGCAGGATAAGCACTTACAGATGTTTTCTGTCTCAGTGGTTGTATTTCTATGAGTTACACATCGAATATTTAAATGAACACCACTGTACTAAATATTGATAGAATAGTTCGTCATGGAATTAGTAATAAAACTAGTGCAGAGACTGTAGAAAATGTTACAGTGTTTGCTATAATGATGCTGAAGTGGGTGAAATGAGCAGAAAGAAAGACTATAATTAGTTGGTGCTGTTTTAAAAGTGTGTACTTATTAAACTGTTATTATGAAGCTATTATTATTTAACTATTATTATTATTATTATTATTATTATTATTATTATTATGAAGCTATTATTATTTAACTATTATTATTATTATTATTATTATTATTATGAAGCTATTATTATTTAACTATTATTATTATTATTATTATTATTATGAAGCTATTATTATTTAACTATTATTATTATTATTATTATTATTATTATTATTATTATTATGAAGCTATTATTATTTAACTATTATTATTTAACTATTATTATTATTATTATTATTATTATTATTATTATTATTATTATTATTATTATTATTATTATTATTATTATTATTATTATGAAGCTATTATTATTTAACTATTATTATTATTATTATTATTATTATTATTATTATTATTATTATTATTATGAAGCTATTATTATTTAACTATTATTATTTAACTATTATTATTATTATTATTATTATTATTATTATTATTATTATTATTATTATTATTATTATTATGAAGCTATTATTATTTAACTATTATTATTATTAAGATAAACTACAGACACATTTGTTGAATTATAGACAGACAGACAGACAGATAATAAGGCACACTTAAAATATTTTAATTTTCTTACAGTGCCCTTATATATGGATGAATTGTGGTTGTGTTTAGTGACTGGGAATTTTGACTTTTATCTGATAATGTTAGATTTTTATCTGATCATTTTGACTTTACTTCATGCACCCTATAGTCCAGTGTAGAAAATACTGTAATAAAATCTTGAACATATATTTGAATATATATATTTTTTATGAAAAGTGATTGAAAGTTAGTTTTGGAATTAGTAATGAAATATTCACAGTAGTAGTTTGGATTGTTGGGCTTTTAGACATTTTTTGGATAATTGTTCCTGACAAATGAACAGGAGGGTGAATGTCATTAATTGTGTGTATTTATCTTTCCTCTCTTGTCTCCAGGTGCTACCTCGATATGGTGAAGGTGTTTGTGTTCAGTTATTTCTTCTGGCTGGTGCTCTGCCTCATCTTCATCACCGGCACCACGAGGATCAACATCTTCTGCCTGGGTTACCTGGTGGCCTGTTTTTACTTCATGTTGTTTGGAGGCAGCGTGTTAATGCAGCCTGTCAGATACATACTGAGGCTGTGGGACTGGCTCATCGGATACACCTGCTTCGTCATCACCATGAAGAACCTGCTGTCTGTGAGTGTTTGTTTGTTTGTTTGTTTGTTTATAGTCTTTATTTTGAATGTGTAGAAAATAACATCAATACAAATCAACATCAATAATGATACACAAAGGATTGATAAGTAAAAAAAGAATATATATATATATATATATATATATATATATATATACAAACATATTCATACTCATGCACATACAACAAATTAAAATACATGAAATTAAACATGTTTGAAAAGGAGTAGGAAGAAGTAAAAACTTATATACTCCTACCCCCCAATTTTTATTCCCTATGATTTCTATATAGAAATTATTATTGCATATGAATGTTATTATTATTATTATTATTATTAATAATAACAATGTAACCAAAATACACATATAATATAAATACATAGTATTCTATATTATTACTATATTAAGTGGTATTGTGCCCCCCTCCCCCCCACACACACAAAAGCATGTGCCCCCCCCAACCACCACCATTAAGATATTATTATCGGGGTGTGATTTCTCAAATAAACAGAGGGGGGGGGGGGGTTCAAAGGAAAAAAGTTTGTGTTGGATGTTCTGACGCTCATACTCATATCAATACCATTAATGACTAAATAAACATTTAAAATCAACTGTTTTCTCTGATGGTTCAGTTCATGTGGCCTTTTCTTCTGCCATGTGCGAGGGCACCCCTTAAACCCACGGTTCTCAAACTGGGGTCCGCGGACCCCTAGGGGGACGTGGCGCATGTCCAGGGGGTACGCAAAATTATTCACTTTTTTTTTTTTTTTTCCTGTTTTATTTTGAAATGCAGAAGTTTTATTTTGTAGCGAGCGGGCGGAAGTAACAGCGCTGTTTGACGCCAGCTTGACTAAATTGAGAAGGAGCGAGTCACAGGCTATTTTTAGCCACCCTGCAGCGAACATGGATCGATTTTTGTGTCCGCCAAGTTCCTCAAGAAGTGGTAAAAGAAATGACAATGAAAATGACAATGACAAAAACAAACGCCCTAACCCTAAAAAGAGAAAGTACATTGATAGTTATATTGAGTTTGACAAGATCATCCCTCTCATTAAGTCTCTGTCTGTCTGTCTGTCTGTCTGTCTGTCTGTCTGTCTGTCTGTCTGTCTGTTTGTCTGTCTGTTTGTCTGTCTGTCTGTCTGTCTGTCTGTCTGTCACACACACACACACATGGTTTTGTGTGTCTTTTGTTCCGTTTATTATTTTAAAATTATTTAAAATTGTTGTTTCTGAAGTGTTCATTTATATTATAATACCTGAAAATGTGGCTGGTTTGTACAAAAGCACTATTAAAAAAGGTTATCATTGTTTCATAATAATCATTGTTGAAGTGGTTTTTTATCATTTTCAGTATCGCGAAGATGAGGGGGGACATGGAAACATTTTACCCCTCCAAGGGGGACCTGGGCCAAAAAAGTTTGAGAACCCCTGGTTTAAACAACAGCTGTAAAAAATATTAATGTCTCTCTCTTTCTCTGTGTGTCAACGACAATAACACAATCACATTGAGGGAAAAAAAGCAACAATCTATTTGTGGCAAATGACTCTGTATGAGAAACACTGACTATATTCATATAACTATTTAATATTCACATATCCCAGTTTTTCATATTCACCTTTTTTATTCCTAATCTTGTGGTCGTTGGTTTTCTGTTTAAACTGTATTGTGACTGTTTTTGTTTGTGCAGCTTGGTTCGTGTGCGTACTTGGACAGTCTGTTGAAGAGCGCCTGCTGGTTAATCCAAGCCTTTAGCATGTTCTGCACCATTAAAGGATACGACGTCCGTAAGTATCATTATTATCACCTCGTATTTCAGCAGACGTCAGAAGTAACTAAGTAAAAGTACTTCATTATGTACTGCACAGTTTAGGTATCTGTACTTTACTGCATAATTGAACAATGTTTTACTTTTTTGTCTCAGAATTTTCACTTTATTTTATAATTTTCACTTCTCATAATTGTGTAGAATTTTGACTTTTTATCTCAGAATTTTGCTTTTTTTTTTTTTTTATCTCATAATGATAATTTCTCATCTCGAATTTTTTTCCCCATTTTTCCTAAATTTCCTGTCCATACCCATTAAACTGAGCTTCTGTGGCCCAATCCAACACATTTTCTCTACAGTAATTCATTTTTAAAGGCTTTATTACCTCTGCCAAGGTGGTATTAAATTCAAGTCTGTTTGTTTTTTTAGGGTGTGTTGTTAGTGTCATAAGGAACAAATAATTACATTTTGAAATGTATTCTCCATTTATCGCAATGTAAAATTTCCAAGTGATCCAGAATCCAGGATCTATTCTGGATCACCACCTGAATGTAGTCATTTGTTCCTTGTGACACTAACAACACATCCTGAACATTGGATCAAAATCTGCTTAGAACTTTTTGCGTAATCCTGCTGACAGACAGACAGACAGACAGACAGACCTGGGATGAAAATATGAGTGTTTTAAAGACATTTTAAGGAATTTTAGACTTTTTAAGAGTTTTTTAAACCTGGTGGGAACCATATATTTATTTATTTATTTGTTTATTGTTGTTGTCTCTTGCAAGAAAGTCATCAGATGACGTCCTCACTAATGTCCACATCATTATTACGCCCTTCCTCTGTGTGAATATTCTCAGTAAAATCAGCTTTTCTGTCTTTCAGCTGATCCTGATGATGAGTGTGAGCTTCCTGAAGGCGAGGCCGGTATCGTCTGGGACGCCATCTGTTTCACTGTCCTACTGGCACAAAGGAGGGTTTTCCTCAGCTACTACTTCCTCTACATCGTATCTGACCTCAGGTCCTCTAAAATACTAGCTTCGAGGTATAAAATCTACAAATACACAAACAGAATTAACCCATAAACATCAACCAATATAAACTGTTAAATGCCTTTTGATCTATTATTGATCCTATCAATACATGTAAATAACGACAAAAAAGAAAGAAAAATTCCACGTTACTTTCTTATAAGTGAAGATAAAAAAGCCTTTATTAACTTGGCTTTGTTACAAAAACCTATAAAAAAATCATATAAAAACCCCAACACGTTTCGGCATCATAGCCTTCATTAGGCGAGCCTCCCTGATGGTTATCTTCACTTATAAGAGAGTGCCTTGGAATTTTTCTTTCTTTTTTGTCTTGCTATTTTCCTATCCAATAGAGCACCTCTAATTATTATTGTTTATTTTTTACATGTAAATAACTGTTGTAAAATACAGTTTGTCATCCTGACATGACCCATGTTCAGAGGCTCTGTCGTTGCCATGGAAACACAGTCATCTTCTACAACACAGGTGTCAAACATAAGGCCCGGGGGCCAAATCCGACCCTCTAAAGGGTCCAAATCTGGCCCGTAGGATCAATTACACTAAAGATATTAATGATCAGTGATGTTAATTGATTAATTCAGGTTCCACATACAGTATAATATGATCTTAATTTTGTCAGACCAGTAAATGTAATTATAACATAAATAATTAAAACTTTAGACTTGATCTTTGTTTTAGTGTATAAAAAAAAAAAAAAATTACATGAAAATCTTTATACAGTGGAACCTCTACTTTCGTACTGTGAATTTACATGTAAAAGGTCTGATTGGTTCCAAACCCCCAATACTACCCCCTAAACCCTTTAAAAATGATGAAAATTTACCAATTGAGTATAAACATGTTTTCACTTTTATAAACAGTATATTTTAGATGTAATGTGTTTGTGTCAGTGAGTAAATGTGTCACTGACTGAACATTAAACATTAAACCATTAAATGAACCACACATGTGGGTCATTTTAAACCAGACATGTGGGTCATTTTCATACCACACATGTGGGTCATTTTATACCACACATGTGGGTCATTTTATACCACACATGTGGGTCATTTTATACCACACATGTGGGTCATTTTATACCACACATGTGGGTCATTTTCATACCAGGCATGTGTGTTACGGTACAGACGAGGAGACCCAATTGCAGATCCTTTTTCCAGTCTTTATTTATAACTGGCAAAACCAAAAACAGTCTGTCATAAACAGGCAAAAAACACAAACAACCTCAGCCAAACAGGCAATGATGAAAAAACCAAAGTAGCAAATAAACTACAACAAATCTTCAGCCAAAAGGGCGATGCAGGAAAAAACCAAAGTAACAAAATACAACAAGTGAGGCAGGCAAAACTATGATAAATACAACAAAGATTCGTAATTCTACTACACATTCCAAAACTCAGCAGTACTCACGGACCATGGACAGACATTCTGACAAGGAGCAGGGAAGGAACCTGCCTTAAATAGGTGGAGTGCAAAATGAATGCACCTGTTCCACACAGGACCAGGTGACACACAATTAAAGTAAAAGGTCAAAGAAACAAGGACCTAGGGGAGGTCTTCCGTGAATAGACCACAAGAGGTCGGCAAAGAGTCAATGACAAAAACAGTCTATAACAATGTGGGTCATTTTCATCCCAGACATGTGGGTCATTTTCATCCCAGACATGTGGGTCATTTTCATCCCAGACATGTGGGTCATTTTCATCCCATTGGGTTTGTTTTGTCACTTTCACCTTCAGTGTTTGTTTACAAACGTTTGGTCAAATATTGATCCAAAGATGATTGACTTTGACCATTTTTCATAATCTTCCTAAAATGCACACGGCGTACGTCGTCAAAGTGAACAGTTTTCATCTTATCACATGCAAAGCTTTTAGATAAGGCCCGTCCTTTGAAAAGGGATCTGCTGCGGATAAAATGTGACTTTTTATCTCAAAATGTTAGGTTTTTATGTCATAATTTTGACATTTGATTTAAGTTTATATAATTATATTAGTCTGAATGTGACACCTCTGGGTTAAAGTTAGTTTTACATGTTGAGTCAGGCTGACATCAGTTCATATCAATCCAAATCAATTTATAAGGACAGAGGTTTTGAGAATATTAGCTGTTTTCTTTTTTTTCTGAATCAAATTGTGAATTCCTGTTGTTGTTGTTTACTTGAAGAGGTGCTGAACTGTTTGAAGCGAAGGTGAAGAAGCAGGTAGCAGCTCGACTGGAGATGGAAAAGAAATCTGTGGAGACGCTTAAGAAACAGTAAGAAACAAAAAAATGAAAGACTATTTAACAACAGTTTAATGACATGTTTCATACGTACATAAATGAATGTTTACATTTACAACTTAAAAAAAAAACGTCCAATTTGTCTTTGATGAAAGTATTACAGTATTTTCCAGACTACTGTAGAATGACACTTAAAAAAACTTTATCTAAATGTTTTTGCTTTTTATCTCATAATTTTCACTTTTTGTCTAATTTTGCTTCATTTTGTGGAAAAAAACACTTACATCTAAATGATCTGTTTTTATTAGGATGGAGAAAATTAAATCTAAACAGAGGGGTCGACCTGCACCAGGAGAAAAACCAGCACTTCCTGTTGATCCAGTACAGACCGCACAGGGTAAGAACTATGGTCTAATAGTGGTGGGAAGTAACTAAGGAAAAGTACTTCATTACTGTACTTCAGAAGATTCTTTTTTAGGTATCTGTACATTAATGGAGTATTTATTTTTCTGGAAACTTGTGTCTTTTCCTCCCTACATATGTACTTAAATATATGTACTTTATACTCTACAGTTATATAAATATATGTACTTTATACTCTTTACATTTATATAAATATATGTACTTTATACTCTTTACATTTATATAAATATATGTACTTTATACTCTTTACATTTATATAAATATATGTACTTTATACTCTTTATATTTATATAAATATATGTACTTTATACTCTTTACATTTATATAAATATATGTACTTTATACTCTTTATATTTATATAAATATATGTACTTTATACTCTTTACATTTATATAAATATATGTACTTTATACTCTTTACATTTATATAAATATATGTACTTTATACTCTTTACATTTATATAAATATATGTATAAAAAATAAAGAATGTCATTTTCAGATGAAGAGGAAAAAGCAAAGACAGATGCAGGAAAATGGTGGAAACCGTGGGTTTCAAAGCCTGGAGGTGAACGTCAATGATACAAAACCACAACTAATGATTAAAAATAGAAGTATGAAGGTTTCTGACCTTTCCTGTCACTTCACTCATTCTTCTGTCGCAGTGGAAAATAACTGTGGGTACCATCTGTTTGAGAGTGACAGCGAGGAGGAGGAGGAGGAAGTGACCGAGAAGAAAGAGGAGGAGCAACCGAGGAAGAAGAAATCTGCTTTTCAGGTGACGATCAAACAAACACTCGTTCATCATCTGACTTCACCTTCTGATTTAAACATGACATCTGTGACCAGATGTTCTCACCACACGTCATTTGGAGAGGTTGCTTGTTGCGTTAAAAGATTTGTTATCCAGCAGCAGCCAGAATGACGTCACAAAACACAGGTTGGACTATTGGCCACGCCCCCTCCACATAGGTTTGACTGTTGACCACGCCCCCTCCACAACGGTTTGACTATTGACCACGCCCCCTCCACAATGTGTTGACTATTGACCACGCCCCCTCCACAACGTGTTGACTATTGACCACGCCCCCTCCACAACGTGTTGACTATTGACCACGCCCCCTCCACAACGTGTTGACTATTGACCCCTCCACTTTGAATAGTTTGTTTGGCAGCATTTTGGGTTCATGACAGAAATGATAAATGACAAGAGAGTGAGTGATAAGACACTGACAATATACAGACCTTTGACCTTTAACCCTAACCACAGCTCAGTACTCACTAACCTTTGACCTTCAACCCTAACCACAGCTCAGTACTCACTAACCTTTGACCTTTAACCCTAACCACAGCTCAGTACTCACTAACCTTTGACCTTCAACCCTAACCACAGCTCAGTACTCACTAACCTTTGACCTTTAACCCTAACCACAGCTCACACCTTCACCTGCCAGGAAAACACTACCAAACCACACAACGATGACAAACACAATCACAGCTCAACTTCCACAGTCAAACACCAAAGAAATATAGAATTTATTTTATTTTAACTTTTCAAACATTTTATTTTAGTTTCAATTTGTAGAGGAAGAAGTTCATTAAAAGGAAGAAGTTCATTAAAGGTGAACCCTTACAGAGTTATAACATCCATGTGTAACTCAGTTAAATAAAGTCTGTTGTCCATTCATATCATTTGTAATTTACTTTTATTAAACTTTTATTAAAATCTCGTCTTGATCACATGAACCCAATCTCATGTCTCGTCTCGTCTCGTGAGTGTCTCGTCACACCCCTAATGCATGACCTGACATGTGACATGGAGTAATGATCTGTCTTTAATATCCCAGTTAGCCTATGAGGCGTGGGTCACCAGCTCCAAAAACGCCCTGAAGGACCTGAAGAAAGAGAAGAAAAAGATCAAGAAAGAGGAGAAGAAGAAAGCAAAGAGAGAGTTTCAGAGACAGCAGGGTGAATATAGGATTATTTATCCATATCTGACTGTTTTGACCTTTTTCATTTATTATTTATTTATTTTTTCATTCATTTATAGGGTTGGGTACCAAAGGTCGGTATAGCAAACATTAATGGTAGTAACCAGACCCAAATCTACGGTGAATTTCAGAACCATATTTTATTATATTTGCAGCTGTTCTTTAATGAAGGCGTGCGTCCACCTGTAACGGCAGCAGGCAGATGACATCAACATGTCAAAGGCAAAAATGTTGAACGTGCAGTTAAAGTTCACAAGAAGTTCCAGATTCTTCCATATGCAACATGTGTTTAAAGGTTATTTCATTAATATTGTTGTGTTCGCCATTGTGTGTTGGTTCTATTTTAAAAAAACATCCAGATTGCTTTTATTATTATTATTATAATTATTATTAGTAGTAGTATTAGCATTATTATTATTATTATTATTATTATTATTATTATTATTAATACTACTACTACTACTACTACTAATAATAATAATAATAATAATAATAATAATAATAATAGTTAGTCTCACAGTTTGACTGCTTCGGCAAGTTATTGGTTAAATTTTGATGTTACGCTTCAATTGTTTGGTATCAAATGAAACCCTTACAGTCCCCAACCCTATTAATTTATTAATTATTTGTCTTTTTTATTCATTTATTTTTACTTAATTTTATTTTAAAATCTTTTTATTTATTTTTAATTATTAATTTTATTTAATTATTTCAGTTACAGAAGGATTGGATAGTCTGTCATGGTCATTCTTTTTTCTCATTAGCTAACGTAGTATACGTTACATCTAAGTTCTTTTTTTCTTTTGAAAGCCATGTCATTAGCTTTGACGATACTTCATCTTTGTTGCGTTCTGAATTGTATAATTGTGTTTGTCCGTTTTTTTTTTTGTTGTTCTCCTGTTGCTTGTAAATTTGGATTTATATTGGGGGCGGAATTCTGTATAAGCCTTTCTGGCTTCATTCCTCTCCCTGCACAAAAGGTCCTTTCTGTTGGTTCTGTTTGTGCTAAATAAATAAACTAAACTAAACTAAACTATGACAGTCAAACGTATGTTCGACCACTAACCTGTTTGACCGTTTGTGTCGTCACCACAGCTCTTATTTATTACTGAGGAGTTTTTCATTTAGCAACACATATGACAGGGTTAAACAAATCATGATGTCAGTTTTTTCTAATATTGTACAGCCATAAACTGACTCAGTTTAGATCTGATACTAAATGGTCTTTCTCAAACTAAGGGTGAGGATTTTTTTGTATTTTTCCACCAGTTTGTTTGATCATTTATTGTTTGTTCAATCTGTTGAACAGTGTAGTTAATAGGTTAGTTTCAGTCACCTGATTATGATGGGGTCGCGACTTCAGCTTGAGGGCAGGAAGTAACCATGGAGACTGTCGCTATGGAGGAAGCCATTAAAGACAGTGTTTGTTGTAGAGATTTAGATCAAGTGTCCAAACACAGATACATACAGTTAATTAAAAATGACCTGAATCTGATGAAAATGAATGAGTTTTGGACAAAAGACAAACTGTGCTGTGGATATTACTACCTACCTGGTCCTGCAAACACCCTACTGCACCACCCTAACACTAACATCCTACTGCACCACCCTAACACTAACATCCTACTGCACCACCCTAACACTAACATCCTACTGCACCACCCTAACACTAACATCCTACTGCACCACCCTAACACTAACATCCTACTGCACCACCCTAACACTAACATACTACTGCACCACCCTAACACTAACATCCTACTACACCACCCTAACACTAACATCCTACTACACCACCCTAACATCCTACTGCACCACCCTAACACTAACATCCTACTGCACCACCCTAACACTAACATCCTACTGCACCACCCTAACATCCTACTGCACCACCCTAACACTAACATCCTACTGCACCACCCTAACACTAACATACTACTGCACCACCCTAACACTAACATCCTACTACACCACCCTAACACTAACATCCTACTACACCACCCTAACACTAACATCCTACTGCACCACCCTAACACTAACATCCTACTGCACAACACTAACATCCTACTGCACCACCCTAACACTAACATCCTACTGCACCACCCTAACATCCTACTGCACCACCCTAACAGTAACATCCTACTACACCACCCTAACACTAACATCCTACTGCACCACCCTAACATCCTACTGCACCACCCTAACAGTAACATCCTACTACACCACCCTAACACTAACATCCTACTACACCACCCTAACACTAACATCCTACTGCACCACCCTAACACTAACATCCTACTACACCACCCTAACACTAACATCCTACTACACCACCCTAACATCCTACTGCACCACCCTAACACTAACATCCTACTACACCACCCTAACACTAACATCCTACTGCACCACCCTAACACTAATATCCTACTACACCACCCTAACACTAACATCCTACTACACCACCCTAACACTAACATCCTACTGCACCACCCTAACACTAACATCCTACTGCACCACCCTAACACTAACATCCTACTACACCACCCTAACACTAACATCCTACTGCACCACCCTAACACTAATATCCTACTACACCACCCTAACACTAACATCCTACTACACCACCCTAACCCTAACATCCTACTGCACCACCCTAACACTAACATCCTACTGCACAACCCTAACACTAACATCCTACTGCACCACCCTAACATCCTACTGCACCACCCTAACACTAACATCCTACTACACCACCCTAACACTAACATCCTACTGCACCACCCTAACATCCTACTACACCACCCTAACACTAACATCCTACTACACCACCCTAACACTAACATCCTACTACACCACCCTAACACTAACATCCTACTACACCACCCTAACACTAACATCCTACTGCACCACCCTAACATCCTACTGCACCACCCTAACACTAACATCCTACTGCACCACCCTAACACTAACATCCTACTGCACCACCCTAACATCCTACTGCACCACCCTAACACTAACATCCTACTACACCACCCTAACACTAACATCCTACTGCACCACCCTAACACTAACATCCTACTACACCACCCTAACACTAACATCCTACTACACCACCCTAACACTAACATCCTACTGCACCACCCTAACACTAACATCCTACTACACCACCCTAACACTAACATCCTACTACACCACCCTAACACTAACATCCTACTGCACCACCCTAACACTAACATCCTACTACACCACCCTAACACTAACATCCTACTGCACCACCCTAACACTAATATCCTACTACACCACCCTAACACTAACATCCTACTACACCACCCTAACCCTAACATCCTACTGCACCACCCTAACACTAACATCCTACTGCACAACCCTAACACTAACATCCTACTGCACCACCCTAACATCCTACTGCACCACCCTAACACTAACATCCTACTACACCACCCTAACACTAACATCCTACTGCACCACCCTAACACTAACATCCTACTGCACCACCCTAACATCCTACTGCACCACCCTAACACTAACATCCTACTGCACCACCCTAACACTAACATCCTATTACACCACCCTGACACTAACATCCTACTACACCACCCTAACACTAACATCCTATTACACCACCCTAACACTAACATCCTACTGCACCACCCTAACACTAACATCCTACTACACCACCCTAACACTAACATCCTACTGCACCACCCTAACACTAACATCCTACTGCACCACCCTAACACTAACATCCTACTGCACCACCCTAACCCTAACATCCTACTGCACCACCCTAACACTAACATCCTATTACACCACCCTAACACTAACATCCTACTACACCACCCTAACACTAATATCCTACTACACCAGCAGCAGATCAAAGCCTAGAAAAGTTTGGAGCCATAGAACCTTTTTGTCAGTGGGTAGGTCCACAATCTCGGTACCAAAAGGTTCAGCCATAATTATGGTTTAGTCTTCACTAGGGTGTTTTATTTGTAAAGATGTGACGTCAAGATCTAGTGCATGTTTGTTTACATTAGTTGCTGCTAGCTGCTAATGTAGCTAGCTGCTAATGTCAACAAACATGTTCCTCATCTTGATGTGTGTAGTTAAACCATATTACAACAGTATAAATGAACATTTAACCACAACCTGATGATATATAGAACATCCACAAATAAAGTTAGCATTAGAACATACCTGTGACGAAGTGGTCGCTGCAGACACAGGCATTAGCATTAGCATTAGCATTAGCAGTCTCTGCTCCTCCTGACGCAGATTTAAAATCCACTTTTTACGGCGTTTTTTTATGTGAGTTTTTTCCATTTCTCACTTTTGTGAATGACAATCTTTGGTACTGTAAAAATAATCGACTTTCCGTCTCTCAGAACGATTGTCACAGCCATAAACGACACAAAAGAGACATTTTCCCAATGGAAAACTCACTCGGCTTCACTTCCTGCCCTCCATCTGAAAATCACGCTCTGACAATATAGTAATGTGAACTCAACCCATTTAACAGTAGTATTTGTCCTGCTGTAAAAACCTCCATTTGATTCAACTGAAAATACATTTAACACTAAATTTCTCTTTGCAGGCATTTATCGAACTGACTCAAGTGAAGATGAACTTGAAGAAAGTACCGTGGAGGAGGAAGTGGAAGTAGAAAAAGGTAAAACATAATCAGGTCAAAGGTGAACCAGTGATGTACTGACCTGTTATTTTCTTGTTTCCATCAGAAAACATTCTGCAGCGCGTCATCAACACCCTGAAGTTCACTTGGGTTTTCATTCAGACTTTACTTGACGACTTAACGGAGGGTCTGAACTCCCTCTGTAAGGACAACTTGGACATATCGAAGGTTCTGCGCTTTGAGCGAGCGCTACTCAACCAGCAGCAGAAGAAGGTGGGATGAAAGGACGTCCAGCTCAGTACAAACGGCATCAAATGCTTTATTTTTGATAAACTAACTTAATATAGAAAGAACAAAGCTCATTTTTGACAGTAGTAAATGGTACGACACAAAATGGCTTCCAAGTCACTAACACAACCAGAATTTATCCATATATAAGGCGCACTGTCATTTATGGAGAAAACTAAAGGCTTTTAAGTGTGTCTTATGGTCCAGAAAATAGAGTACTTTAGATTTGTATTTTCTCTGTAATTTGCTGGACACCTTAGTCATACAGTTGTACCTCTACTTGTGAAATTAATTAGTTCCAGAAATGTTTTCATAAAGAGTATAGTCGCATTTTACATGTAAAAGGCCTAATTGGTTCCAAGGCACCAAATACTAACCCCTCAAACGCTTTAAAAGTTATAAAAAATTAACCGATTTTGTATGAAATATGTGTTGAAAACAAACAAAAATTTAGATTAAGATGTAATGTATTAGTGTCAGTGGGTAAATGTGTCTTCACTGACTGAACATTAAACATTAAACCATTAAATGAATCAGACATGTGGGTCATTTTCATCCCAGACATGTGGGTCATTTTCATATCATTGGGTATTAATTGTCACTTTCACCTTCAGTGTTTGTTGACAGATGTTTGGTGGGTGTAGATCCAGGGACAATTAACTTTGACGGCTTTTCGTGATCTTCCTGGGGTGGGTGGGGCGTATGTGATCGGGGTGGGCGATGGCACGACTAGTGGACATTTTTTCAGAGTGTTTTTTTTTTCGAGGGTTCGGGGGATTCATGGGGTTTCGCTGGAATTTTTTTTGTTGGTGCTGGTGGAGTGATGGCTCCTCCTTTTTTTTATCATCTCCTGTTTCACTTCTGTTGGTGGCTCGGTGGACGCACTCGTGGGGACTCACGGGACAGCGATGGCTCTGTCCTTTACACATGTATGGTTAGAACTCTGTGAGGAATGAGGGTCAATGGTCACCAAAAGCATCATGGGTAGCTCCCTCATAGCCAATGGGATGATACCTACAGTAATGTACGTAGTATTTATGTCTCAGAGGTTTCAGTTTCCTTTCGTAAATAGAATTTTCTTTTGTATTCAGAGATGAAAAATTGAGGTAAAGGTTTTTCATTACTTGGATTATTCATTAGCTGGGTCTTTCATAAGTAGAGGTACCGTCGTACCTCACTAAACTTTTATCACTTGTTCCTTGTGCCAGTATCAACATTTCCTGAAATTTTTAGCCGAATCCATCCATAACCTTTTGAGTTATCTTACTAACTAACCACAAACATAACTCTGCCAGTTCTTAGTCGAAGTAATTATTTGGATATTTCCCAAAACTGACAGACAGACTAACTAAATATGTTAGACTTCCTTTATTGTCATTGCACAAGAATACACACAGTGGGATTTTTGGCAACGAGATGTCATTGCTTGGCTTCCAGAGTACACATACTAAATAAATAAGTAAAAAGCATCTAAGGAACAGAGTAAACAGAATGAATAGTGCAATAAACAGAGTAAGTAGTGCAAATATAATATTTATTTTTTTTTTTAGCAGCTGGGGGGGGGGGGGTCGTTTCACAACCAGGAGGTAGATTTCTGTCCATTTTACGGATAAGTGCACTGAGAGTATATTGTTCATGAGGTAGATGAATGTGTGTGTGGGGGGTTGTTATTTGGCATTCAGCAGTCTGGTGGCCAGGGGGAAGTAACTATTCCTGAATCTGGCCGTTCTGCAGCGGATGCTGCGGAACCTTCTCCCAGATGCCATGCGAGTGAACAGTCTGTGCTGGGGATGAGTGGGGTCAGAGAGGATCCGGTGGGCTCTGGATATGCAGCGGCTCTCTGCTGTGTCCTGAATTGTGGGGAGCGGGGCCCCGATGATCTTCTCAGCCGTCCTCACCACCCTCCGCAGAGACTTCCAGTCTGAGGCTCTGCAGCTCCCGGACCAGACGGAGATGCAGCTGGTCAGCAGGGTCTCTATTGTCCCTCTGTAGAAGGTGGTTAGGACGGGGGGGGGGGGCTCTTCTCAGCCGTCGCAGGAAGTAGAGGCAATGTTAATTTTTTCTTCTTCAAAGTCATAATTTCTAAATATTTCACATCTTTCTGTCTGCGTTTCTCTGTTCTTCCTTCACTCTTCAGGGTAAAGAGGTGAGTAAGGACAGCGTGAAGCAGTTTTATGAGACATGGATGTCTCGACAGAACACGCTGTCATCTCAGGACGACCTGGACGAGCCCTTGCCCACCCCCTCCTCGCCGCCCCTCCTCCCCTCCTCACATCACGCCTACAGTAAACTGAAGAACCAGGCGTCCCGGGTCTCCTGGGGCAGCAGCGTTTCCAGGTGGACGAAATATTCAGCTTTGTGTTTTATTATTTTTAACATTCCATACTAATTCACACTAGCTGTGTTTCCATTACAGTTTTTCACAAAACAATAGCAACATTTCTAAAATTTTGACAAAGTATATCTGGACTTTTAACATGTTTCCATTGATAGTTGTTCTAGGCAGGAGCGCCGAAACGCTTGTGATTTCACTGCTGGAAAATGGACGCCCAAAACCTGTTGCTCCCTCATAACCCATGTGATGATACGTACAGTTCGTATGTGACGTATTTACATACATTACGTAGTTACATACAGTAATGTACATAGAGTACTGTATTTATGTCTCGGGGGTTTCACTTACCTTTCGTAAATTTAATTTTCTTTCATATTCAGTGACGAAAAATTAAGGTAAAGGTTTTTCGTTGCTTGGATTATTCGTTAGCTGGCTCTTTAATAAGTAGAGGTATCACTGTAATTGTGGAAAAAAGTGTTTCCATGTTTCCATTGTGCTTTTGCAATATATTAAAATATTGAAATGTCTGAAAAACCACCTCATGAAAGTGTAAATATTTGAGTGTTTTTTCGAAATTCACGTTTTTCCATTACCAGATTTTTATTAAGATATTTACATTTTTCGAATTTCCGAAGGTAACGGAAACGCAGCTACTGACTTAATTTCTTTCAAACATGAAGGCAATGGTCATGGGGTCATGGGGTCATGGGGTCATGGTGTCCTGAAACTGTGATAAGTCATTTTGTCTTGGTATTGTGTACGTCCTGCCTGGTGGTGGTTTCTTCAGCTGTTTGACAGATGAGACGATGCTGGGCTCTCGGCAGCCGACTCAGGAGGAGCTGGATGAACCTCCTGCTGCGTCTCCTGCTGCAATCCAACTCAGACGGAGGTTCATTAAAACTCCTCACATAGACATGAGCTCCTTTGAGACCGATGAAATTCCACTAAGGTGAATGTATTTCTAATTTCAGGATAACTTGAAAGTGCCCGTTCTTTGGCAATCCACCTTTTGTTTAAACTTCTGAACTTAAAGGGGTCAAATTTAGCTTTTTTAAGTAGAACGATGCCTTAAAGCGGCACGATTATGGAAGAAATGATAATGACAGTTATTTGGATCAAGATTGAAATCCTGATTGACAACAATAAAAAAAACTGAACTTTATTATTTAACACTATTTTCAAAAACAATTTTCAGTGCAGAATGTATGTAACAGCTGCGCACCTTAGCAAACTACTTTAATCAAATACTTCATTTTACTTAACTTAAATTTAAATTACTTAAATTTTTCTTAACTTTATAAAAACTTTGGTTCATTTTATGGATTATTTTCTTAATTTTTGTTCATTTTTCTTGAACAAACTTTTTTTTTGCTTCTTTTACTGAACATTTTTAGTAATTTTTCTTCTTCATAATTGTATTAATGTTTTGGTTAACTTTATAGATTATTTTGTTTATTTTACTGAATATTTTTTTTAATTTCACTTCATTTTACCAAGTATTTTTACTGTGCATCTAACCAAACTACTGTTACTTGTTGGTCAGTGTTAGCAGCTGCTATGCGCAGGTGCACAGCTGTTAGCAGTGACAACGCTAGCGCATTGAACGCTATTGAGAGAAAGTAGCTCAAATCAATTACGAGGTGTGAGTTTTTGTTCCGTGACGGTTTTGTTATGTAAATAAATCACTCATCACACATATTTATATAAATGTAAGGAGTATAAAGTACAGATATTTATGAACAAATGATGGGAGGAAAACTCAAAAGTTAGGGTTAGGGTTAGCGTTACTTCACAGAAATTGGTCCAGTAGGTTTTGTGTAAAGCTGTTTTTCAGTCCCTCCAGGGTTCCTCTGGCCTTTGTTCAGATTGTTTCGTCCTAAAATGTCTGATGTTTCATGAGCTTTTCCGAAAAGTTGCGATGAACGTTGCAGTGCTTTTTAGGCTTTTGTTGCGGAAGGAAGTGAAAATTGCGATAAATAGTTGCGATTTTCCGTTTTGTAATAAAGATTAAGTAATATTTCAAATACTTATTTACTAGATAATGAATTCAAAGTCATTGTGATATGGTCCTCAAAATTACGTCTTACCCAGAAGGAAATTTAACGATAATGAGAATTTAAAAAAATACAACTAAATATGTATTTATTAACAAATGAACCTGTTGGTTCAAAGGTTAAAGTTCATATGACCTCACAATACTACATGAAGTTATAAAACATAAATGTGTCAGACAATCAAAAAAAAGAAACATTACTAGTACTGTGTACTGTGTACTGTGTACTGTGTACTGTGTAGAGGTAGTTTCTGACAAAAATAGAACAAAGAAACTGAGATATTAAGACAACCTTTAAAATATGACAAATAAAATATTACCTGGATGATAAAAATGCAGCAGAAAAAGTACCTTCCAAATGCACCTGTTGGTACTAGTGCATCATGGGTAATGGTACTGTAAGGTAAACAGGAAAAGGCAGAAGGAGCAGCTCAAGACGTTACAAATGATTGGTCACATTTTGCGGGAAAGTCGCAGTGATTGGTAGAAATTACAACATGGTGAAATCCTGGAGGGTCTGATTTCTAAACAAACCAAAACATTTCTGTGTCCTCTGTGGACGGTTAATGGGTAATGAAGCAGTTCTAAAACCTATCCATAAGGACTGCAGTTTTAACTGTGTCTTTTTCTGTTAAGTGTTGAAGATGCTGCTCCTGAGGATGGAGGTCAAAGACAGGACGAAGTGGACGATGAAGAACAAGAGGAGGATGAGGAGGAACACGCAGAGGCCTGTGAAATGGAAGAAGAAGAAGAAGAAAAGGTGTTGGATGAGGAGATGCAGCAGAGAGAAGAAGATGAACCTGCTGAAGAAGATCCTGAAAACATCTCATTCTGTTTGAGGAACACTGATGGAGACCTGACCCTTGACCTCCCAGAATCCCCCAGGCCTCTGAGTCAAGAAACGAGGAACCTCACGGCCAGCGAGCTGCTTCTCAACAAGTCAGTCTGCTGCAGGAGAACGTTTGATTGTACAAAAGATGACACTGATCTACAGTGTTCTAGAAAGTTTCTTCTTCACACATTAAATGTGTTAAATCTTTCAGACTTTAATCATATGAATCATTAAATGTTTTTAATAAATATGATGGTGTGTTATTCCACATATATGCTGCTTTATCTACATGTATACAGTTAATGAATAAATATTCTACTGGAAACAACCTGGAAAGTCCATGGATCATAATGTGCACACAGTGTTTGAAGTAGATCTAATAGATCTGGTAGATCTAATAGATCTAACACCAATATTCCTTTGGACTAAAACCTATTCTATTGTTCAAACTATTTCACATTTTGAGTCCAGACTTATTTTGGAAACTTGATCCAACCATCATTTCAGACTTTAGTTTTCTTTATCACTAACACACATGTGAAAACATTCCATTAGTTTAATTCCAGAAGCATGTGACTGTCAACCAGTGTTCCAGGAACGTCATATCATATGAATCCACTTTGATCCTTTCTTCTTTATCCTTCAGTATGTTTGAAAACGATGAAGTTTCCGACTCTGACAAGTTTTTCGGGACATTGCCGAGGCCTCTGAAGCTGCTGTTTGCTCTCTACAACACCATGGTGTCCAAGTCAGAGATGCTGTGTTACTTTGTGATCATCCTGAACCACATCGTGTCCGCGTGCTTCCTCTCCCTCATCCTGCCCGTTCTCATCTTCCTCTGGGCGATGCTGTCTGTGCCCCGGCCCACCAAACGCTTCTGGATGACCGCTATAATCTACACTGAGGTAATGTGTCATTAGGACTGTCAAATGATGAGCACTTTTAATGTCACCTAACATTGGTTGTGAACATGGCTGGTATGTTAACGTAACATATTGACAGTTATTCAGATAACTATAGCATAAAAGCACGGGTTCTCAAACGTTTTTGGCCCAGGTCCCCCTTGGAGGGGTGAAATTTTTCCATGTCCCCCCTCATCCTCGCGATACTGAAAATGATAAAAAACCACTTCAACAATGATTATTATGAAACAATGATAACCTTTTTTAATAGTGCTTTTGTGCAAACCAGCCACATTTTCAGGTATTATAATATAAATGAACACTTCAGAAACAACAATTTTAAATAATTTTAAAATAATAAACGGAACAAAAGACACACAAAACTGTGTGTGTGTGTGTGTGACAGACAGACAGACAGACTTAATGAGAGGGATGATCTTGTCAAACTCAATATAACTATCAATGTACTTTCTCTTTTTAGGGTTAGGGTGTTTGTTTTTGTCATTGTCATTTTCATTGTCATTTCTTTTACCACTTCTTGAGGAACTTGGCGGACACAAAAATCGATCCATCAAGCTGGCGTCAAACAGCGCTGTTACTTCCGCCCGCTCGCTACAAAATAAAACTTCCGCATTTCAAAATAAAACAAAAAAACAAAAACAAAAAAAACAAAAACAAAACCGTGAAAAATTTTGCGTACCCCCTGGACATGCGCCACATCCCCCTAGGGGTCTGTGGACCCCAGTTTGAGAACCGTGGGCATAAAGAACATGCTCAACAGCGTCCTCTTGTGGTTGGTGTGAAAATAATATGTGAAATGATATAATAATGTGTTAATAATTTCCCATATAAGTCACTCCAGAATATAAGTCTCACCCCTGGCTAAACTATGAAAAAAAACTATGACTTATAGTCTGAAAAATACAGGATACTATTGTAAAGTCAGGTCCAAAATGATGAGATAAAAAGTCAAATTATGAGATAAAAAAAAACTGATCTAACTTTGAATGTAATAAATCAGAGCAGGGCTCTACACTAACTTTTTTTTCCAGGAGCACATGTGCCCCTAAGTTAAAAAATTTAGGAGCACACAAAAAAAAAAAAAATAGGGGCACAAGTAGGTTTTAGTTTAAATGTTTATTTATTTACAGTGCAGTACTTACGCACACATACCAACATTGTTGAATGACTGCTGTCATTTGTGTTAATTTAGAGCAGACCATAACATAACTTTGTATTATGGGATGCTTTGTCCTTTGATACATTTTAGAACGTTGTATTGTCTGCCTTGTTATTAGATCCATTTTAGAATGATTAACCCTTTAACTCCTGAGACTGAGACACAGTAAAAAATAAAATAAGATAAAATAAGCAACACAATGAACAAAAAACAGTCAAAGTGATCAGTAAAATGAACAAAAATGAATAATAAACCAACAAAATAATATGTAACATGAACAAAGTAAGACACTAACAGAACACAATTAAAGAAAAATAATAAAATAAAAAAACAGAAAAATAAACAAAATAAGCAACATCAACAGAAACTAATATATATTCACAAAATAAGAAATAACGTGGAAAAAAAGGCAAAAAACAAAAACCCACAAAACCCAAAATGAAGTAAAAAAAAAAAGGAATAAATAACTAGTGTTGTAATTTGGTTCCAGTAGTTTTAGTTTGGGCTTTTTCTTTTTCTTAATCACTTGCTTTTCGACACCTGTACATCAGTTCCATGAACAAAATTCTCAGTAAAATAACAGTTAAAAAAACACTTGAATTTGTCTGAATTTTTAAACTAAACCATCCACTCAGAACGTGTCAGCGCTGACGCATCAGGAGTTAAAGGGTTAATCCTTTCAATATGTGCCGTGTTCGTCTCTATGTGGAGCTGTTCACACACTTTTAATTCATTTCTAGTAGGTTTTCATTAACTCCTCAGGTCTGTGTGTCTTATTGTTGCTGCAACAAACACTCACACATGTGTGACTGTTTTGTTTTCCTCGTTCGCATGATGAAATATTTGCTGCAAATGTGAGTGAAATGGGTGCACTGTAGAACCCTGAATCAGACACTGATTTTACAGACACTGTTTTCTGACAAAATGTTTTGTCCATGTCAGGGGGTACTGGACTAAAAATATGTTTTTAAGGAGGAACATCAGTGAAAAACGTGTGAGAACCACTGGCTTAGAGTAAATGTCACAAAGTAAGACATAGTTTCTTTGACTTAGTTTAACAACAAAAACATTCCTCATTATTTACTGGTTGACAGAGAAGAGCTGTTTACATTTGACCCTGGAACTGAGGTGCGCTTCATTTCCTTATGCTGGTGTACCGCCAGGGCAGGTAAACAGTTTAAACCATAGATATTGTAACGACCTCACGATGTTATTGATGTTTGTTTGGTGTGATTGACCCACAGTAACAGTTTATCCTGAAATAAAAACTAGGTGACAACAACTGTGTTTTTTTTTCCTGGATCCAGTGAAACCGTACAATATGTAACCTGAGGAAAAAGTGGGGGGTATGAAATCATCTGGTTGTAGAAGTGGGGGTGTTGCAACACCCCCATCCCCCACAGGTGCGACACCTATGCCCTGTTACCTCCAGTTTGACTGCTGGGTTTCTATGCGATATAAATATG
>CM035789.1:47612441-47614941 GCA_020466265.1 Siphamia tubifer | reverse complement strand
GTAAACATTTTCATTTTATACTGTAAACATTTTCATTTTATACTGTAAACATTTTCATTTTATACTGTAAACATTTTCATTTTATACTGTAAACATTTTCATTGTAGTTAGAAAAGTCGTTATAAATGTGTTGGTGTCACAGTTTATTCAGTTTCCTTTGTCATATACTTGACATTTTTCTTTTTTCCCACAGAGCTCTTCACATTTACTTACCCATAAGGCAGTTTTTTTATGACATCATCCATCCAGACTACAGTCCTGTGTGTGACGTCTACGCCCTCATGTTTCTCATCGACGTTGTGAACTTCATTGTCACTATCTACGGATACTGGGCCTTTGGGGTAAAACATTTTTTAAAAATCATTCCTGTTTTTTATCAGCCTTATAATTAACTGATTGAATGTACCGTAAATTCCGGACTATAAGCCGCTACTTTTTTCCCAAACTTTCAACCCTGCGGCTTATTCAGTGATGCGGCCAATTTATGTAATTTTTCTAACGGCCGCCAGCGGCGCTCGAGTAGAAAAGGTCAGATTTAGAGCGGTGGAATATATGCGTCGAGGAAGACTGAATGAAAAAGGAGGGGCGGAACAAATGTGGGGTGACGGGTTTAAGTGGGGACCGGTAAAGGTGAAGGACAGACAAAAAAAAGGTGTACAGGGGGTAAAAAGTTGCTTAAAGAAAAACCCGCAGCGGTGTGTGAGAGAAGACAGAGGCTCGACCAGACCCTGTGGATTATTTTTGCACGTTGGCACGAAGGAGTTTGACCTGAACTCTCTGCCAAAGGTTAAAGTTATCGCTGACTCTGCGATAGATGAGGTGAGGCGACGACCAGCCACCTGTTTGTGGACGCGGCGGACAATAGTGGATATATATTTTTCCCTCCCTTACCTTTGGAAATATACACTTTTTTTTCCTTGGATTACTTTCAACGGGACCCGGACTCTGCAGGTCTGCATCAAACCTTAAGTATCATTTTCCCTTCATTTTGCCGCCTGTGATTTTTGGACTGTGGACTTTAATGAAGGACATTTAGTTTCATTCGTGGGACTTGAAGTCGGGTTTGGGTTAATTTTGTGTTTGTGTTACATGTTTTAATGTGGGCACATGCGGCTTATATACAGGTGTGGCTTGTGTATGTACAAAATCGGTTTTCCTCTTAGAATGAGGTGGGTGCGGCTTATAATCAGGAGCGCTCTATAGTCCGGAAATTACGGTAACTTTATTAGACCATTCAAACTAGGAACGGACGGTATGTAACATATCAGACCTTATGAGGTATTTCTTTGTCCATAGTAGATATTTTTGTCATACCGTTCTACTGTCCATCCTGTAGATGGAAGGAATGCTAAGTTTTGAACATCCGCCGGCTGCCTCGAACAAGCAGCTAGCACCACAATCTTCCTAGATGTTGTGTTAGCATTAGCAGCTAGCACCACAGTCTTCTTAGATGTTGTGTTAGCAGTAGCAGCTAGCACCACAGTCTTCTTAGATGTTGTGTTAGCATTAGCAGCTAGCACCACAGTCTTCCTAGATGTTGTGTTAGCATTAGCAGCTAACACCACAGTCTTCTTAGATGTTGTGTTAGCATTAGCAGCTAGCACCACAGTCTTCCTAGATGTTGTGTTAGCATTAGCAGCTAACACCACAGTCTTCTTAGATGTTGTGTTAGCATTAGCAGCTAGCACCACAGTCTTCTTAGATGTTGTGTTAGCAGAAGCATTTAGTTTAAATAATCTACAAATATAAAATATATAGTTTATGTCGTGTACTATTGGTTAGTACCAATCAGGACTCTACAATTTAATTTACAGAGTGTCTGAAAAGTGAGCTAACAAGCTAACAGCTAAAGTCATGACAGCCATAGAGTTTATGATGACAACAAAACAATTGTGTTAAACATTAACACTGCCTTAAATGTAACACACTGCACCAGCCTTAATAACTGTATGTTACTGTATCCAGCTGAGTTACTATTAGTCATGGTATCTGGCTGGTGTTAGTAACTAAAATGACTAACAATTTCATTCGCGGTTTGGCTAATGTTAGCATGCTAAGTGCTACTACAGTCATTGCTACCATTCAGATGTGTTGTGTTATAAATATGAAGAGTTATATGACACTAACAAACTGTTCTGCTGTCATTTATACTTTATTTATTATTTATGTATAGTACCCTACAGAAGTACTTCACCGTGATATATATATATATATATATATATATATATATATATATATATATATATATATATATATATATATATATATATATATATACACACACACACTGTATACTGCCAGTGGCTCAATTTATTCTGGGATATACATATTGGGCACACTGCCCATTAAACCACTTTATCTACTAAATATAACTGAATATTGTTTTTATGATCTTACAAGAAACCTTCATGAATAGGATATATTATTATTTTCTTGTTTTGAATTTAAAGTGAATATAAATATGCTTATTTTACAAATGTGAGGTGACTTTCAAAAATGT
>CM035789.1:47602441-47607441 GCA_020466265.1 Siphamia tubifer | reverse complement strand
TTATCCTGAAGTGTTGGAGGGAGTCTGAGAAAGTAAGAAGCTTCAGTCCACATTCCTTTTTTCTTTTTTTCAGATACTGGCTCAAACATATTCTTAAAAAACTGCTTTTTTTTCTTCATTAAAAGTCGTTTTGTCTCAAATACACTCACTTTGTCTTTAAATATAAAAACCTCCTCATATTGAATATCAGTGTTTTTTAGAAAATATCTTCTTCAGACATTAAATGTGTTCAATCGTATATACTTTAATAAAAGTTAATGACTTTAGTGCTGGTTAGTTCATGTCTTTAATATATATACGATGGTGTGTTATTCCACATATATGCTGGTGTTTAAAAAAAACATATTTTTTTAAATGTCTTCATTTTCTTCACTAATTTATCGATTTTTGTGAATTGTCTGGAGTATTTTGTGAATATAATATAGTAATATATATATATAGTAATATAGTATTTTTCCCTGCGATGAACTGGCGTCTCATACAGGGTGTACCCCGCCTTCGCCCATTGTAGCTGGGATTAGGCCCCCAGTGACCCCCGTGACCCTAGTGAGGATAAAGCGGGTTCAGATAATGAATTTTGTGAATTTATTATAAATTATTTCCTTCATTTTCTTTTAAAAAAATGTCATTTTCACTTTTATTTTCCTCCATATTTTATTCATTTTCTTCAACCATTTGTTTATTTTTACGAAAGTGGGAACATTTCATTAGTTTGATTCTGGAAGCATTTGACCAGTGTTAACGATGACCAGAAATGAACTAAATAACCCATAAAATGAACAAAAATGACCAAACTATTCAGTAAAATGAACAAAAATAATGAAAATAATCAATAAAATTTAAAAAATGACCAAAATATTCAGTAAAATTAACAAAAATTATGAAAATAATAAAATGAACAAAAATGAACAAAATAATCAATAAAATGAACAAAAATGAACAAAATAATCAATAAAATGAACAAAATATGAATGTGATTAATAGTTTAATTCCAGAATCATTTCACTTGCAGACCAGTGTAATTTAGTCTCGTTCATGCAAACAAAATAAACCTTCAGTGAACTTCTTATCGACCTTTTCAGGCTTCAGCAACTTAACCAATTAAAAAAAAAAGAATCATTGCATTTATAATGAACATAATCTTTATTTTCATAAACTAAATGTCAAATTGTCGTAACGTCACTGATGAAATAATAAAACCATGTTCTTGTAGAAATACCCTCACCCTCCAGGACAGAAGAAGAAGAAGGTGGTGAAATATGGAATGGGAGGATTCATCATCTTCGCTCTCATCAGCATCATTTGGTTCCCGCTGCTCTTCATGTCATTGGTCCAGTCGGCAGCTGGAGTGACCAATCAGCCGGTAGACGTGTCCATACAGCTCAGCATCGCAGGATACGAGGTCAAGAGCATCTGTTTTATTCACATTTTTATTTAGTGCTACTTTTGTCCTTGTTCACACATTATTATTTTTTTCTTCGATATTTAACATTTCTTAAGTGATTCATCATCATTTATTATAAAATGATCCTTGAAAATCTGGTGTTATATTATATTTCAGATATATATTTTTCATTCTTTAATGTTCTGATCATTAGACATGTTTATTAAATATCACACATATCATATCACATTTAAATTGAGGTTTTTTATGTAAAAAAACAAAACAGAAAACTAAAAAAGTTTAACCCATTAAGACCCAGTGCTAACGTATTTTCTGGACTATAAGGTGCACTTCATTTTCCCCAGAAACAACAGAGCGCCTTATATGTGGATACATTCTAGTTGTACTTAATGACTTAGAATTTTGACTTTTTAATCACATTTAGACTTTTTATCTGATAATTTAGACTTTTTATCTAATAATTTAGACTTTTTATCTAATAATTTAAACTTTTTATCTAATAATTTAAACTTTTTATCTAATAATTTAAACTTTTTATCTAATAATTTAGACTTTTTATCTAATAATTTAGACTTTTTATCTAATAATTTAGACTTTTTATCTAATAATTTAGACTTTTTATCTAATAATTTAGACTTTTTATCTAATAATTTAGACTTTTTATCTGATAATTTAGACTTTTTATCTAATAATTTAGACTTTTTATCTAATAATTTAGACTTTTTATCTAATAATTTAGACTTTTTATCTAATAATTTAGACTTTTTATCTAATAATTTAAACTTTTTATCTAATAATTTAAACTTTTTATCTAATAATTTAGACTTTTTATTTGATCATTTAGACTTTTTATCTAATAATTTAAACTTTTTATCAAATAATTTAAACTTTTTATCTAATAATTTAGACTTTTTATCTAATAATTTAAACTTTTTATCTAATAATTTAGGCTTTTAATCTAATAATTTAAACTTTTTATCTAATAATTTAAACTTTTTATCAAATAATTTAAACTTTTTATCTAATAATTTAGACTTTTTATCTAATAATTTAAACTTTTTATCTAATAATTTAAACTTTTTATCTAATAATTTAAACTTTTTATCTAATAATTTAGACTTTTTATTTGATCATTTAGACTTTTTATCTAATAATTTAGACTTTTTATCTAATAATTTAAACTTTTTATCTAATAATTTAGACTTTTTATCTAATAATTTAAACTTTTTATCTAATAATTTAAACTTTTTATCTAATAATTTAAACTTTTTATCTAATAATTTAGACTTTTTATCTAATAATTTAGACTTTTTATCTAATAATTTAAACTTTTTATCTAATAATTTAGACTTTTTATCTAATAATTTAGACTTTTTATCTAATAATTTAAACTTTTTATCTAATAATTTAGACTTTTTATTTGATCATTTAGAGTTTTTATCTAATAATTTAGACTTTTTATCTAATAATTTAGACTTTTTATCTAATAATTTAGACTTTTTATCTAATAATTTAAACTTTTTATCTAATAATTTAGACTTTTTATCTAATAATTTAAACTTTTTATCTAATAATTTAGACTTTTTATTTGATCATTTAGACTTTTTATCTAATAATTTAGACTTTTTATCTAATAATTTAAACTTTTTATCTAATAATTTAGACTTTTTATCTAATAATTTAAACTTTTTATCTAATAATTTAGATTTTTTATCTAATAATTTAGACTTTTTATCTAATAATTTAGACTTTTTATCTAATAATTTAGACTTTTTATCTGATCATTTAGACTTTATCTCATAATTTAGACTTTTTATCTAATAATTTAGACTTTTTATCTGATAATTTAGACTTTTTATCTGATAATTTAGACTTTTTATCTGATAATTTAGACTTTTTATCTGATAATTTAGACTTTTTATCTAATAATTTAGACTTTTTATCTGATCATTTAGACTTTATCTCATAATTTAGACTTTTTATCTAATAATTTAGACTTTTTATCTGATAATTTAGACTTTTTATCTGATAATTTAGACTTTTTATCTAATAATTTAGACTTTTTATCTTATAGTTTGAACTTCTTTTAATGTGTTTTATGGTCCAGTGCACCTTAAATATTCAAAACCCTAAATAAATGAACCATTCCTAGACAGTGCACCTTATATTGTGGAAAATACAGTTGTTTAGACCAGTAGATGGTTTTGGTTGGTGGTGGATGTTTGGGTTTTTCTGGGTTCATAGAGTTTTTTAGAAAAGTTACTGTCCCCCTCCTCATGTTTGTTTGACTGCAGTCATTCACTTTCACACAGTTCAGGCTGTAGTTACTCTTGTAGATTTTATGAATTATTTGCCAATGTACTGACGCTGATGTGTGTTTGTGTTTATTTTTGCAGCCGCTGTTCACCATGACGGCCCAGGAACAGAACCTGGTTCCGTATTCAGAGGCTGGTTTTAATCGACTCACAAATGTCTACGCCACCCACCCAGTAAAATACATTACTTACCCATTTTTGAGCAGAACTACATTCAACAGTGATAGCATCTCATAACATCCATGTATCATTTGTTCAATTGTTTTTCAAAATAAAACCAAAAATAAGACCAAAAAAACCTAGTTTCTTCATTATTTGTTTCCAAAAAAAAGCAGATAGTGATAGTTCTGAATATTTATTTCATCACTGCTCATTTTTAATAATATATTTATGACTTTTCTTTATCACATAAATGACTTTTTACCACAATTGTCACTTATTGAGGTAAAAAGTCCTTATTATGTGAAAAAGAAAAGTCATATATTATTAAAAACAAGATAAAAATATAGAATTATGATATAAAGTCATAAATGTTGACATGAAGTCATAAATATAAAGTTTAAATCATCACCTTCACACTTCTGTGTATCAGTGACATTTAATGAACAGTCGTGTCTTTACACATAAAAATCCCTCATTTCCTTTTCTGTCTTTGTCCGTCAGTCTGCCATGCAGTTCCTAATGAACTACGAGGCGGAGGATATTATTGTTGCAAAGATTAAAAGTGATGCCAGTCTGCTGTGGAGCATCAGTCCAGCCAGTCGAGAGGCCATGATCCACGAACTGAGCAACTCACAACACATTTATATGACCTTAAAGTGGACTCTGCTCAGGTCAGTGTTCTGGACACAAGGACAAATGTCATCTATGTGTGCTGGGACTGGACTGGGACTGGACTGGGACTGGACTGGGACTGCACTGGCACTAGGACTGGACTGGGACTGCACTGGGACTGGACTGGGACTGGACTGGCACTGGGACTGCACTGGGACTGGACTGGCACTGGGACTGCACTGGGACTGGACTGGGACTGCACTGGGACTGGACTGGGACTGGACTGGGACTGGACTGGGACTGCACTGGCACTAGGACTGGACTGGGACTGCACTGGGACTGCACTGGGACTGGACTGGCACTGGGACTGCACTGGGACTGGACTGGCACTGGGACTGCACTGGGACTGGACTGGGACTGCACTAGGACTGGACTGGGACTGCACTGGGACTGGACTGGGACTGGACTGGGACTGGACTGGGACTGGACTGGCACTGGGACTGCAC
>CM035789.1:47549941-47594941 GCA_020466265.1 Siphamia tubifer | reverse complement strand
TATTATTATTATTATTATTATTGCTATTATTATTATTATTATTGCTATTATTATTATTATTATTGTTATTATTATTATTATTATTATTATTATTGTTATTATTATTATTATTATTATTATTATTATTATTATTATTATTATTGTTGTTATTATTATTATTATTATTATTATTATTATTGTTGTTGTTATTATTATTATTATTATTATTGTTGTTGTTGTTGTTGTTCTTATTATTATTATTATTATTATTATTATTATTATTATTGCTATTATTATTATTATTATTATTATTATTATTATTATTATTATTATTATTATTATTGTTATTATTATTGTTGTTGTTGTTCTTATTATTATTATTATTATTATTATTATTATTATTATTGCTATTATTATTATTATTATTGCTATTATTATTATTATTATTGTTATTATTATTATTATTATTATTATTATTGTTATTATTATTATTATTATTATTATTATTATTATTATTATTATTATTATTATTATTATTGTTATTATTATTATTGTTATTATTATTATTATTATTGTTGTTGTTGTTATTATTATTATTATTATTGTTGTTGTTGTTATTATTATTATTAATTCTCTATGCTGTTAAACATTCAAAACTGTCCAATAAAAATATTTGTATCTTTTTTTTTAATGAATCTAAGGTTGTAAAACTCATGAACGTACCACTCCTGTCGTCTTTCCTCTCAGCATCGTCGGTCTGTACATGTCCGTGGTTCTAGTCATCGGGAAATTCGTCAGGGAATTCTTCAACGGCATCTCCAGGTCCATCATGTTCGAGGAGCTGCCCTGCGTGGACCGCGTCCTCAAACTCTGCACGGACATTTTTGTCGTCAGGGAAACGGGGGAGATGGAGCTGGAGGAGACGCTGTTTGAAAAACTCATCTTCCTCTACCGTTCACCAGAAACTATGATCAAGATGACGAGAGAGAAGAAAGACGACTAGAACTGACCGTCTGCCCCTGGAGGGAACAAGTTGACCTATGACCTTAGAGTGGGGGGGGGGTCAAACACCCGCCCGCCACGACTCTAATTATACTGTCTGACTTTAAGTTTAAGTTACTTCCTTAACATTTAAATAGAACTTCTACTGGTGTTGAAGTAGATTTGGTTTAAGTCGTTCCAAAACATCAACTGTTGTCAGTTTCAGATCAATAGGTGAGTTTTTATTCCTGTTTGATTCCAAATAAAAGTTAATTCTGCTTTAAGATGAACCATGTAAACACCATCAGGAGCTTGTTTCGATATTTGCATGATTATAGGTATCTGTTCCCTCAGTAAAAACACAACACCTTTAAACAGGGTCAGTGTTTGTCATAGTCAGACTAGGCGGTCGCCTAGGCCCACAGAATTAGAATATTAGGTTACTGTATTTTCTGGACTAGAAGGTGAAGTGAAAAGACTTTAATTTACTCCTTAAAACTACAGTGTGACTTATATATGGATTAATTCTGGTTGAGCTTCATGACTGCGAATTTAGATTTTTTTTATCTCAACTTTGGACTCTTCTAAAGTTTATAAGAATAATAGTGTTTTGTTCGTGTTAAAACTCAACAAGGTTGTCAACTATTGTGACTGTTTATCTTCACTTAATGCTCTTTATATATGAAAAATAAAACCATTCATTAACAGTTCACCTTATAGTGTGAAAATACAGTAAATAAATCATTAAAGTTAACATTGACACTGATTATTCATGGACACTCAGTACGTACTCCATCAGATGTAGGACACTATGTTTACACATGATCATTTAGAATTACACTAAAAGGAAAGAGGGGTGTTGACCTAGTGTTGGCCTGGTGTTGGTCTAGTGTTGGCCTGGTGTTGGTCTAGTGTTGGCCTGGTGTTGGTCTAGTGTTAGCCTAGTGTTGGTCTTTTGTTGGCCTGGTGTTGGCCTGGTGTTGATCTAGTGTTGGCCTTAGGCACCACTTTGAGCAGAACCAGCCCTGGCTTTAAAAAGGCACTTATCAACCTGGCCACTAAATAAATGTGCTTATAATTATGTATTTTATGTTATTTTCAATGCATGAATTTTAATTAGAATGTTTGATAATTCTACTGGTGTAAATTAAATGTGTTTCTCACTGTTAATGTTCATACAGGGATAGTTGACACTCTGCACACCCTTTATATACTCATGGATCAACACACACACATACCTCTGTAAATATTAGGTTTCTGTATCTGCCTGTAGACTGGTGTACGGATTAGTTTATATCAAAATAAAAATGGAAAACAATTCAATGTCTGTTTTTTGTGCTTTAAAAGTTGATTAACAGGAGAAAAAAATACAAGGAAATGAAGATTTCTACCATTAATACGACTTTAATTACAAATGAAAGGGAAAACAACAGCAGTTTCAATCAGGTCCCGGTCACTTCCACAGACGATCTGGATGTCAACCATCTTCACTTTAATCCACAGGACTTCACAACTTCTAGAAATGGATTATCTACATCACATGATCACATCCTGAGGGGGAGACGAGAGCAAAACAAACATTTACCATAAATAGACAGTTAGTTAGTTTAACCAAACTATCATTTCTAGTTGAAAAAGGCAGGAAAACTTCTGAAACAGTGAGTTAAAAAATATTAAAAAATTAAATCCAGCTTCTGTACTGTTTTAATGTATGTATGTAGAATCTCAGTTATTCATGTCATAAATATCTCTGGTGTTTTAGTGACTGGATGAAACTAATGTTTTGATTCTTCCTCAAAAGTTTTCTTTTCACCAAAATAATTGTGGTTCATCAAACAGTTGTGGAACCAGCCCACATTTACAAAAGCTTTGGAGGAATTATTCTAATCAAGGTTGTATCATTAAAGGGATAGTTCACTATTTTTCACATGAATCTGTATGACATCAGCATTTTTACTCTGGTGGACCCACAGTAGGGATGTTAACGATGACCGTTTGACCGATGGTTGACCGCATCAACATTGTCCGGTCAGAATTTTCTGTTGTCTGTTTAAAAACATCAGTCATTCCACTGCACAAACTATCATTGCAGTGTAGGTTATAACGAGGAAGCTTTGTGTTGCTTCCATCAGACAGACCTACTGACAATGACATGACGGCTGGACTACGACAAAAGCAGTTTGTGCAGAACTGACTCAGGCTGGTGGACGTCACTCAGGTTTTTTTTTCCCCACACGATATTTAGCAGAACATCTAATGTTTTCTCTGTGAGATGCTTTAAAATTAGCTTTTAACACAACATCGCTGGACCTCGCAGTGTGATTCGTGTTTAAAAAACTAAGTGAGCAGTGTGTAAATGATTGTGAGTGAGCAGACAAAAAAACGTTTTCTTTTCTCTGTGACCGACTTCAACTGGTTAATGAGGCTCAGTGATCGACCAAGATTTTATTTTTTCATCATCCTAGGAAAGACACTGATCCAATACAGATTCATGTGGAAGTATAGTGAACTATCCCTTTAAGATGATGTCCCTCATGCAGTGTTTAGCAACGAACACTATCCTGTATGTTTCAGACGTTTCCCTCTTTGTCATTATTAGTCTTCTGCAGAGTTTGATGAAAGGCTGATCATTTCATTCAGCTGTGTTTGGAGGGATACATCTAAAACGTGCAGGACAGTGTTCCTTGAGGACCACGGTTAAACAACACTGTCCTAATGAAGACACTGTAAATAAATAAAAACAGTAAATATTTATAGACAGCTTCAGCAATTACAAAGAAAAAAGTAGTATCTGATTTAAAACAATTCCACGTGCATATTAATAATATACAGCACTTCTGTTTGAACACTGTCAATTCTCTGAACAGAGAAGCCATCTGTTAAAATGGATCAATGACCAAAGACCCAAAAATCCAGCTGAATTCTGATTTTAACTCTTAGCACAAGTAAAATAACATCACTATCTGAACCCTTTGCAAACATTACACACCCAACTAATATTATCTTATAGTTGCCATCTGCAGAGATGGGAAATTTAACTTTCGCATATCATGCACATACAGCTTATTGATTCAGTTTTTTCACATTTTAATGAAAGTGAGTATAGGTGTGTTGCATTTCAATATTATATCACGGTCTGTACTATTGTGTCTATAGATCTATGAGTTAGACAACAATCTAATACACCATGTCAAAGTCGAGATGGAATAAATTATCTGCCACTCTACTTAACAAAAATGCTATCTTAAGGTGAAGGAAGCCAGATATCTGCTCCCTTTTCTGAAATTCTGACAGGTGTGTGAGCAGGAACAGCCCAAAGCCATGTTGACATTCAGCCAATCAGCGGTCAAATTCACTCACATTGTTAGCTACATCTTAACTCGTGCCATCATAATATGCTAGAATATATGCGATGAGCTTACATGCTGCTGTCTTGGGTTTTACGACTTTGACGCTGGCTTCTGCGGCCTTCACTGCCTCGGTTTTGAACTGCGGCTTCAGCGCAGCCCGCACCGCGTTGGCGCAGATGCTGGAGAAGCGAATGTAGCTGCAGAGAAAACACACACATTAGCTAGCTGTATGCTAAAGGACATGCAATAGCGATAGTAAACTAATCAGATAAACACCTTCACTGCCTTCTAAACAACTACAGTACCATTTGTATTTGAAGTGAGTTTAATGTATTTCGTGCTATTTCTCAGTTATTAGCAACAGTCCTGTGTTAAAGCGCATGTCAAAGAAGCTAACTAGAGCTAGCATAGCAGTTAGCTCAATGCAGGATTAAGAAAGACTAAAGGACATTAAATAAGAATCTGTTTGTATAGCAGATCTCTAATTAAAATTCAAAAGCTCTACGCGGAACACAAAACTACCTGCGAATAACATTATTAATAGTTTTACCTGAGGCCTGCCTGTCTCCAGTAAGCAACCATCTTGACTGTGTTACGGCTTCAAGGACAGTACGTGCGTGATGACGTCATATGCAGGACGTTCCCTTCAGTCCATCCAATAAAAACAGGAATGAAGCCTGAATGACAGCTCTGACAGTCACTCATCCCGCCCCTAAAACAAGAACAAATGAGGGGCTTCGTGACAAACATTTATTATTTTATGTTTCATTGATTTAGTAAAGAAAGTGTTAAATCAATTTCAATTTAACATCAAACTTATAAGATAATATTAAGTCAAGCTCCAAAATAACGGTTCGCAAGTAATCATTGAGGAACCGTGTTTTTTTGAAGGGCTTTTAAAGGTGAATGGAAAAACAGGTATAATATATATTTAGAAAATGCTGAACTGTTCTGTTAAGCAAAAAAAACAATATTGTTTTATAAAAACATAAGTACAATGTTAATTACAGCATATGTACCTGTATAAAATAGTGTATGAATATTTTTGTATTATTAATATTGATCCTGTTAGGGTTTGGGTTACAGACTGTTTTTAGTATGTTTCTATAAGCTTTATCTGGTGTATAATACGGTATATCCATATTTGAGAGCCTGTCATATTGATTATGTTTCTATATTATTTTAAGTTTTTGGTTTGTTTTTTTTGCAGATCTCTAGGGTGTTGTGTCCTCTTTCTGCCACTAGAGGTCGTGTCTCCTCCGCGGCTCAGCTGAAGGTTTCCGGCCTCAGTCCCTCCTTCCTTCCTTCGGTCCTCGTCGTAATTAGTCGCCGGCTCCCGAGCTCTGACTGAAAACGCCGTTAAAATGAAGATCTGGGCGTCAGAGCATATTTTCAAGTGAGTAGTTTTCTGTCCGTAATAATGTCTTTAAACGTAAACTTTTAAAACCACGTAGGAACACGTCACGTGATCAGTTTAGTAGTTCTTTGTATCCGCTAGCATCTTTAGCTGCTAAAGGTTGAGTTAAGTAACTTCAGGGAGTCTTAGATAAAATTACCTAACATTCCTTTGTTATGTCACGAACACCATTTGCAAACATTCCACTTAAATTGTCCTTGCGTGTGGATTTTAAGAGCTGACAGTCGACAGTTAACAATTCAACATGTTGCTAATACTGCACTTACCGGTAACTTAAATATTATGTAGTTAAAGCTAGCTATCTGATGCTAGCTTACAGAGGCTAACGCTAACAGCAGGTGACAAGCTGACAGTAGCTAATTACGTAATTTTATCAAGTCGTTTCATCTCCCTGGTCTCCATTTGGTAGTTGCTCGTGTAATTCTCGTGTTTTTTGTGGAGTATTAATGATGGGAACATGATCTTCCTCTGATTCGTGACGGTATGTCCTGGGATCAGTAGTGTTACATAACGGTCTGTGAGTGACAGCATGACGGGATGAGATTCTGCACAACGATGCTCTTGTTTTATAGATCTGGTGCCAAAACTTAACTGAGACAAAATACATTCCATGTCTACCGATAGATGTTTCTGGAAATATCCATAGGGATGATGTTAATCCGGAGGGCGTTTCTCCTGCTGCTGTTTTTTTATTTGATCGACTATAGTTTGATATTTACTCTTTCTTACCTAGCAATTCGTAACAGAACACTCATGATGCACACAAATATATTGTTCTAATTTCTATAGATAGGTGAAGAAATACTTTACTCAACCCTCAGGAAAATGAGGTGGCCACATAGCTCACAACTACAAATACACACATAACACATATGTACAATACATGAATAAATAAGTGAATAAATAAATGTTTTATGGGTAAAGGGAGCTAAAGTGCTAAAACTGCCTAAAACCTGTTTAAAAAACAAGTTAATCAATCTACATATCTGTATGTATGTCTATATATTTTAAATTCTGAGGCTACAGCAATGCCACCATATCCAGTATCCTGTGTTTCTGGACTAAGTATGGTTTAATACTGTTATATAACTCCACATATATGCTTTTGCAGTGAGACAGATTAACTACAAAAACACATTCATCTTTCAATTTTTACATAGACTTTTAATGCTTTTTAATCACAAACTTATATTTGTTAAAATCAGTCAAGGATGCATAATAGATTGTATTTGACAATAAGTCAGAAATTAATCACATTGTTGTTATCATCCTGTCCTTTATTGGACTGCTTTTATATTCTTATAACTGTTTTTTATATTGTGTATTTTCTATATTATTTCAGATGTTTGATGTTTCTATTCTGCTTGATTAATTGACAGTTAAAAACACAGAGCCTACAAAGTCTCAAAATTACTTTCTTTCTTGTGATTATTGTATAATATATAATATTAACTATGAATCAAAACATGGTGTTTGAAATCTTTCTGACATGATTTTAGAGTCAATTTGACAGATTAGTGTTCCCACATGACACATACTATTAAATCCATTTTTACTTTAGTTGGACCATAGGGGATCATCCAAAACAAAGACCTAATTTACATAGAAACAAGTGCTGGAATTGCAGCCAATTAAAGTAGACTGTCTGATGACTGTTTTATGGTGGTTGACAGGGACTAACACACAGCATCAACAAAACACTGCACACACAAGAAAGATGCAACAAACAAAAACACAAACACTTAAACAAATACAACACAAGTGAAGGTGCAAGAGAAAAATACTGTAATAACAGAAACTAAGCAGAAGCAAAAACGTACAAATGCCAAAGAACAATGCTACAAACACAACTGCAAGACAGAAACACTGCAAATTCACTCCACAACAAATCAGAAGTTCACCAAAATAAAATGGTGGTGAAAACGAAGTTGAAGTTAATTAAACAGATTAGCACAAAAAGGTGAATTTCCCTTCGTCCTTTTTCAACACTTGACCATAACCTGCTACGTTATCATAGAAGAGCAGCACAACTTTACACATTAACCTCTTAAATGGATGAAGCCAAATTTGAAGTTCATTAATTTAAGAGATTGACGTGAAAAGGTGTAGAGCAGTGTCGCTAATGTTAGCGTCGTACCTCTGCTGCTCTTCTGTGGTATCGTATCACATTATGATCAAGTGTTTAAAAAAGACGAAGGGAAACAAACCTTTTGATACTAATCTGTTAAATTAATAAACTTCAACTTCGTCTTCATCTGCCGTTTTTCTTCAGTTTTATTTTGGTGAACCTGTTTTATTTTGGTGAACTTCTGTTTTGTTGTGGAGTGAATTTGCAGTTTCTTTCTTGCAGTTGTTTTGGGACTTTGTTTGTTTTTTTGTATTTGCAGCATTTTTCTTTCGCCTTGTTTTGGGGGTTTGTATGTTTTCCCTTCTGCTTGGTTGATTAATTCTAGTCGTGTTAGTGACTTGAAATTTTGACTTTTGAATAATTTCCACTTTTTATCTCATAATTTTTGCAGTTGTTTTGGGGGTTTGTACGTTTGTGCTTCTGCTTGGTTTCTGTTATTATTATTTTTCTTTTGCAGTTTCACTTGTTTGCAGCATTTTGTCGATGTGGTTCCTTTGTCCCTGTTGACCACCGAAGGGTTTTGTATGGCATGAACGACTTCAGTTTTATTCAAGTCAACTTCACCGTTAATAAAATCGAGTCGACGGGTCGTGATGATGTCATCACATTGTCAGTGAAGGAACAACACAGACATACGTCTGTCCATCAATGAACAACTTTTATTAAAGTTGACTAACAATGTCCACTGACAAGACACTTTAACCCCAACAAAGCAAAGGCTAACGTTAGCAAAGAGTTTTGTGTTAAATGTAACTGAACATTAGTAGGTGAACATATGTCTGCATTTGGTCTGGACCCACAGCTCTAAAACTGGACTGTCCACACGTCTGTCACACGTCCTCACTTTTTATATTAAGTGCAAAAAGTTTAAGGCAGCAGCCGACAAGACAAACCCCACACTGTCTACACTGTCCACACTGTCCACACCGTCCATACCATCCGCACTGTCTACACCACACCGTCCACACTGTCCACACCGTCCACACCACACTGTCCACACCGCCCACACGGTCTACACCGTCCACACTGTCTACATCACACCGTCCACACCATCCACACTGTCCACACCATCCACACCATCCACACCACACCGTCCACACTGTCCACACCATCCACACTGTCCACACTGTCCACACCACACTGTCCACACCATCCACACTATCCACACCACACTGTCCACACCATCCACGCTGTCCACACCACACTGTCCACATCATGTTTGGGGGGGGGGTTGTCTTAATGCGCGTTGTCTGCGCTGGTGCTCATATCACGTGGATGCTTCTTCAGATACCGTACCTTTTTTTATCACCGAAAGTGAAGTATTTCCACACATGTGACGTGTGTCTGTCCCTCTCTTTTGTTTTGTCAGACCACCACCACTGTCTTACCTGCAGCAGCCATGTCTGGTTTAGGTCTGGTCTGTGTTTATGTGCCGAGAGAATAACATGTGACTAGTCGACCCCTCCAAATTTAAGTTTATTTATGCTATGGGAGTGGGCGTGTCTACATTTCTGTTAATGCCCTCGTATTTTGACCCTAACCTGCAAGGAATGAGTCACAGAGGCTCCAATGAAAGAGTCTGACAAACTCTGTGTAGTGATCAGATTTTTAAACATGGCTCATTGTCAGCTGGATTATCAGACTGAGGTATGCGAGACTGTTTCTAACAAATGAATGTTTGTTTTTCCAGCCACCCATGGGAGACGGTGACCAAGGCAGCGATGCAGAAGTACCCCAACCCCATGAACCCCAGTGTGTTTGGTGTGGACGTCCTGGACAGAAGTGTGGACACAAACGGCCGGTTACACAGCACTAGACTCCTCAGCACAGAGTGGGGACTGCCTGCAATAGCCAAGTCTGTAAGTGGACTGATGGGACAGACCAGTAGAGACCATCACACACCTTCAAACATGTGAATGAACATGGAGAGTCGGTTTGTTTAATGGCCTTCGTTTTACTTTAACTTAAATCATCATCAATATGTTCAACTCTACGTTAGGTGTTTGATTGTTCTTCGGGTAGTTTTGATATTTATAGCGTTGGGGATGTAAGGGTTTTGCGTGCACTGCCACCACCGCTGGCGTGTAAGGTCTTTCATGTTAACACAATAACTTTTGAACAACTGGATGATTTGTCCCAAATTCAGTGTGCTCTAGGATAGGGTTAATGAACTGGGTAGATTTTGGGGGTCAAACCTTTGTAATATTCTTGTTTATTCAGTAAACATTTGGCTTCCTCTTTTACCCTTCCTGTCATCGTGCATGTGTTGGGGGGTGGAGCCGAACATCAGCGTGGAAACACGTTTGATTTTCAAATAATATTCAAATAGTTTGTAGCGGATTTCCAACAGTGTTTTGGACCAAAAATGACATCCTTGGTAAACACACCAGAATATTTGACATATTTGACTGAATACTGCCCCCTGGTGGACTGAATATAATATTTGATTTTGATGCCTATGTTAGTGGGGCATGTTCAGAGTAATATAATTAATAAATATTCAAATATTTACATTAATTTTCAAATGAAATTGGTCAAAGGTCTAGTGTTTAAACATCGTGGACACTGATTGGAGGAGTTGTCATTGCTTTATCAACACCCAACCCAGCATTTAAAAAAAAAAACTAGATTTGTTGTGACAGTAAACAGAGCAGTCAGTTAAATTCAGTCTAATGCGAGGATGTCAGTCTGTAAAACTACACCATGGTCCATCATAGAGGTTGTCTTTGGTGGCTGATGAAAAATATCAGGGTGATCTTGACGCCACCTCATGATGATGTCCAGGTACGATAGTATCTGTAATGGAAACGCTGTCAAGGAATAGTACCTGGTACCCGAGTAGACTGAAGTAGAGCTGACACCATGCAGTGGAAATGCAGCTTAACCCTTGTGCACTCCTTCGGGTCAAAGTGACCCGGTGGTCCACAAATGTACCTTTTCATACGTACTTAACGGCAGGGGTTCTCAAACTTTTTTGGCCCAGGTCCCCCTTGGAGGGGTGAAATTTTTCCATGTCCCCCCTCATCCTCGCGATACTGAAAATGATAAAAAACCACTTCAACAATGATTATTATGAAACAATGATAACCTTTTTTAATAGTGCTTTTGTGCAAACCAGCCACATTTTCAGGTATTATAATATAAATGAACACTTCAGAAACAACAATTTTAAATAATTTTAAAATAATAAACGGAACAAAAGACACACAAAACCGTGTGTGTCACAGACAGACAGACAGACAGACAGACAGACAGACAGACAGACTTAATGAGAGGGATGATCTTGTCAAACTCAATATAACTATCAATGTACTTTCTCTTTTTAGGGTTAGGGCGTTTGTTTTTGTCATTGTCATTTTCATTGTCATTTCTTTTACCACTTCTTGAGGAACTTGGCGGACACAAAAATCGATCCATGTTCGCTGCAGGGTGGCTAAAAATAGCCTGTGACTCGCTCCGTCTCAATTTAGTCAAGCTGGCGTCAAACAGCGCTGTTACTTCCGCCCGCTCGCTACAAAATAAAACTTCTGCATTTCAAAATAAAACAGCTAAAAAATAAATAAATAAATAAATAAAAAAACATGAATAATTTCGCGTACCCCCTGGACATGCGCCATGTCCCCCTAGGAGTCCGCGGACCCCAGTTTGAGAACCGTGGCTGTATGGTACCAGTGCTTACTACTGAAAACAGTCAAATATCCTTGGGGGGTGATGAGTCTATGGAACTGAACCTTGGAATCTGGGTCTTTAAGACCCGCCTGTAGGACACAGACTGTGGGCCTTGTACGAAGGAGCGCACAAGGGTTAAGGTCACAGGGGTCACTGGAGCCTGTCCCGGCTACTTATGGGTGAAGGGACATAACATCCATGAAAACATAAATATCTTTAGTGGTGTGGACAGGGTTGAAGTCTGAGTTATTTTATTTTTCCTACAGATCATCGGGGTAACAAGAACGTGCACATATGTCCAAGAGCATTCAGTAGTCGACCCTAAAGAGAAGACCTTTGAACTTAAATCTACAAATGTAAGTAAATGTATGAACACATGGATCATTGAGTCAATGCTTTGAAAAGTTCTAACAGTTTGAGTAGAACAGAAATCTAAGCACAAACATCGTAAGCTTCTCGAGTCTATGGTTTAGAATTTCTGTCTGGATTTTACTGAATGAATAATTAGAAAATGTTATGCTGAAAGAAAATATTTAATATTTTAAAGATGAATCCCATTTCACCCCTTCCCCTCTGTTTTGGGATGCACTTAACATTTGACTCCTTTAATTCAATTCAATTCAATTCAATTTTATTTATAAAGCCCTAAATCACAACAAAGTCGTCTCAGAGGGCTTTACAAAAGCATAATCAAGCTACAGAAATACATGAAAAAGTCCCAGGCATCCCCTGTCCTTAGACCCTCCTTCTCGGCAAGAAAAAACTTCAAAACCCAGTGGGAAAAAGAAGAAATCTTGAGGAGAACCACATTGAAGGACAGATCCACTCCCATGGACGGACAGGCTATAGATGAACGTCCATGTAAAAAGCAGGAAGGGGGGCTGGTCCAGACAGGCAGGGGCGGTGGTCCGGGGTCACAGGTCAGCACAGGCGAGATACTCCAGATCCTGTCGTCCATGGCTCCCGTGCAGACACTGTCAGGAGAGCCACCACTCCCCCCAGGGGGGGAGGGGGGAAAGGGGACACCAGGTGACTAGTCATGAACAGACTTAGTATGAAAGATATGTTATGAAAATTACAGAAACAGGTGTGAGGAAGAGAAAGAGAAGGAAGAACTTTAAGAAATGCAGGCTGCAGACCTTCATATGGGGACAAACTTTTCACGTCAGCTGTTGACCTGCCATTTCTTTCTTAGCTTAAAATCACTAGGAAACACGTAAAAACGTAGTACGTCGTTCCATTTAGACGATAACTCACAACAGTGTTCATAGTATTGTTTCTGTTGACTTATAAAATGAAAGCACTCTTTTTAATACTCGTGTTTCCCGTCAGTCGCTATAGTTGCAGAAAAACTGGAAAGCTGCTCTGTCGAGTTTTGTGCGTCGACATGTTGGGGTCAGAGGTCAGGGGTGTGTCAGGTCAGGTTAAGGCGGAGGGGGAAGGGGAAGGGGAGGGGCTTTTTTTTATTATTTTCCAGAGGCAGACTCCAATCGGAAGTGTACGAGAGATTTCCCAGAATACAATGCAAATCCTTTTGAAAATGGCGGCATCTATGAAAGAAGTACACACATGTAGTATTTTTGCCATAATAGTTTTTCAGTTGTGATAACTGTTGTTTTGTATAAACTTTGACATTGTCACAATGTGTAATGGTCGTTTTCTCTATAAAACGGACATGGGAAGAAAAATTTGCTATTTACGTGAACATGTAGTAATGGGTGAATACAGAGCACTTCTGTGATTGGACGCAAATATTAGTATAAATGTGTTCATGTCCAGGAGAACGACACAACTACAGCAGCACACATGTTAGTTTAACTGTGGTTAAAGCTGTGGTTTTTGTTACGTAACAACTGGTGGAGTGAACTGATGATGAAGGTGAGTGATGAAGAGGTGTCCCCATTTATAGGGGTTGACTTTTAAGTCCTACCCCTTATAGCTCTGTTTGAAGGAGTAAGGGGTGAAATGAGATTCAGCCCAAGACTCAAAAATAATTTAATCAATATTTAATGAAACTTGAAACTTTTTTGTGTTTAAGAGTATTTCTAATATGAGGGTGAATAAACCTGTTTGTATATTGTCTTTGTTGTGGTAACTTAAAGGGACAGTTCAGTATTTTTCAGATGAATGTGTTTGTCATCAGTGTCTTTACTGTGGTGCACCCACAGTAACTCCGCCTATCTCTTCTGACTCCGCCCCTTTACTCTGGTGCACCCACAGTGACTTACCCCCGATAGTGTCCTGTGAGCCCAGTTCATTTTGGTCAAAGCCAAAGTAGTCCCGGCAGGTTTCCTGGGGTCAACAAAATAAAACCTATTTCTTCTTAAAACAGTATGTGTTGGAATGAGTGATTTATTTACATATTTATTTACACCGTCACGGAACAAAAACTCACACCTCGTAATTGTTTGGAGCTACTTTCTCTCAATAGCGATCAATGTGCTAGCATTGTCACTGCTAACAGCTGTGCACCCTATCAAACTACTTTCATCAGTTGTTGGGTAGTGTTAGCTGTTAGCAGTGTTAGCTGATGGCAGTGTTAGCGGCTGCAATGTGCAGGTGCACAGCTGTTAGCCGGGTAGGAAACCTGCCCGGACTACTTTGGCTTTGACCAAAACCGGACCAGAACTAGGCTCACAGGAGGTACGTAACTGTGGGTGCACCAGAGTTAAGGGGCGGAGTCAGAAGAGAGGGGCGGAGTCACTGTGGGTGCACATGAGTAAAGGGGTGGAGTCGGAAGAGAGGGGCGGAGTCACTGTGGGTGCACCAGAGTAAAGGGGTGGAGTCAGAAGAGAGGGGCGGAGTCACTGTAGGTGCACCAGAGTAAAGGGGTGGAGTCAGAAGAGAGGGGCGGAGTCACTGTAGGTGCACCAGAGTAAAGGGGTGGAGTCAGAAGAGAGGGGCGGAGTCACTGTAGGTGCACCAGAGTAAAGACACTGATAACGCATTCATCTGAAAAATAGTGAACTGTCCCTTTAACGTTACTAAGGACATATGGAAGCTATTGTTACAGGTGCTCCACATTAAAGAATAGTTTTCTGATAAAACTAAAAGCAGCTGCTCTCTTCCATCAGATCTCCTTCACTAACCTTGTGTCTGTAGATGAGAAGCTAACCTACAAACCACATCCACAGGATCCTGAAAAGTAAGTGACTCTACTTATTAAAGTCACTTTGATTTTTAAAATCCTGAATAAATGACACCTGTAATTAGCTGTAACATCACATGTGTTTTATTGATCACACTTTGTTCCATCAGAGGTGACCTTTTCATCTGGATGCTCTTTTTTTATTACATATGATCCTCCATCACTAAAGCAGTCATTTGGGTCAAATTTCATAAATTCAGATTTTATATTTATCTCAAGTTTATTAAAAATGTTGGCATGACACTAATTCAACCAATCAGAGGCCAGCGCCAAAGAAAGTCATGTTTGTTTTAGACTTAATTACTGTCAGAGTCAGTTGTTGTTCTTCCTAAAAGACATGATTTGAAGAAGTTACACTAGGAATTTAACAAACACTCATAGTTAGAAGTGTTCAGGAGACATTTTACTGGGATTTTATTAATAAACTTCGATAATTTTGACCCACGTAACGTATTTGAGGCTCAAGTTCGAAAAAGTGCTGTGACTGAACCACTGCTTTAATGATGGACGGACACAATTATTCCATGAATAGCATGTGCTGCTGTCATTGTTTTTTTCTAAAGCCATATCTGCAGTAAAACTGTGTATTTTCTCATTTATAGAGATGCAGAGTTGACATTTGTTTTGTTGTGCATTAGGACGGTGCTGACGCAGGAGGCTCTGATCAGTGTGAAAGGCGTCAGTCTGAGCAGTTACCTGGAAGGTCTCATGGCCAAAACCATCTCCACTAATGCCGGAAAGGTGACTCTGCCCTCAATGACCTTAGTGTTTGGTTTTTTACAACTTTATTTATCATTACCTCTGCCAAGGAGGTATTAAATGCGGGTCTGTCTGTCTGTCTGTCAACAGGATTACACAAAAAGTTCTGAACGCATTTTGATGAAACTTTCAGGAATTGTAGATAATGGGTCAAGGAAGAACCCATTAGATTTTGAGCAATGAAGGTCAAAGGTCAAGGTCAACAGCTAAAACACATCAGTGGTAATATCTCAGGTGTTTTTTTTGTTTCATTCACATGGTCTGACCTTTGACTCCTGACCCTCAGACATCAGATGGGTCAACACCTTTGGCTCAATCACATCATGTTTTGATGTAATATGACGTCATATCGAGCCTTTTTCGGAGGTCTCCGTCTGTGACTTGTATGAATCCTTTACAGTGAATGGACACATTAATTACACAGGACATTATTCCACACTCACACCCCTCCCTCTTCCAGGTGGTATTTACACATAAACTTTGTGTACAAACTGTAGTTACTGTGGAAACACCATCTTCTACAGCAGGGGTGTCAAACTCAGGGGCCGCATTCAGCTAAATTTGATCTGAAGTGAAGCCGATCCAGTAAAAAAAAAAAAAGTAAAATAAGATAATATATAAAGAATATCAACTCCTAACTTGTTCTTGTTTTAGAGCGAGAAAAGTAAAATGACACTATGAAAAGAAACAATATGATGCTATAGTTTATCATTTACACACATACATTCTAGATGGCAGTGGATCTATAGATACACTAAATATTTAGTAACAATTATACACACTTGTTAAGACATTTCCAATTTTTCATATTTGTTCTGATTATTGAGTTTTTTTGTGAAATTATACTTTAAGGCCCAATCCCATTTCTATTTTTACCCCTTACTCCTTCAAACAGAGCTATAAGGGGTAGGACTTATAAGTCAACCCCTATAAATAGGGACACCCCTTCATCACTCACCTTCATCATCAGTTCACTCCACCAGTTGTTACGTAACAAAAACCACAGCTTTAACCACAGTTAAACTAACATGTGTGCTGTTGTAGTTGTGTCGTTCTCCTGGATATGAACACATTTATACTAATATCTGCGTCCAATCACAGAAGTGATTACTACACATTCACGGAAATAGCCATTTTTTTCCCATGTACGTTTTATGGAGAAAATGACCATTACACATTTCAACAATGTCAAACTTTATACAATACAACATTTATCACAACTGAAAAACTTAATTATGGTGAAAATACTACATTCGTGTATTTCTTTCATAGATGCCGCCATTTTTTGAATGATTCGCATTGTATTCTGGGAAATTTCTGTTACCCTTGTTTGGAGTCTGCTTCTGGAAAATCTATGTTTGAAGGAGAATGAAGCCCCTCCCCCTCTGCCTTAACCTGAACTGACACACCCCTGACCCCTGACCCCTACATGTGGATGCACAAAAGTGAGGTGAAGGAGTGACATGAGATTCAGTCTTACTATACACCTAAAAGGCCATCAAATATCTAGCCCCGCCTTACCTCACTTAACTTATAAGGCCAAACAAAATAATACATGTGTTTCCGGTCACCTGACCGACCCAATTTTTTTACGACGAAAATGCCGACTATGTAAACATTTTATCAGTTTGTCAAAATAAATTAAATATAATGAAGCGGTCGACTGCCGACTCTTATCTTCAAAATTCCCAATGACTGATGATGAGAGAATTTATTTCTCCGTATTTAGTCCGTATTCATGTTTACCAACATCTGTCACCTGTCTGACCACCGTGATTTATGACTAGCGACAAACGACGACCATATACATGGTGTCCATGTCCATCAAAACAACCCTCAATGCATGTGATTGCTGCGCCAGTTTTGATTGGCTGTTGGCCTCTTGATGAATCTTTGGTACATGGTGTGTTAATTTCCCACTCACTTCACACTTGGTTTGTTTCAAAAACACCAGCGTTTGTTTATTCATTGGGAAGATGGTTTCATATCTTTATGGAGCATCTCTTGGTCACACAGACTTGTGTGCCTGGTGTGGGGAACCAAATACAAATCCTCTTCCAGAGCTAAAAAATAAATTTAAAACTGTACTCCCGCTCTGTCAAGATTGTGAGGAATGTGAAGAAGCCAGTAACAAAACAGCAGTATGGTAAGAGGAAATAAGTTGAACAGTAAATAGATAGCTGTATATGTCCACTAAAGCCTTCAATATTGGGGCCTTTATTTCATTAATATAATATTTAGATGTGGATAGAATTTACATTTGTAGTTAAACTGTATTTTTGTTGAAAAAAAATCAATAAAAGACAAAATGTTGATGTCAAATCAGATTTTATTGTATTTCAATCTAATGAGAATCAATCTTAATTTTTGGAGCTTCTTTTTAGAAGACGGGTATATAAAATTGTAAATGAAATAAAATATGGATGACTGACCTACCTATCCATGTGATGGGAACCACATATATTATTTTGTTTGGCCTAATGATCCATCAGTCAGTCAGGACGCTGCGTTCGTCTGAGCACAACTACAGTCGACCACTGAGCTACAGCTGTTTTTAAATCGCACTTAAAATGGATTTATTTAGATGACTGTCTGTGTGTCTTTTATGTTGTTATGGTTTTATAACTTGTTTTATAATTATTTTTTTATTGTTTTTTTAATCTCATTTTGGAAAGCACCTTGTGTACCTTTTTGGTGTTATAAGGTGCAATAAAATTTGATTGATATCAAAGGCTCAAACTGAAAGTGACCAGCTGAATAAAGTCCACTTGAGATCAGGTCAAAGGATGTTTTTTAATCTAGAATAGAATAGACTTTGTCATTACACGCAAGTTATAATGAAATTGTACTTTAGTGGTGCCACTGTGCACCATGAATAGAAAACTGACTTAAATAAACAACTAATGTCAGTTTAAAACAATACAATAAAGTTAAAGGTTTGAAAGATAGCAAGAGTTTAAAGGGTAAAAGATACCAATTAAATAAAAGTGCAGGTTGTATTGTCTTTAGTATACGTCCTTGGGTGTTGGCTGTGTGGACTGACCAGGGGAAGCAACTATTTATCAGTCTATAATGAACAGATGAGGACCAGGACTTATAATATTTGTCTTCTGTTCCACTTGTTGAGTATCCACATTTTTCAAGATCCAATCCCGCCATCACTTTTGTGACTCAGTAACTATAATGTGAGCCTCTCCTTCCTTCCTTTGCAATTACTTTTTTTTTACCACACTATAGGACACACTGGGTTATAAGACGCATGAAGGGTGCATTTTCTTTTTTTCATATATAAAGTGAAGTGGACTGAGGCACATTAAGTGAAACAAAACAGTCAGATGAGTCAGTCAAACTTTATTAAACAGGTTCACAATAACACTCACCTTTGTTCAAATAACGAAACACACCTTTTTTCCACCAAAGCAAATGTTAGCGTATTCACAATAACTGTCAAAATTGTTCAGTTACAACACATAAAACACAAACACAATACACTGACTTTTTCAGTTCAGTATTTAGAACATGTCCAAAGTGTAACAATAATCAATACAACAATAATAATAACAATGACATGTCCGAAAAGGAGTAGCATAAGCTTATTTAATCCTAACCCCTTCTTCACTTCTCCAATAACCTGAATTCATCTGATAGCAATATAGTGCATAGTACAAAAATGATAATAAAAATAATAATAACAATAATAAATAACTGAAGTACTAAACATATACATATATACAAAAAACAAATGAGCACAGAGGAAAGTAGGTAACAAATGGAGGTTTTTTGTTTTTTCTTCCCTTTTTTTCTTTCCTTTTTCTAATTTGTCTGCATTATGTTCTTTTTTTAAATTTTATTTTATTTTTCTATTCATTCACTTATTTTATTCATTTATTTATTTTTTATATCTTTTAACCCCACAGAGGGGGAGTCAACATTGTTTCAGATCAGTGCATATTCCAGTCTTGCAGACATATACTAGACTATTTAGTGCATGTGTGACCATCATCGGTCCTCCCCGAAAGCTGAGCAGACATCCCCCATTAGAACTCTCCCTTACAAGCCAGCCTTATACACACACTGAAACATTATGGGATGTACAGTATGTTTTACTCCACGCTGAGCGCCGTGTATGACACAAAATGGCTTCCAAGTCACTAAACACAACCAGCAGTTATCCATCCATATATATATATATATATATATATATATATATATATATATGGCACACTGTCATTTTAGAGAAAAGTAAAGTGTTTAAAGGGTACCTTATAGTCTAGAAAATACATTGAGCAAATACAATCTAGGACCGTGTAGTGATGTATAAGCAGTGTTCTGACAGGATGTCCTCAGTGTGTTTTAACTCTGGTGTTGGTTGTGTCTCAGGGTCGGGAGGCGATGGAGTGGGTCATCAGACGACTGAACACAGAAATCGAGGAGTTTGGCGGCGACGGCACGTGGTACAATGCGCGTTCCCATGGCAGCAGCCGTCGCAGACAAATGATGGCGGCCTCGGCATCCTGAACCATTGGACCTCTGAGACGTTTCCCTCTCACAGGGGAGCCGTCCCCTCACCTGCACAGCCTCAACACCCCAGCCCCATCGTAGGTTTAGTGTGTCCGTCACAGGACCACGCCTCCTGTCCAGCTGATGACTGTTAAACAACAAACAGGGTTGAATTGGACTGCACTTGAAGCTCATGGGACTTTGTCTTGTAATATTAAAAAGCTCTTTTTTTACAAATCCACACTGTGCCTCCACACTATCATCAACACCACCCCTGCTCTTCCTTTCTCCATCTTAAACCTTTCATTTCTTTGTCATATTCATAGTTACTTCTGAATCCACCATGGGACAGAAATGGCACTAGTCGCTCTTCCATTGAATATCTGTGCAAAACTTTACCAATATTAACTAAATGTTAGCGTTGCACCGATTGATCGGCTGCAGATCATAATCGACATAGCCTGATCAGTGATTGGAAAAATAAGGTCATCAAAAAGCCAATCGCATATGGTAAAATACTGGCAACCATTTTCAAACCGTCAAACACGCAACAGAACAGGTTTATCTGGTCTGGACTGTTTCTATACATTTTAAAATATAGTTAATAGTAGAAGTTTGGGACCATTTATGCTGCCTAAGGCTAAATAGCATTAGCATTAGCCTAGCCCTGCTGTATTTACAACACCTGAACCGAACACATTCACACTTCAACGGCACTTGGTCAAAGCAGTGTTGCTAACTGGTGAATAGTAGCGTCTGTTAGCATGTAGCCTCACGTGTTGTGATTATTTTTTAGTGAATGTAGCAAGGTAGTGTAATTATTAGGGAACTCATCCATTATTGTGGTGTGTTTTATCGCCAGACAGCTCCTCCTTGTGTTGCCGTATTACTACAACAAGTGTCCTTGTGTATGGGTGCGTACGAATGTGTGAAAGTTCTCCTTTATTATTCATTCAGCTGTGATTGCAATGGCAGCTAGAGGAGGAATAGGTACTGAAAATGTTCATGGGTGACGACCAAAAAAAAGAAGGAAAGAAACCTATAGTGATGCCCTTTGTTTTTTTCATTAATTATTTTCCAACATATAAAATATATTCAGCTCTCAATCACAAAGACAACTGGGAAACAACCTATTTAAAAAACCATTTATATTATCATACAGAACTAGACATGATGTTCATGTAGTTTTGTACAGTTCACACACAACAGAACATTTCAGATACCTTCCTTTATGCTTCACCCTGTGGATGTGTGTGTCTGTACGTAACAATAAACTTTATTTATATAACACCTTTCAAGAGCATAAAATTCACAAGGTGTTTTACAAAAGCAATAGAGACATAAAACACAAACAGCATAAAAGGTGTAAAACATACAAAAAAAATCAGTAAATGGCATGAAAACAAATAGAAAATTGACCTACAACAGTAAAAACAACTTAAAGTTCAGTCTAAACACATGGTTTTTAAAGGTGTCAACCATGTCCACAGGTGAGAGAAAGATCAAATGTGGATTCTACTGACAGCAGTGATGAGGATCTGATCCATTATTGATTTATTTGTGGCTCTTCATCATGACACGCCCCCTACTGTCATTGGATAACTGACGTACAGTACGTAGACTGCAGTTCACCCTGTGGTTTTTGGAAGTTGTAATGGTCATCTTTACCTTTGTCAGAAGGTCTAGTGAAGTCATCCTCGGTGGTGTGGATAGATTTTGCCAGATCTTCTTTCAACAGTGTAGAATTTAACAACTCACGATGTTATCATCCTCATAGAAGTGAATCTCAGAGTGTTGAAACCACGTCGACCGTCCTGAGCACCGCCCCTTGACTCACTCTGCCCGCCATGTTTTTATCTTCTGAATTCACTCAGTTCGCGGGAAGTTTTTCACGTCACTTCCGCTATGTAGATAATACGTCGACAATATGGCGGCCATTGGATAACTCCACATTTAAAAAATGGCGGCTTTTGAGGGCGTCATCCGGGTACTTCCAGTATATTTAACTGCGATTATAAACGGGACGCCCTCCATACCCAAAAACAGGGCGGTAAGTACAGATATTGGAACACAGCCAATGTTTATTCAAACTCTTCTTTTTCACTTGTTGTAACGTGTTTTTATTCACCTGACTGTAGTTTAAAAAAACAAGTATTTCCATTGCAGTTTTTGTGTCATATAATATTTGCGCTACCCCCCCCCCCCAAAAAAAGAAAAAGAAATAACCACCATGCCAGCACAAAAACTCTAAATGTAATTTTTTCCATTAAATGTTTATTATATTTGCACAGTTTGAGGATCAATGGAAAATGGACTAATGAGAAGCAGGAAGTGGGTGACTTTAGGAACTGTGTCATGTGACTGAACAGAAGGTACAATAACATATAGAGTAGAAAAGCACTCTGAGGCAAACCTCCGCCAAGGCAGACCCCCCCCCCCCCCCCTAATGAAGGCAGGTCCACCAAGGGGGGATTAAATTCAAGTATGTTATCAGGGTTACGTACAAAATTCTGAACAGACTTTGATCGAATTTTTCAGGATGTGTAGTTAGTGTCACAAAGAACAATTGTTTACATTTTGGTGGTGATCCGGAAGAGATTCTGGATCACTTTGAAATTTTATATTGCGGTAAATGGAGAATGCATTTCAAAGTGATCCAGGATCTCTTCTGGATCACCACCACAAATGTAATCATTTGTTCCTTGTGACACTAACAACACATCCTGAAAATTTTTATCAAAATCTGTTCAAAACCTTTTGCGTAATCCTGCTGACAGACAGACTTGAATTTAATCCCTCCTTGGCGGAGGTCATTAGTGTTTACCACCCACAGTAGATGTAAGAACTGAAAAGTAAATAAATACAAATAATTTTTTTTTTTAATTAATAAAATATAAATAAGACAAAAAATAAATACATCTAATTTTCAAAAAAATATAAAAAAACAAAATTACCTCTCCATGTATATATATATATATATATATATATATATATATATATATATATATATATATATATATATATATATATATATATATATATATATATATATATATATATATATATATATATATATATATATATATATGTGTGTGTGTGTAATAAAATAATTGCAAGGCCTGTGATGTTGATGCTCAAACCATATATTGTGCAGCTGTAGTTTATATAAAGGCTGATCTGTGGGTGAACACTGAAGATGATAAAACTCTTCTTAAATCATCTTCTCTACATGTGCCATGTTAGTTTTAGATTTCTACTATTTTTGCCATCAAATGTAAATCTATGAAGGGACCAAATCAGTCCACGACACAAGAGCAGAAACAAGTGCAGATACAACAACAAAAAAAACAGTCTGGGTCGTTTATGGGGGTTAAATCTGTGTGACCCGGGGCAGATGCTGGTTCTTCTGCTGTCAGTGTCGGGGTCATGTGAGTGAAAAATGACTGGGTTTGTCTTCATTGTCCTTTAGTATAAAAGGCTGTATGGTCTGGTGTGACAGTATGACAATGTGCACACCTGAATGTTTAACTTATTTTTCATGTGTTAACATACATAAAGATAACAAAGGAACATTGTGAAATGGTCTTTTTTTGTGAATACTGCTTCTACCTGTAACCATGATACACTGTAAAAAAAATTATCAAAAAAGACAAATCTAAATATAACCAAGTGTATTTTTCCTGATTTCTGCTCCAAGTATCACACTTAAAATAAGATGTGATAACCTGAAGAGGAACTTGTAATTACAACTTATTTTTATTTAATACATTTTTTTATAACATATTTTTAGGGTTAGGGGTTTTTTTGAGAAAGAAAAAATAATTCTAACATAGATAATTTGTATTTATCCCATTATCCCATATATATATATATATATATATATATATATATATATATATATATATATATATATATATATATATATATATATATATATATATATATATATATATATATATATATTATATATATATATATTATATATATATATATTATATATATATATATTATATATATATATATATATATATATATATTATATATATATATATATATATATATATATATATATATATATATATATATATATATAGAGAGAGAGAGAGAGAGAGAGAGATATATATATATATATATATATATATATATATATATATATATATATATATATATATATATATATATATATATTCCGGCATGACAAAGAAATAATCTGAACAATAAAAAAGAATAAAAGATGTAAAACTGAGGTTAGTTAATTACAGAAAATGTGAAGGACAAAATCACTCACAAAATGAGATAAAATGTTAATAATGTGTTAAAGAACATTTTAAAAACATACACAGATGTAGGAATGTATTTAAAAACTATTGAAAACACAAAAAGTCTTAAGATGTGTTAACAGAGACAATAACACACACAGATGTTAAATATGTTTTAAAAATGAGTTAAAAACACACAAAGATGTTCAAATGTGTTTTTAAAAGATATATAGAGATGAAGATAAATATGTTTAAAATGTTTTCAAAATATGTCTCAAATATTTTTTTTTAAGTGTGTGAGAATTTAGGGCTCATTATCCCACAGCGTGAAAACCTCTGCTTTGACCTTTTTATGTTTATGAGCATCAGTGCATTTGTTTCTTTCATTTTAGTCCACTTTAACTCATAATGACCCAAACACACACTGGACACTAAAACCATTCACTGATATAAAAAAAAACAAAACACAGAACTCATCACACTTCTTCTACATGTTTCAGTTAAACTTTTCCAGTGTTGATCCACTTCAGGATGTTTGTGGTGAATGAAGTGTGATGTATTTTTCTGTGGGGAACACGTTAACAACAGTGGCTGTAAATAAACTGGAATTTATATTTATATGTAGTTGGTGTTACATTCCAGAACTGTAAAGACATAAAAGAATCTAGAATGTGCTCAGACATGTTTCCAAATAGACAAATAACCAGTGGAGGTTTCAATGTGTTGGTCATTTTTTCAGTTCAGTTTTATTTCCATCACACAATAATCATCAAAACATCATTGAAAATTGTCAATTTTTTTTCTTGTATTCAAAGGAGTGGGAAGAAGTGAAACTTATAAACTCCACCCCCTTTTACAAACTAAAATCCAATAGATACTGCATTAACACACTATATACTTTTATTGTCTATTCATCATTAGCACAAAGCATCCATAACCATTTATATAAATATTATTTATAAGTTCAGCTCATACAATCTGATATGATTAACTATAAATACATTCACTATAAATTAACTCCTAATACAATAGATATAATATCCCCATAACCATGATAGTTTTATTGCAATATAAGATTTATTCACCTGTTGTACCTTATAACTACATAATCACTAATTCAGATAATATTCTATATTTTATTATTATACTAGTTGTATACATTTTCAGAGTCAGGACAACTCTAAGCTCTACTCCTTCAAACACAGCTATAAGGTATAGGAGTTAAATGGACTGTACTTATATAGCACATTTTATTCACCAGTTGGTGCCCAAAGCACTTTACAATTGCACACATTCACCCATTCACACACTCATACACCAGACACTACTGGGAAATCAACCCCTATAAACTGGGACACCTCTTCATCACTCACCTTCGTCATCAGTTCACTCCACCAGTGGGTACGTAACCAAAAACCACAGCTTTAACCACAGTTAAACTAACATGTGTGCTGCTGTAGTTGTGTCGTTCTCCTGGATATGAACACATTTATACTAATATTTGCGTCCAATCACAGAAGTGCTATGTATCGACGGATGACTCCACATTTACGTCGATAACGATTTTTTAATATGCGTTTTATGGAGAAAATGACCATTACACATTGTGACAATGCCAAACTTTATACAATACAACAGTTATCACAACTGAAAAACTGTTAATTACGGTGAAAATACTACAGTCGTGTATTTCTTTCATAGATGCCGCCATTTTAAAATCATTTGCATTGTATTCTGGGAAATTTGTCGTCCCCTTCCGTTCAGGATACAGCATTTAAGAGAGGATGAAATTAATAGTTATAAGGAAATAATCACACACAAACTGAATTAGAGTGAACTCTAAACACATTGTATGAACAATCACTGAAAGATAGGTAATATTTAGAAACGACAAGAAGGAAGTAGAAAGAGCTTTGTAATGATCAGTGTTAACAAAGGTATGACCTGTAGATGGCAGTGTTGGCTCAGTAGACCACTGATAGACCTGATGTGTATACTGAGCATGTGCAGAACAAGACTGTGACGTTAGACACGTCAACTATGAGCCGTGAATAAACAGTTAGCTAAAGCTAGCATAAACAGTTAGCTGAAGCTAGCATAAACAGTTGAAGTTAGCATAAATAGTTAGCTGAAGCTAGCATAAACAGTTAGCTGAAGCTAGCATAAACAGTTGAAGCTAGCATATTAACAACCTGTTTTATTCATAGACCAATAACAACATTAAAGTTTGTTCAGGAAACACAATTTAATGAAACAATGAGTGGAGCTGGAGACGAAGCAGTTAAAGCAGAACTACAACAAAAAGTAAGAAGTAATGATGATGCAGAACTGATAGGAAAGACTGAAATACATCACAAGTTAATGAAAGTTGAAAGTGACAACAGGTTATATGGAGCGAATGAAAGTGTCAAACATTAGTGAAGTTTTCCACTGACTCTGTAGAGGAACACATATGGAAAGGAAAACCTACTGAGCCTCAGTTTATGGACATACTGTCACTATTTTGGTTCATTATTATTCCATTTATTCCACTTAGAAATGTTTCAAAGCCACACATTTTTTATCTGCTGATCCAGTTTGATCCTTTTTTTTTTTTTAAACTTGTGCACAAACATGTCCTCTATAATCTGACCCAGGTGTGTTGTTTTTTTTCCTGCAGATGTTTGTCATTTTGCCAGTTGAAGCGTCCGTCTGTCAACAGAATCTGAAAATCTGAAGCAACGGCTATAAATCCCTGTGAAGAACAAATCCAAAGGTAAGTCAGGAAAGACGTTGTGTTCCATCAAACAGACTTAAAGGTGTGTTTTTTTTTACTGACTCACCTCCTCCACTGTCAGAGTTGGGGACACCAGCTGAACATTTTTCATTCTGGGTAAAACAACACCTTGGCCAAGTCTCTCTAAAACAGGGGTGTCAAACTCATTTTAGTTCAGGGGCCACATTCATCTTAATATGTTATAAAGTGGGCCGGACCAGTAAAATAATATAAATAATAAGATAAAAATGTATGAAATAATGTTAACGCCAAAGATTTCTGTGTTTTTGAGTGTTAAAAAAAAGCCAAATTCTGCAATAAAAATGGTCACATCTACAAAATGTACATGAACGTAACACGAACAAACATGAACAAGCTGTAAATTCTTAAGAAAAATAAGTGCAATGTTGACAATATTATGCTTTAGTTTGTCATTTGTAGACATGCATCACAACTTACAGATCACAGTCGACGTACAAATATACACAACATTCAGTAACAGGTTGAATGTTGGTAAAATTCTGCAAATATTTCAGGTTATTCACATATTTTTTGTGAAAGGCTAATCTTTTTTTTTTTTTTGTACTTTATTTTACACTAAAATAGAAAGGAAAATTTCTATAAGGTTTAAGGTTTGTTTCCATTATTTCTAGGTTATTATGATAATATTTTACTAGTCTCATCCACTTTAGATTGAATTGACATCAATGATAAATGATTTGAACTTCCTTGATCCCAGGGGCCAGACTGGACCCTTTGGCGGGCCGCATTTGGCCCCCGGGCCTTATGTTTGACACCTGTGCTCTAAAAGACCAAAATAATAACAACAGGAACTATTAGTGACAGAATAATGTCCACATTCCTTCAGTTTCTGCCAAAATTGTCAAAATAGTTTTGTTTCAGGGGCCAAAATTTAGCCCAATTTGAGTTCAGGTGGGCTGGACCAGTAAAACAATGACATAATAACCTACAAATAATGAAAACTCTTTCTGTTTTTTTAAATAATTATTGTCAGGAAAAAAATGTCGGAATAATGAGGAAAAAGTCAGAATTCCGAATGTTTGGGTTTTTTCCCCATAAAGATGATTTTATTTAAATGAAATTTTAAAAAAAGTTCTTTCTTTCTTTGTTTCTTAAAATATTAAATATAATTCTTGCACATCTAACTCTAATTTGAACCATTTGGTTTAAATTCAAACCTGCCAAAGGTTTCAAATAAACAAATAGAAATAAACTGACTGTTGAGTCGAGGCAGGATCACCGTCGTTAGTCCATTCTTCAGTAGTTTTTCCAAAGGTGTCGTCTGCAAACACATCATTATTCTAATTATTTAATGTCTGTGTCTTATATAATAGAAAAGAACACTGTTTTACATAGTTTTATTTATTCATTTATTTTTACCTTGAATGATCCCACTTCACTTCCAACCAGAGTTAATGTAAAACTGTTGTAAGAAACAGAGTTCTCAGTTTCAGCAGAAGTTGTAAAAGTACTCACAATATGTACTTAAATATAAAATAAAGGAAAAATACTCTGGTAAAAGTAGAAGTACTGATTCAGCTCATTTACTTAAGTAAAAGTAAAATTAAAAAAAAGTACAACTTCTAAATTGTAATCAAGTAAAATGTAAAAGTGCATTTTTGCTGTTGATGAAATAATATTGATTTAAGTAGAAAAAAAACTGAAATAAATTTTTTTTAAAGTATCAAAAAATGAAGGCTTTAAAAGTGAGTGACTGTGTAGATGGTGTGTTTACTGGGTACGGAAAGGACATTTAAGAAAAACTCAAAAGTTATAAATTGGAGATTTAAAAAAAAAACATAATTATCAGATGAAAAAATCTGAATTGTGAGATAAAAATATAAATTATGAGATAAGAAATACATAAGTATGAGATGAATAGTCAAAATTATGAGACAGTATAAATGTAAAGAGTACAAAGTACATATATTTATATAAATGTAAAGAGTATAAAGTACATATATTTATATAAATGTAAAGAGTATAAAGTACATATATTTATATAAATGTAAAGAGTATAAAGTACCTAAAAAAATGTACCAAAGTACAGTAAAGGAAGTACTTTTACTTAGTAACTTCCTCCTGTGAGTTTCAGTTTATTATTATTATTATTATTATTATTATTATTATTATTATTATTATTATTATTATTATTATTATTATTATTATTATTATTATTATTATTATGATCACATGTGTTAAAAACACTCACTTGTTCATCTTCACTGAACCTTTCAGTCGTTCGTTACTAATCCACATTTTACCAGTGACATTTACCGTCTGAGAGAAAAGAACAAACAGTTACAGCAGGAGATAGAAAATAAAACTGTACGAAATATGGGATTCATAAAGATGCCAAGAAACATTTTTAATTATTTTAGCTTTATCTGAGCAGTAATGTGATCAGGATAAGGCTGATTTACTGAATATGAACTTAATAGTTGTTGTTGTTTTCATTTCACCAAACACTGAGCATCAACATTTTTAATGAATCTGCGTTAACAGGTGAATTTTAACACAATCAATAGGAACATTTGGGAGGGCAAGCACTCACCACATGTAGTTTAAAGAGTGGGGTCAAGGTGGTGTTGGGCAGGATGGCATAAGCCTGGATGGAAAACTGGAGGAAGAGCTGAAGAGCAGCAGGATGGAAGGAAAACAAAGGGAAGTCTGTGGCACAAACATGTAACTGCATCAACAGGTTTGGAAACATGTGTGGAAGCTGCAGAGAAAAAGAAAATATGATGATGATGATGATAATGATGATGATGATGATGATGATGATGATGATGATGATAATGATGATGATGATAATGATGATGATGATGATGATGATGATAATGATGATGATAATGATAATGATGATGATGATGATGATGATGATGATGATGATGATGATGATGATGATGATGATGATGATGATGATGATGATGATGATGATGAGATTCAGATTGACTTTGTCATTATAACCAGTGTAATTAAAGGTCAAGTTCAGACCATTTTAGTACAAAAGACTAATGAAAGGTGGATGTTATTAAGTAAAAGTACTTCATTACATTTTTTTTAGGTATCTGTACTTTACTTGAGTATTTATTTTTCTGAAAACTTTTCAATTTTACTCCCTACATTTATATAAATATATGTACTTTATACTCTTTATATTTATATAAATATATGTACTTTATACTCTTTATATTTATATAAATATATGTACTTTATACTCTTTATATTTATATAAATATATGTACTTTATACTCTTTACATTTATATAAATATATGTACTTTATACTCTTTACATTTATATAAATATATGTACTTTATACTCTTTACATTTATATAAATATATGTACTTTATACTCTTTACAATTAGATAAATATATGTACTTTATACTCTTTACATTTATATAAATATATGTACTTTATACTCTTTACATTTATATAAATATATGTACTTTATACTCTTTACATTTATATAAATATATGTACTTTATACTCTTTACATTTATATAAATATATGTACTTTATACTCTTTACATTTATATAAATATATGTACTTTATACTCTTTACAATTAGATAAATATATGTACTTTATACTCTTTACATTTATATAAATATATGTACTTTATACTCTTTACAATTAGATAAATATATGTACTTTATACTCTTTACATTTATATAAATATATGTACTTTATACTCTTTACATTTATATAAATATATGTACTTTATACTCTTTACATTTATATAAATATATGTACTTTATACTCTTTATATTTATATAAATATATGTACTTTATACTCTTTACAATTAGATAAATATATGTACTTTATACTCTTTACAATTAGATAAATATATGTACTTTATACTCTTTACATTTATATAAATATATGTACTTTATACTCTTTACAATTAGATAAATATATGTACTTTATACTCTTTACAATTAGATAAATATATGTACTTTATACTCTTTACATTTATATAAATATATGTACTTTATACTCTTTACATTTTCTACACACTAATTCACTTTTAATGACTTTATTTTAGATACTTTTGAAACTTTTTAGATTTTTCCTGTTTGAAAAAAATTCTACTTTTACTTTTTCATTTCGTACTTCATTACAATTTCACACATTGAATTTGAACTGTACCTTTGTTTTAGTTTTGTAATTGATTGTGGCGTCCCAGTAGAATTTAAAGGGTTTAGGAACTTCTTTATTGGGGAGGATGAACCTACCTGAGGAACGTAAGGCCCCATTGAGCTGGTGTTGAGGCGAACAGACCATGAAGGGGGTATCTGAAACCAAAGACACTATTTACTTTAAATAATATAAATAACTGAATAGAAATAAATATGAAACTGGATCCAAAGTGTCTGATTTTGGTCTAAATACTTGATCACACTTAAAATCAAACACAATCACCTAAAGAGGAACTCTTCTGATTGATAGATGATTGATCTGAACAGGGCTCCAAGCAAACCCCCCCCCCCCCACACACACACACACATACACACACACACACACACACACACACACACACATACACACACACACACACACACACACACACACATACACACACACACACACACACACACATACATATACATACACACACAGACACATATACACGACTACAGAAAGAAAGAACTTCACAAACTAGTATTCACAGAATGTTTAACCCCGCCCCTATTTTGTGTCAATCTCCAGTTTCTATGACAACCTGTTCTTGAATTAGAGCCAATAATGTGATTTTGACCTTTGACCTTTTGCAATATTGAAAATTTGTTTATATCTATATATGTGTCAGTGTGTGTAATATTATGATAATATATCCAGTATTGATTAAGTTATAGCGTGATATGTCTATGTTTAACACTAACAGTGTTACACAGGTTTGGACACATTGGCTGAGATTTTTAAAGATGATGAGCAGCTCCCAGTGTTTTGGTTTCCATGGAAACCAGGTTCAAATGTGTCTTTGGGTGTTACAGGTTTAGATGCTGCGTTAGCGTTGATAACTTTTAAATGATGAAGCAGAACAAACATATTTATAAACATATTAACTTACAAACAATGACATGGAATTTAAACAGAAATAAATGCAGGTATGTGAGTAAGGTCAAAGGTCATGTGAGTAAGGTCAAAGGTCATGTGATGTTCAGGTATGTGAGTAAGGTCAAAGGTCATGTGACGTTCAGGTATGTGAGTAAGGTCAAAGGTCATGTGATGTTCAGGTATGTGAGTAAGGTCAAAGGTCATGTGATGTTCAGGTATGTGAGTAAGGTCAAAGGTCATGTGATGTTCATAAAGACCATTGACTACTTTTTAAAAATGTGGGTCCAGAAGTGGGTCGGAATCCGTCCTTTTTAAATATATTTGTTGTGGTCAGAGGTGTGGGCGGGTCATTTATATATCGACCTGCACATCACTGGTATTTATTTATTATGCTACAGTGAACCTACCATCTGATCATCAATATTCACAGTAAAGACGTCGTTAATGTAGTAGGCATAAGAGGCAGAGTTGAGCATGAAGTCAGACACCCCCATGGTTAACATGTAGCTGCTGTGTTTGGGCAGCGTGAAAGGCGACGCCACGAACGGAGGCTCCTTCTGGGTTTGGCTGCAGTAGAACTGACCCTGTCAGCAAAAATAGATCCTGTCATAGATTATACAACAGGCACTTATCTCCTCAAACACACCATTAACCTACACTACAACAATCACAATAACATTTTTTTTTTCCACCTCACAGCGACATAAAACAGATTAAAAAAAGTTTTACTCACCCTAAATGTAACTAAAATATTACAACTCAAACATTACTCCTTCACTAATCTAACCAACATAATTTGTGACTTGGTTCAAATTAGATGTATTAACTCTTTGTGTTTGTATCATTAGCATTAGCATTAGCATTAGCACAGGGGTGTCAGTTGAGGGGCCACATTAATCCAAATTTGATCTGCAGAAGACTGGACCAGTGAAATAATAACAGTAATGTAAAAAACAATCATGTCAACTCCAAACTTTCCTCTATGTTTTAGAGGAAAATACAATGTTTACATCCTTTAAAACAATGTCAATAATATGAATAAACTGAAATGTCTTAAGAAAACAATGTGCAGTTTTAATAATATTATGTTTGTTTATCATTTACACATAAATTAGAATTTACAGTTCACAGTAGATCAACAAAACATGCATAAAACATTTAAGAACAGGTGGAATATTTAGTAAATTTACCCTTCAGACATTTCATAAATGTTAATTTGTTCAGGTATTTTTGTGAAATAATCACTTTAGTGTAATTACAATTACATTACTTGAATATTTTTACATTTATTTACAAAGAGAAACATTTGGAGTTGTGAGTATTTATACAATATTATGTAAGTATTTTACTGAGCTGACCCACTTTAGATTAAACTGGTCTGTATGTGGAACCTGAACTAAAGTCATTTATATCTTCAGTGTCATTTTTGCATTTCACAAACTCATCCCAGGAGCCAGACTGGACCCTTTGAAGGGCCGGATTTGGCCCCCGGGCCGCATGTTTCTTATTCTATCTTGGTGCATGCTTAGCATTTTTATTATTATTTTATACCATATATATATAATTCTTTTTTTTTCTCTTTTTCTTTTTATTGATATACTATATGTTGAATGTTGCAGCGTTACACCGAGACAAATTCCTAGTTGTATACTACATGTGTACTATACGAACAACGGCAATAAAAGTCTTTCTGATTCTGATGTTTGACACCTCTGCATTAGCATTTCATAACCATTTACCTTCATCTCTCCCATTTGGTTCAGCATGTTTTAAAAACATTTTACATGAATAGTAAAGTATTTCTGAAACATGATGAGGATTATTTATGTAAAATAAACTCTGTAACATTTAATAAAATGAAAAAAAAATCTAACTTTCCTGCAATTTTAATGTCCAAAAGAAAAGAGCCTAGCAGAGGTGTTGTCATGGTTACCATCTTGTTCCTTGGTGGTATCCTAGCATGGGCTGAATATATCATTGACAGTGCCACCCAGTGGTGTTTTTGTGCATTACATGGTTCTTACAAAAGGGGGAGACTGACCAAAGGGTTAACATTTAGATTAGATATGAGGGTTCAGAGTTACCTCTACCAAACGGTTGAGCTGACCAAATAAGGGTTAAATCTGATTATTATATATTCGTACCTTCAGAGGGAGGTTCAGACTTGTGGAATCAATTTCAGGTGAATCAGTGAGACTGAGATTCAAACTGATGAAGGGATCCAGAGCAAAAGTAACTGAAGATAAAAAAAGAAAAACAAAATGAAATAAACAATTCATGTTAAAAGCTGTAAAATGACAATTCCACAGTGTTTATGCAGCACCCTCCATATTGGATTTACACCTTTGCATAAGTGCCTATAGACTGCAGGGTCGTCACCAGTGTATTTAAATGTAACATAATGTTATGCTGTGGTTCAGGCTGTAACACTGACAGTTATTTAAAGTTATTAAAACGAGCTTCTAACTGCTGTTTGTGGAGCCACTGGCAGAGGTACAGTGAAAGTTAATGCAGGTAGTGGATGTGGAAGTAACAAAATAAAAGCATATTATCGGATGAAACCGTGGATCCATGGTTGATCTACACAGAAGAATCCTTTTATTTTGAAGGGAGCTTTATATCTGCCACCAGTGAAGAGTTTGGGTCAAATCAGTAGAAATAGTTTCAGTGACAGAAGTGTTCTGAGACATGATCATATTCTTCTTTTGATTTTCCTCAAAAAGAGAAAAAAGTTTTTTATGTTTAATCTCAGTGTTATGTTCAATGTCTTCGACCATTTGCAGGAATAATTGATTTAATTAATTTGACATTTTTATCTTTTATTTTGTCTGTCTGAGGGAAAGTAAGTTTTGTTTTTTAAATATGTTAATTTAGAAAAACACACACACACACACACACACACACATATATATATATATATATATATATATATGTGTGTGTGTGTGCAGATTAATCTGATTTAAATAGGTCTTTTTGTCTTTGTCTAGATCTTTGATTATATTTCTTGTAAATTCTAATGTGTGTATGTGAAGCTTTTTCTGCTCCAGTTCTAGTATGAAAGGTGCTCTACAAACACCATGTATAATATTTAAATTCAGGTGTTCTGTTCCTGCAGTACCGTTCAAAGCCTGTAGATGGGACTCTTCTTTCATTATGAATTCTTCCACTTTAGAGCAAATCTGGGAAAGAAAAGAGTGACGTGAGCCTCCCTGGTTTAAAGTGATTCAGAAAATACTGATGTGAAAACATGAAAACACTCACATGTGTTTGAATGAGACCTGACACATGTCGCTTAAAGTACCACAGAAAACCTTTAGACACCCAGCTGCGGATTGACCACAACATCAGAACCACATCAGAACCACATCAGAACCACATCAGAACCACATCAGAACCACACCTGCACATCACTGTCAGTGTTTTTTTCTCGTACCTGGCTCCATAAAAGTCCACCTGTACTTTTCCAACTGCAGCCTGACAGCTGACGGAGGTGACAGACAGACGGCCGTCCACATCCTTCCCCAGGTTCACCACAGACGTGACGTCCACACCGAACAGTGCCAGGTCAAACTGTCCTGAGTCATGGCTACAAACAAATACACACACCAGACGGGGACGTTAACCCTTAAACCAGGGGTTCTCAAACTTTTTTGGCCCAGGTCCCCCTTGGAGGGGTGACATTTTTCCATGTCCCCCCTCATCCTCACGATACTGAAAATGATAAAAAACCACTTCAACAATGATTATTATGAAACAATGATAACCTTTTTTAATAGTGCTTTTGTGCAAACCAGCCACATTTTCAGGTATTATAATATAAATGAACACTTCAGAAACAACAATTTTAAATAATTTTAAAATAATAAATGGAACAAAAGACACACAAAACCGTGTGTGTGTGTGTGACAGACAGACAGACAGACAGACAGACAGACAGACAGAGACTTAATGAGAGGGATGATCTTGTCAAACTCAATATAACTATCAATGTACTTTCTCTTTTTAGGGTTAGGGCGTTTGTTTTTGTCATTGTCATTTTCATTGTCATTTCTTTTACCACTTCTTGAGGAACTTGGCGGACACAAAAATCGATCCATGTTCGCTGCAGGGTGGCTAAAAATAGCCTGTGACTCGCTCCGTCTCAATTTAGTCAAGCTGGCGTCAAACAGCGCTGTTACTTCCGCCCGCTCGCTACAAAATAAAACTTGCGCATTTCAAAATAAAACATCAAAAAAAAAAAACGTGAATAATTTCGCGTACCCCCTGTACATGCGCCACGTCCCCCCAGTTTGAAAACCGTGGGTTTACATGACTCAACAGCAGGTGGTGCTGTTGAGTCCATATAACGCACAGGCCTATGCACCATCAGACAGCACATGTTCTTATTGTTGTGTTTATCTTATGTTCTGGCCATGACAGTGTGGGGACCACACGTACAGACCCTGAAACTGTTAACCAGCTGGTTTGTTTGACATATTTTTGTCTTTAAAGAGTTCACCAACGACTTTTAATAACATTTTATGATGTTAAACCAACAATGACTAATAAAACAAACTGAAACATATGGAGTGAAATTACTGCCAAAACCTCAAAAAATGTGTTTTATTCACAGCTGATGATTCACAACCAAGCTCATGGTTGGTCAGTAAAAGTCGCTGGTGAACTCTTTAAAGGTTCTGACATGTCAAACAAACACGCAGGCTGACATTATAACGCTCTGTACATGTGGTCCCTACGTTATCAGGTCAAAATATTAAGTGTAAATATGCTTTAGTGTGTAAACTACCGCGAATTAGCATGTAATAGCATTGAATGAATGAATATCCTATTTCTCTCATCAGTAAAAGTGAACTGTGAACTCTTTAAAGGCAACAACATGACATGAAATAAACAAAACAAATCAGGGGTTTCATTAACGGTAGTAACCAAACCAACATACACGTTTGCTGACAAACATTAACATTTGTGTACACGTGGCATAGCTGGACAGACAGCGACAAAGCCGACTGTGGTTATAGTTCACAGAAAGTTCCAGATTCTTCCATATGCTACAGTTGTTAAACACATTTACATGTAAAAGCTGAAATATGACTGATTTACTGAAACATAATGTTTACTAAAGCCTCTGTGAAGAGATTAGTAGACTAGCACTGTGCTAACAGCGCTAGCCTAGCACTGTGTTAATAGCACTAGCCTAGTACTGTGCTAATAGCACTAGCCTAGCACTGTGCCAATAGCACTAGCCTAGCACTGTGTTAATAGCACTGTTCTGAATAGCACTAGCCTAGCACTGTGCTAATAGCACTAGCCTAGCACTGTGTTAATAGCACTGTTCTGAATAGCACTAGCCTAGTACTGTGCTAATAGCAAGAGCCTAGCACTGTGCTAATAGCACAAGCCTAGCACTGTGTTAATAGCACTAGCCTAGCACTGTGCTAATAGCACTAGCCTAGGACTGTGTTAATAGCACTAGCCTAACACTGTGCTAATAGCACTAGCCTAGTACTGTGTTAATAGCACTAGCCTAGCACTGTGCTAATAGCCCTAGCCTAGCACTGTGTTAGTTAATAGCACTAGCATAGCACTGTGTTAATAGCACTAGCCTAGTACTGTGCTAATAGCACTAGCCTAGCACTGTGCCAATAGCACTAGCCTAGCACTGTGCTAATAGCACTAGCCTAGCACTGTGTTAATAGCACTTTTCTGAATAGCACTAGCCTAGCACTGTGTCAATAGCACTAGCCTAGCACTGTGTTAATAGCACTAGCCTAGCACTGTGCTAATAGCACTAGCCTAGCACTGTGTTAATAGCACTAGCCTAGTACTGTGCTAATAGCACTAGCCTAGCACTGTGCCAATAGCACTAGCCTAGCACTGTGCCAATAGCACTAGCCTAGCACTGTGTTAATAGCACTAGCCTAGCACTGTGTTAATAGCACTGTTCTGAATAGCACTAGCCTAGTACTGTGCTAATAGCAAGAGCCTAGAACTGTGCTAATAGCACAAGCCTAGCACTGTGTTAATAGCACTAGCCTAGCACTGTGCTAATAGCACTAGCCTGTGCTAATAGCACTAGCCTGTGCTAATAGCACTAGCCTAGCACTGTGTTAATAGCACTAGCCTAACACTGTGCTAATAGCACTAGCCTAGTACTGTGTTAATAGCACTAGCCTAGCACTGTGCTAATAGCACTAGCCTAGCACTGTGTTAATAGCACTAGCATAGCACTGTGTTAATAGCACTAGCCTAGTACTGTGCTAATAGCACTAGCCTAGAACTGTGCCAATAGCACTAGCCTAGCACTGTGCTAATAGCACTAGCCTAGCACTGTGTCAATAGCACTAGCCTAGCACTGTGCTAATAGCACTAGCCTAGCACTGTGCTAATAGCACTAGCCTAGCACTGTGTTACTAGCACTAGCATAGCACTGTGCTAATAGCACTAGCCTAGCACTGTGTTAATAGCACTAGCATAGCACTGTGTTAATAGCACTAGCCTAGTACTGTGCTAATAGCACTAGCCTAGCACTGTGCCAATAGCACTAGCCTAGCACTGTGCCAATAGCACTAGCCTAGCACTGTGCTAATAGCACTAGCCTAGCACTGTGTCAATAGCACTAGCCTAGCACTGTGTTAATAGCACTAGCCTAGCACTGTGCTAATAGCACAAGCCTAGCACTGTGTTAATAGCACTAGCCTAGCACTGTGCTAATAGCACAAGCCTAGCACTGTGTTAATAGCACTAGCCTAGCACTGTGCTAATAGCACTAGCCTAGCACTGTGTTAATAGCACTAGCCTAACACTGTGCTAATAGCACTAGCCTAGTACTGTGTTAATAGCACTAGCCTAGCACTGTGTTAATAGCACTAGCATAGCACTGTGTTAATAGCACTAGCCTAGCACTGTGTTAATAGCACTAGCCTAGCACTGTGCTAATAGCACTAGCATAGCACTGTGTTAATAGCACTAGCCTAACACTGTGCTAATAGCACTAGCCTAGTACTGTGTTAATAGCACTAGCCTAGCACTGTGTTAATAGCACTAGCATAGCACTGTGTTAATAGCACTAGCCTAGTACTGTGCTAATAGCACTAGCCTAGCACTGTGCCAATAGCACTAGCCTAGCACTGTGCTAATAGCACTAGCCTAGCACTGTGTTAATAGCAAAGTTCTGAATAGCACTAGCCTAGCACTGTGTCAATAGCACTAGCCTAGCACTGTGTTAATAGCACTAGCCTAGCACTGTGTTAATAACACTAGCCTAGTACTGTGCTAATAGCACTAGCCTAGCACTGTGTTAATAGCACTAGCCTAGCACTGTGCTAATAGCACTAGCCTAGCACTGTGTCAATAGCACTAGCCTAGCACTGTGTTAATAGCACTAGCCTAGCACTGTGCTAATAGCACAAGCCTAGCACTGTGTTAATAGCACTAGCCTAGCACTGTGCTAATAGCACAAGCCTAGCACTGTGTTAATAGCACTAGCCTAGCACTGTGCTAATAGCACTAGCCTAGCACTGTGTTAATAGCACTAGCCTAACACTGTGCTAATAGCACTAGCCTAGTACTGTGTTAATAGCACTAGCCTAGCACTGTGTTAATAGCACTAGCATAGCACTGTGTTAATAGCACTAGCCTAGTACTGTGCTAATAGCACTAGCCTAGCACTGTGCCAATAGCACTAGCCTAGCACTGTGCTAATAGCACTAGCCTAGCACTGTGTTAATAGCAAAGTTCTGAATAGCACTAGCCTAGCACTGTGTCAATAGCACTAGCCTAGCACTGTGTTAATAGCACTAGCCTAGCACTGTGTTAATAACACTAGCCTAGTACTGTGCTAATAGCACTAGCCTAGCACTGTGTTAATAGCACTAGCCTAGCACTGTGCTAATAGCACTAGCCTAGCACTGTGCTAATATCACAGTAGATAAATGTTCAGTGTTCACATGTTCACATACTGAACTGTGACCATTTATGTGAATTCATGGTGACATGAGATGTGCTGCTAGCTTAATAATAATGATGATGATGATGATTAATGGGGGGGGCACATGTGTGTGTAATTATTATAGTCTTTCTTTCACACACTTCCACAACACATTTGTAGAAAACAATCAGACATTTTCTACAGACTTTTACACTAGTTTATATTAGATCAGAGCAAACTCACATCAGACCAAACTGTATGGACCAGCTGCCGTTCAAAGCCACACTGAGGCCAATGATGGAGGTTTGAACACCTGTGTGGTTCTGGTCAAACTGCACAGATGGTTCAGGGAAGTCACACTTCTTTATTCTGATGCTGAAACAAACAGAACGACAGCAGGTTTAAGACCAGAGCAAGTTTAAAAAGTACAAGAAAGCATTTGGAGCTTCATGTTTGACACCAGATGCTTTTTAACACACACACACACACACACACACACACACACACACACACACACACACACGAGAACCCAGTTTGTAATAAAATAGCCATGGGTTAGTGAGTGTAAGTGTAATACATAAAATAAAAATATAATAAATAAAAAATTGAAAATTAAATAAAGAAATACAAATGAATGACTAAATAAAATAGTCATTTAAAAGAAGAAAAATAAATAATATATAAAAATTAGATACAGAAAAATTTTTAATTAAATAAAATACATAATTAAATTACTGTATTTATAGGGCCACATCATTTGTATTTTATTTGTGGGGAACTTAATATTTAACCCTTGTGGGGACCTGAATTTTGGTCCCCATACTGTCAGAGGTCCTCATGGTATGACTGTGTAAACACATCAATGTCCCCATAAAGATAGAAATACAAGCACACACACACTGATTTCTATGCCTCATGGGGACCAAGTTTATAATCATCATTTGTAGGTGAAGTGTGGGATAGTTAGCATAAACACATATTATAATTAGTATATTTTAAATAAATAAATACATCTTCAAAACTTGTAAACATCCAGTAATAAACCCATTCACTATTTTATATTAAATATTTGTCTTAATTGGAATCAGATTAATATACCAGTTTTTTTTTCAGATATATTTTTGTTAAACATTGTTAATTTGTCCTTTTCAGTGGACATTTTTATTTTATTTTTTAAGCTTTCAGTGCATTAGTGGGTGTCAGGAGGATATGTATGTTTCACTTTGCATCTGTTTAACTCATGCTTTATGGGGACTTCAAGAAAAAAAAACAAGTTAATATGTTTTGTTTAAAGAGCCACATCATGTGCAGAAATTTGCATAGTTTGCACAGGTTTATATTTTACTAGTGGGGACCTACATTTATATTTAACCTCTTAACACCTGAATTTTAAAAGTAAAAAAAAAGAAATGCTAAGTTAAGTGGAGTTAATTCATTTGACTATTGCACATACAATAGGTGGGTATATATTTGTAGGTATTAAGGAGTTATTCCCTCATGGGGACCTGACCTTTGGTCCCCATGGTGTCAAATGTCTCCATAGTGTGACTGTGGAAACAAATCAATGTCCCCATAAAGATAGGAATACAAGCACACACAAATGTATATGTATATGCGTGTGTATGTATATATATATATATATATATATATATATATATATATACATATATATATATATATATATATATATATATATATATATATATATATATATATATATATATATATATATATATATATATATATATATATATGTGTGTGTATGTGTGTATGTGTTCTCAATTGTGATAAATTAAAATGTAAAACTGTTTTTTTTTTCCATGGATGAAATAATATTCCTTTAACCAGGAAAAATCTAAACATTCAAAATGATCCAAAAATAAATCCTTTAAAAGTGAGTTAGTGCGTAGATAATGTGTTTGATCAGGTCACAGTTCGTCATTTTAGTGAATATGGACATAAACATTTAGGAAAAAGTGAGATAAAAAGTCATCATTATGAAATTAAAAATAAGAAATAAAATAACCCTAACTCTAATAAAAAAGTAAAAATGATGAGATAAGAAGTATTATGAGATGGTCATAAATATAATATAAAATAATTATCAGTATTTAAATGATCACTGTTGTTAGTATAATACTGTAAATTGTTCAGTAAGTTTTTACAGTGTAGATTAAAGACTTCATGTTCACTCACTAACAGGACTGTGTTTGAACCCTTTATACATTGATTTATTATTTGTCTTTCTTACTCTGATAGTGTGTAGTGGATGTTGAGGACTGTTTTATCGATGTCAGGTAGAGTCATGACACTCAACCTGTCATGGATCCATCCTCCAGCTGCATGTTTGGCTGGAAAAACAAATGTAAAAAGTGACATCAATACATGAGAGAAATGACTTGAATATAATATAATAACATAAACATGTGTCTTCTTACCGTACTGCAGACCTTTGTTGTTTAAAGTGACTTGGAACCCAGGGTTTTCTCCACTGGTGCCACTGGCTGCTGTGAGCACCACCATTATTATTAACTGGAGCATTTTTCTGCTTTTTAATGCAACAAACAATATGATAGAATTAGTGTCATCACCTACGACCATTAGTTTTTGAGACCTCTGGAGGTCAAAGGTCACAATTAACTTGTGTCTGTTTGTGTGTGTCAAGGTTTTCTGTTTATGAATGTGAATTAAAAAACAAACAAAAAAACCACTGGTTTATTTGACTTTTGTAGAAGAAAACCAACCATTGAATGATGCTGCATGTTCCTTTTTTAAATTCACTTTACAAAAAGAAATTAAAAGTCAACAGAAACGAAAAAAAAAACCGGACCAAAAACATATGTGACCCACCACCAGTAAACCAGGCATAAGTGTGTGTAAATCCAAACAGAGTTATGTGTGTATCTTGGTAGAGTGGAAACTAAGGTTTAAGATGGTGAAAAAATGATGTTTCTATCACAAGTAGAACCAAAGTTATGGTCATTTTAATATCCACATTTGGACATATTTTACAATTGTCATATTTTTAGATATTGTCCGTTAAAGTTTTGGACTGTTTTGGGGTAGGAAGTCCTTAGCAACGCATAATAATTTGTATCCGATTGACACAAATTGTTGACAGATGTTAAAGGACACTCTGATGGACATGTCACAGAAGTTTTATATATTATAATAATAGGACAGAAGTGTGACGTATTATAATCATTTGGCTTACACCATTGGACAGAACATTCAATATAAGCTTTTACCTCGTACCAAACACTTGGGTGTTTACCCACGGAACGGAGATCGTTTTGTTCGGCGAAAAGAGGTGGAAGTCGTCTTTGTCTTTGCTCAGCAATACCTGAACTTTTGTCGCCGCTTAAATAATTGACTCAATAAACACCTTTATTGATTGGATTTCAATGTAATGACCACAGGAAGTGAACATAGAGGTGTTAAGGTACCGTTTTTTGATAAGGTGTAAACACTAATAACAAATCACCTTCCAGCCTAAATTTGGCTGTAGCTCTGAACGGCTCAGCGCCACTTATGCCTGGTTTGGTGGTGGTGGGTCACATTTATGTTATCGCACCAGAAGTCAAACAGGAGTAACCTGTCTGTCACCATCTGGGACGGTTCCTCAACCGATCAGTTTTCAAAGGAAGGGTCTCATCTAAAATTACTTTAAAAAAAAGCTAAATTAACAGAAAAAGATTTTTGTGAACTACTACCAAAGTAGCACTGGATCTTTATTGGGTTAAAACCCCTGATAAATTTTCAGTTTCAACTAATCAATTTCAATTGATTGCAAGTTATTGTATATACAGAAGAATCAATAATTAATTTGTATGATACTTTTGTAGTAAGACACTCCAGAATAAATGTAAATGTTCTTCACTTCTATAGTTGTTCCAACTTCATGGTTCAAAGCTCTTTACATTAGCCTCACATTCACCCATTCACACACTTTACATTAGCCTCACATTCACACATTCACACACTTTACATTAGCCTCACATTCACCCATTCACACACTTTACATTAGCCTCACATTCACACATTCACACACTTTACATTAGCCTCACATTCACACATTCACACACTTTACATTAGCCTCACATTCACACATTCACACACTTTACATTAGCCTCACATTCACCCATTCACACACTTTACATTAGCCTCACATTCACCCATTCACACACTTTACATTAGCCTCACATTCACACATTCACACACTTTACATTAGCCTCACATTCACCCATTCACACACTTTACATTAGCCTCACATTCACACATTCACACACTTTACATTAGCCTCACATTCACCCATTCACACACTTTACATTAGCCTCACATTCACACATTCACACACTTTACATTAGCCTCACATTCACCCATTCACACACTTTACATTAGCCTCACATTCACCCATTCACACACTTTACATTAGCCTCACATTCACACATTCACACACTTTACATTAGCCTCACATTCACCCATTCACACACTTTACATTAGCCTCACATTCACCCATTCACACACACTCATACACCAGTAGGTTCTAAGGTCAAAGGTCAGTCCTACTGGGAGACTAAGGATTCAGTGTCTTTGTCCAAAGACACTTGTGATAAAAAGACAATTTTTTTTAAATGTTCTGAATAATTACAAACAAATCTTTGAAATATTTTCTGTCTAAAGTCTTTTTTCTTTTTTTTTTTTTTATATTTTTTATATTCTCAGTTTCTACAGTAAAATACAGGAGGATATAAACGTAGTTATTACCACTTTAAAGATGAGCTGCAGCTGCCTGTCGGTGTCTTCTCTGCTTTTGTTTGTGCGTCAGTTTAAGTTTTTTCTTCATGTGTGACTGAGAAGTGAAACCAAAAAAACACATGACAGGAGCTTTTATTACAAACATCACTGAGTGTGTGTGGGAAAACCAGAAATACATCCTCGACAGCTTCCTTGTGTCACTGTTCAACCTTCTGAACAGTTTAATAAGATACAAAACAGGAAGTGTCTTTGTTCTGTTGGATTATTGGATGTTTAACACTTGAA
>CM035789.1:47532441-47544941 GCA_020466265.1 Siphamia tubifer | reverse complement strand
GCATTAGCGCTAGCTTGACAAGGTAACATTACCGGTCCAGTTCCTCCAGCTGCGGCCGCCATTTTTGTCGTCAGAAATCAGTCGGCTCGCTGAGCTCGCAGTGCATCATGGGTAATTTCATCTTCCACTCAAAACGAAGTCCGCAACCAACCTCACTACATTTTGAGGGTTGATTTTAAGGGCAAAATCGCACTCCCACTTGCTCCCCTAGGTAATGGGACACCCTACCCCTACACATGAACGCGCAAAATCTAGGGTTAGGGGAAATTTTAGGGTTAGGGGGAGAAATGGGACAGGGCCAAATACTGTAGATATCACCATTAAATTACATGTTCATATACATATATACAGTGTTGGGAAAGTTCACTTTAATTAGGAACTAGTTCATAGTTCAGTTAAAGTTAGTTAATATGAATTAGTTCAGTTCATCGTTCATTCTTCCAAATGATCAACTAGAAGTTCATGGATCCTAAAATGAACTTTTTCGTTCTTTTTTTTGTTCTTTTTTGTGTTATTATTGTAAACGTATTATTAACCGTTTCTGACGTTATCCTGTAGTCAGTAAATCAGGGGAAAATGCCCCCCCTCCAGGGCAGTAAGTACGTTACCCCAGGGTTAACTTCCCTCTGCAGGTTCTTAGAACACAAGGAGTGGTTTCACTGAGCGTCGTTTTCAATGTTTATTTCCAAGAACGAGACAACACCTGCTCTGGTCACACTCTGTACATTTAACTCTTTTACTCTGCTCCTAAAAACTCTCTGCACCCCCCCCCCCCCCTCTCTCTCTCTCTCTCTCTCTCTCTCTCTCTCTCGAGATTTTAACACAGAAATAAATGCAGGTATGTGAGTAAGGTCAAAGGTCATGTAATATTCATAATGACCATTGATTACATTTTGAAAATGCGGGTTGAGAAGCGGGTCAGGGTCTATTCTTTGTGGTCCAAGCCCAAAGGCCCTGCGGGTACCCCTCTTAAAGCGACCACTAAAATGCTATAGAACAATAAATATATGTTACCAAATGTGTTTAAAAACCAAATAAATATATTGAACTCTCCATCACTTTTCATGACATAATATTTGTTGTTATGTCAGTAATGATCATCTTAAATTCATATCTGGTTTTGTCACTCCTGTCACATTTGTATCTTTGAGGCCTTTCTTGTTTAGCCTTATGACGGTGGCCATTTTGAATCGTCCTTTACGGTGTCCCCATTAAGAAGATTTGACTTCAGCAGAACCAGATGCATCTGTGCCAGTTTTCATGCTTGTGCATTCATTTGCACAACTGTTCCTCTTACATTCCTGACTAAGCTTTTGTTTTTCTCATTTTGATGCTTATACTTGTCTATTTTTTTAGCTAAAAGTAATAATAGTGTTTATAGAAAGTTACAGTTTCTGTCCTGCACGGATTTTCTCTGAAAAATGTGACTGTAGTTTATGTAAGAACTGTGACTGTAAGTGTTTGTGAAAGAGTCACTGTAAACTAAACCTCCATGACTGTCCTACACACACACACACACACACACACACACACACTAACACACACACTAACACACACACACACACACACACACTAACACACACACACACACACACACAAACACACACACACTAACACACACACAAACACACACACACTAACACACACTAACACACTAACACACACACACACACTAACACACACACACACACACACACACTAACACACACACACACACTAACACACACACACACACGCACACATACACACACACACTAACACACACACACACATACACACACACTAACACACACACACACACACACACACACACTAACACACACGTTTCCATGTCTCAAGAGGACAGAGTTTGTGATCATCACTTGCAGGTAAAATAGCCATAATTTAAAAAAATTTTTTATAAAAAATATATTTTAAAAAATCTAGAATTATAAATGGGGTGTCATGGTGGTGCAGTAGTTAACAGGGTGGTGCAGTAGTTAACAGGGTGGTGCAGTAGTTAACAGGGTGGTGCAGTAGTTAACAGGGTGGTGCAGTGGTTAACAGGGTGGTGCAGTAGTTAACAGGGTGGTGCAGTAGTTAACAGGGTGGTGCAGTAGTTAACAGGGTGGTGCAGTAGTTAACAGGGTGGTGCAGTAGTTAACACTGGTGTCTCACAGACAGAAGGTTGTTGGTTCTATTCCCACACCAGACCTTTCTGTGTGGAGTTTACATGTTCTCCTCGTGTCTGCGTGGGTTTTCTCCAGGTACTCTGGCTCCTCCCACCATCCAAACACATGCACTGATAGGTTAACTAGTTAACTGGTTAATCTAAATCACCCATAGGTGTGAATGTGACAGTGATTGTTTGTTTATATATGTTCAGTCCCGAGATGAACTGGAGACTCATACGGGGTGACCTCTGACCCCACCTTCACCTACTATAGCTGGATTAGACCCCCATTGACCCCTGTGACCCTAGTGAGGATAAAGCGGGTTCAGAGAGAGAGAGAGAGAGAGAGAAATATAAATTGATAAAATAAATAATTAAATACATCCTTTCTTTTAATTATTTTTTCCTCAATAAATAAATACATAAATATTTCGGCTATATATATAAGGTATTGGTGATGCGCGGGCTGATCTGAAGTGCAGGTCATTGAAAAATATTTTAATGATATTGTTGCGGTCAGTCGGGTCGTTTCTATGTTTGAGATAAATAATAATAATTATAAGAAGTTTATTTGTAAAGCGCTGTACAGGTAATAAAATCAAATCAGTCACAAACAATAAAGCATAAAACATTAACACAGTAAAACAATTGAAGACATTTAACATAAAGTGAACAGGTGGGCGTTGAACAAAAACCTGACGTTAGCCACAGTCATCAGGACAGTTCCTTTAGAGCAGAGGACACCAGGTGCATATGATGACACCAGATGAGTTAAATAAGAAGGTGCTGCTCCATTTAAAATGTTCTAAGTCAGTACTGGGGTCATGTGATCATATTTTCCAGCTCCAGTCAGAACCAGAACTGTCAGACTCTGAAACTAGTTGTGGGTCGTTCTGACAGAACACCTTGTCACTCAGGACTGTCCCGATCAAAGATGAAAAAATGATGTTTTATTCTTGATGTGTTTAATAAAAGAAAGTGTCTGGTCAAATAAAACACCAAGGTTTTTCATCTTGTCTCTGTCCAGAACAACACAGTCATCAAGAGACAAGAAAACATTCTTTAATACATTTTGTAACTTCTGGGGTCCAATAATCATCATTTCAGTCTTTGTAGAATTAAGGAAGAGGACATTTTCAGAGAGCCAGTTTCTGACAGGTTGAACCCATTTCACTTGTTAAAGGCCTATATAATTGAAAATCATCTGCATAACAGTGTCAATTAATTTCAAAGGAATGTAATAATTTACTGAGTGGTGGAAGATACAGTGAGAAAAGCAGAGGCCCTAGAACAGAACCCTGAGGAACTCCATGCTTCAGTGTGCAAGGCTCAGACAAGACATTATTAAATAAAACACATTGAGATCACGATGACAGATAAGACTTTAACCATGACGGCACCTCGCCCGAGATGCTAAAATAGTCTTCAAGTTTTTCAATTAAAATACAATGTTCGACTGTATTGAACACAGCACTGAGATCCAACAACCGTAAAAATGAAGCACGATCAGAGTGAGCGCTCAACAGCAGATCATTAACCACGTTTGTCAGTGCAGAGTGGAGGGAGTGAAGAGGCTCAAAGATCATTTTCTGTTCAGAGTGGACCAGGTCTGTAATTGGATGGTTCAGGCTTCTTTAAAAACGGTTTCACTACTGTTGGTTTAAAACACGCAGGAAAAACCACTGAAATGGATAAAACATATGGACCAGGTCTAGACCAGAACTACTTTATGACCCACGAAGGGAGAGGATCCAACAAACAGGTTGTTGCACGCGATGAACGAACAATGTTAGATAGTTCAGACAATGAATGAATGAATGAATGAAAGAATGGATGAATGAATGAATGAAAGAATGGATGGATGAATGAAAGAAAGAATTAATGAATGAATGAAAGAATGAATGAAAGAATGAATGAATGAATGAAAGAAAGAAAGAAAGAATTAATGAATGAATGAATGAAAGAATGAATGAATGAATGAATGAATGAATGAATGAATGAATGAATGAATGAATGAATGGAAGAATGAATGAATGAATGAATGAATGAATGAATGAATGAATGAATGAATGAAGCTCAAAATGAATGAGTCCTTTTACGTTACTAAAAGAAGGAGCAGCAGCAAATAATGGGTCAAAGTGAAGAGACTGTGGAATATACAGCCTGATGTATCTCGCCTGTGCCGACCTGTGACCCCGGACCACCGCCCCTGCCTGTCTGGACCAGCCCCCCCTTCCTGCATTTATACATGGACGTTCATCTATAGTCTGTCCGTCCATGGGAGTGGATCTGTCCTTCAATGTGGTTCTCCTCAACATTTCTTCTTTTTCCCACTGGGTTTGGAAGTTTTTTCTGCCGAGAAGGAGGGTCTAAGGACAGGGGGAGGGTCTAAGGACAGGGGGAGGGTCTAAGGACAGAAGGAGGGTCTAAGGACAGAAGGAGGGTCTAAGGACAGAAGGAGGGTCTAAGGACAGGGGGAGGGTCTAAGGACAGGGGGAGGGTCTAAGGACAGGGGGAGGGTCTAAGGACAGAAGGAGGGTCTAAGGACAGGGGGAGGGTCTAAGGACAGGGGGAGGGTCTAAGGACAGAAGGAGGGTCTAAGGACAGGGGGAGGGTCTAAGGACAGGGGGAGGGTCTAAGGACAGGGAGAGGGTCTAAGGACAGGGAGAGGGTCTAAGGACAGGGGGAGGGTCTAAGGACAGGGAGAGGGTCTAAGGACAGGGAGAGGGTCTAAGGACAGGGGGAGGGTCTAAGGACAGGGGATGCCTGGGACTTTTCATATATTTCTGTAGTTGATTGTGTTTTTGTAAAGCCCTGTGAGACGACTTTGTTGTGATTTAGGGCTTTATAAATAAAATTGAATTGAATTGAATTGAATGTCCATAAGGTTTTCATTAAAGAATCAAAGTCAGCTGACCACCTGGTTGATGTGGGTGAACTTTGACACTGTATCAAACAACAACTTTGAATCATGTTTATTTATTAAATGAAATGCTTTAAAAATACATGATGTTGTGGACGTCAACACTTTTATTCTAATGTATAAAGATCATGACCACATACTTTCTACAGTTTACAACAGATGTTTCAGCTGAGAATTAGTGATTATAACTTAACTGACATTTAGAGGAAAATGAAGAGTAGAACTAATTCTAAAAGTCAGTGTGTCTGTGTTAGGGGGAACATCTGTGGAATAATCTGGATCAGAATCTAAAAAAGTCATCTTCAATTTGTGTTTTCAAAAGGATGTATAAAAAAAGTATAATAATAAAATATAGAATATTATCTGAGTAGGTGAATATATGGTTATAAGGTAGAAGAAAAGGTCAATGAGTTTTATATGATAATAAAACTATCATGGTTAAGATATATCTATATATCTATGGATCCTATCTATTGATTATTGTTTATGTAATTGTTTTTGTGGTGAAAGTGAATGTACTTTTACCACAAACTAATACTTTACCAATACTAGTACTTTAGTTGATCATATCAGATTATATAAAGTGAATTGTAAATAATGTTTATATAAATGGTTATGGATGTTTTTGTGGTAAAGATAAAAAGGACATAAAGTATATTGTGTGTTAACACAGTATATTATATATATTTTAGTTTGTAAAAGGGGGTGGAGTTTATAAATTTTACTTCTTCCCACTCATTTTCGAGTAGAAGAAAAAAGAAAGGTTGAATATTTCATTGTTGTTTTGATGATTATTGTGCTCGAAATAAAACTGAACTGAAGTGAACATGTGAATAAATGATGCCACTGCAGCTGACATGACTCATATGTCTTTACACTGTCCTTCCAGGCTTCAGAAAAAACCTTTCGCCTGGATTTGTGCCACTGACGCTCAGCCTTCCTGCAGTATTTTTAATGAAGTAAAACATCATCATTGAGCCAAAGAGTAGAGCTGTTTAAGACTGTTCTTAACCTTTGCTGCGGCCACCAGATCCACCAGATCCACCAGATCCACCAGATCCACCAGATCCACCAGATCCACCAGATCCACCAAATCCACCAAATCCACCAAATCCACCAAATCCACCAGATCAACCAGATCAACCAGATCAACCAGATCAACCAGATCACCAGATCAACCAGATCAACCAGATCACCAGATCCACCAAATCCACCAAATCCACCAGATCCACCAAATCCACCAAATCCACCAAATCCATCAAATCCACCAAATCCACCAAATCCACCAAATCCATCAAATCCATCAAATCCACCAGATCCACCAGATCCACCAAATCCACCAGATCCACCAAATTCACCAGATCAACCAGATCAACCAGATCACCAGATCAACCGGATCAACCAGATCACCAGATCCACCAAATCCACCAAATCCACCAAATCCACCAGATCCACCAAATCCACCAGATCCACCAAATCCACCAGATACACCAAATCCACCAAATCCATCAAATCCACCAAATCCACCAAATCCATCAAATCCACCAAATCCACCAGATCCACCAAATCCACCAGATCCACCAAATCCACCAGATCCACCAAATCCACCAAATCCACCAAATCCATCAAATCCACCAAATCCATCAAATCCACCAAATCTACCAAATCCATCAAATCCACCAAATCCATCAAATCCACCAAATCCACCAGATACACCAAATCCACCAAATCCATCAAATCCACCAAATCCATCAAATCCATCAAATCCACCAAATCCACCAGATCCACCAAATCCACCAAATCCACCAGATCCACCAAATCCACCAGATACACCAAATCCACCAAATCCATCAAATCCACCAAATCCATCAAATCCACCAAATCCATCAAATCCACCAAATCCATCAAATCCATCAAATCCACCAAATCCACCAAATCCATCAAATCCACCAAATCCATCAAATCTACCAAATCCACCAAATCCATCAAATCTACTAAATCCACCCAATCCATCAAATCCACAAAATCCACAAAATCCACCAGATCCACCAACTCCACCACGTTCCGAAGTAAAAAGGTGGAAGTGTTCATCCAGGTTATCAACAGAACAGTCCATACTAAGCACAGTCAGCCAAATCAGACAGTGTTCAATTAAGATCATGTAAAGCAGTTGGACTGATGAACCGACGTATCCTCCATGATGTCACTCCACTTCCAGAGCTTGATGACATAGGAATGGAAATGTCAAATAAAATTAATAAATAAACGCAAAAATCATAAACTGAAACACACGAAGCAAAACTTAAAATGAAGCAACGAGTTATGAATGAGAATAAACATTAAAATAATCTGTAAATAAACTTTATTAAGTGAATGTTGGTGAAGGTGTCGTCCATGGTGGTCAGTATCCTACGGTATGGAGGGAGTGAGAGAGGAAATAAACAAACATCTAAACATAAACACTAAGGTTTGGACACACTGGCTGAGATTTTTAAAGATGATGAGCGGCTCCCAGTGTTTTGGTTTCCATGGAAACCAGGTTCAAATGTGTCTTTGGGTGTTACAGGTTGTCGACCCCTGGTTTAGATGCTGCGTTAGCGTTGATAACTTTTAAATGATGAAGAACAAACATATTTATAAACATATTAACTTACAAACAATGACATGGAATTTAAACAGAAATAAATGCAGGTATGTGAGTAAGGTCAAAGGTCATGTGAGTAAGGTCAAAGGTCATGTGATGTTCATAAAGACCATTGACTACTTTTTAAAAATGTGGGTCCAGAAGTGGGTGGGGTTTGTCCTTTTCAAATCTATTTCTTGTGGTCAGAGGTGTGAGCGGGTTAGTTAAAACAACGGTCGGTTGCAGATCATTTATACATTGATCTGTGCATCACTCATATAAAAAATCCATGTTTGGCATCGCACTCGTTTCTTTCATGCATTGTGGGGACTTTCAGAAAAAAACTAATTCCTGTATTTATAGAAGCATATCATTTGCATACTTCACACAGATTTAGATTTTACTAGTGGGGACTTACACTTATATTTAACCTTCATGGGGACCAAAAATCTGGGTCCCTGTGATGTGACTGAGTAAACAGAACAATGTCCCCAGAAAGATAGGACTAGAAGAACACACACACACACATACACACACACACATATAAACATACACACACACATATATAAACATACACACACACACACATACACATACACACATAAACATACACACACACACACACATACACATACACACATAAACATACACACACACACACACATACACATACACACATAAACATACACACACACACACACATACACACACACACACACACACACACATACACATACACATACACACATAAACATACACACACACATATAAACACACACACATACACACACACACATATAAACATACACACACACATATATAAACATACACACACACACACACACACACATACACATACACATACACACATAAACATACACACACACATATAAACACACACACATACACATACACACATAAACATACACACACACATATATAAACATACACACACACATATAAACATACACACACACACACACATACACATATAAACATACACACACACACACACATACACATATAAACATACACACACACATACACACACACATATAAACATACACACACACACACACACATATACACACACTTATACACACTCTGTCACTCCTACTCTCCTCAGTCTTCAGTCCACCACATCTTTTTGGGCCACAGGCTGATTAATGTGTTTGTGCACCTGTCACTACTCATGCACTCATGTGTGTGTGTGTGTGTGTGTGTGTGTGTGTGTGTGTGTGTGTGTGTGAAAATACAACTGTACTAATGTGTAAACGGTGCTTGAGTGACTTATTACGCAGATAAAAGTGAATTTGATGATAAACGATTGATATATTATACAAGCAAAGTAGAATCACTAGTGTTAATATATTAACACTAGTGTTAATATATTAACACTAGTGTTAATATATTAACACTAGTGTTAAAGGTGTCATTCTGCTGAAAACCACTTTTGTCCTTTTGGAATCTGACGGCTCACCCAGCGTTACCATGGTGACGGCTCACCCAGCGTTACCATGGTGACGGCTCACCCAGCGTTACCATGGTAAAGGCTCACCCAGCGTTACCATGGTGACGGCTCACCCAGCGTTACCATGGTGACGGCTCACCCATACTTACCAACACATGCTCCTTTAACAGTGGTTCATCACCTCCACTGGCTGCATACTGCATTCACACTAAACAACAACAGGAACCAGGGACCCAGAAAAAGACGTTCCATCTGACAACAGATGGACTTTAGCCCCTCCTCCATTGCAGCCAATCTGCAGTAGCATTAGCATTAGCATCTACTAGAGCAGACGGCGCCACAGTAGCTGCTGCACAAACTGTAAAAAACTGTTGGATCAAACTGGTTCATGTGTCTCTGTGGAAATAAAGACTGTTTTTTTACTGCACGTTTTCAAAACAAGTGACGTCACCAAACCTAGCTGGATGTTACTCTGGGATGGTAAACACACACAGAGCCAGAGGGGAGGGGGGAGTGTTCCTTCACACATTCTGAGCTTTGGCATATTTCGTCCTCGAGCCTTGGTCTGTAACAAAGGTCTAATAAGAAGCTGGAACATGGACGCAGAATGATCTAGAAAACTAAAATGTTTGAGCACATGTAAAACACTGGAAAGTCTATTTCTATAACCTCATCAAATTTAATTATGAACATGTACAGTTGTTTTTCATAGAAAATAAAAAAATTTAAATCAAGTCTTCTGTTTTATTTTTAACACTTTTAAACATTTATTACATATAATAATGATCATTTGCATGAATTGAAAATTAGGTTTTTCTTCAAAAAAAGGTTCAGAAGAATAAACAAAGATGACTTTTTCTGATCCTGTTATTGACAAAGAAGTGTAGGTGGTTGTTATAATGGTTGTCATTAACGTGTTGACTTCAGTATTTTTTATATGTTTTTAGAAAACTGGGATCTTATCATTCAAAAACTTGATGTGGTAGAGAAAAACTGAGATCAGTTTTGGATTCCACAGCCAATAATTAGTGAAAAACATCTGTTCGACACAACTTTAAGAAACAAAAATGTATTATTTGTCATTGTAACAAGTACAATGAAATTCAAATGCAAACCAGGAAAAAACAAGCTTAAAATTAAAAATATATGAATTACTAATTTAAAAAAGCGTAAAATAAAAAGTTTTAGATAAAATTATGAGATAAAAATGTTTTATGTCATAATTATGTATTTCTTATCTTGTATTTATGTCTTCATATCTCATAATTTTGACTTTTTATCATGGTTGAGGTTATTTTCTGTCTATATTCACTAAACTGAGTAACTGACATTATCTACACAATGACTCACTTTTAAAAGATTTATTTTTGGATAATTTTGAAAGTTTTCAGATTATTCCTGATTAAATAAATATTATTTCATCCATGGAAAAAAAGCAGTTTTACTTTATTACAATTGAGACTTCATACTTCTTATTTTATTTTGTTTACTTTTACTTGAGTAAAGGAGCTGGATGAGTGTTTTTAACCACAGTATTTTTTTATATAAGTAGCTGTATATATATATATATATATATATATATATATATATATATATATATATATATATATATATATATATAAATATAGAAATTGTTCATTTAAAAACAAACTTAAAATTAAAATATGTATAAATGAGCATCGACATGTTATTGTTTTTACTTTGTTTAAATGCTTTTTAATTTTCCTTCCATTTATACAGTCAAGACTTTCACCAATAAAAACACAAACCTGATGAAAGACACGACTTTTCTCCAAAATCTCCAACACACATTCAGACTATACACACATCCTGTCCAATTATGGTTTCCATGGCAACTATCAGAGATTATTGCTCCCAGTCAGCACTGGCTGTGAGAGAAGGATATAAGCTTCACACACACACACACACATACACACACACACACACACACACACACACACACACATGTATACACACACACACACACACACACACATACACATGTATACACACACACACACACACACATGTATACACACACACACACACACACATGTATACACACACACACACACACACATGTATACACACACACACATGTATACACACACACACACACACACATGTATACACACGCACACACACACACACACAGGCTGAATTAATCCTCTTCTTTGTAGCTTTAGAAGCTAAATTGGTCGCCCCAGCAACCAATCTTAAAACCTTTTCACAGAAAAAAGCGAGACTGAAAATCCATTTTGTCATGAGAAACTAGTTAAAAAAAAAAAACATCTGTTTTATGAAACACAGAATATGTCCGTTTAAAAACACTCCACTATTAATCACGTTTAACTGTTAAATAGATTTAAAGGATATTTTCACTTATTTACTTCTGCACACAAGTCAAAAATGTCCTTTGTTTGTATTGGCTTTTTATTTATTTATTTTTATTTATTTGTTTGTTTGTTTGTTACTTGTGTGACATTTGCAGCCGATTCTCTGTCCCAGCTTTGGCCTGAGGTTTACTACATGTGATGGAGAGGGGAGGGGGAGAGAAAGAGGGAGAGGGAGGGGGAGAGAGAGAGAGGGACAGAGAGAGAGAGAGGGGGGAGAGAGAGAGAGGGAGGGGGAGAGAAAGAGGGAGAGAGAGGGAGAGAGAGAGAGAGGGACAGAGAGAGAGAGAGGGGGAGAGAGAGAGGGAGGGGGAGAGAGAGAGGGACAGAGAGAGAGAGAGGGGGGAGAGAGAGAGAGGGAGAGGGAGAGAGAGGGAGAGAGAGAGAGGGAGGGGGAGAGAGAGAGAGGGACAGAGAGAGAGAGAGGGGGAGAGAGAGAGAGGGAGGGGGGAGAGAGAGAGAGAGGGACAGAGAGAGAGAGAGAGGGGGAGGGAGAGAGAGGGAGAGAGAGAGGGAGAGGGGGGGGGCGAGGGAGAGAGAGAGGGGGAGGGAGAGAGAGGGGGGGCAAGGGAGAGAGAGAGGGAGGGAGAGAGGGGGGGGAGAGGGAGAGAGCGAGGGAGAGAGAGAGGGGGAGGGAGGAGAGGGGGGGAGCGAGGGAGAGAGAGAGAGGGAGGGAGAGAGAGAGAGAGGGACAGAGAGAGAGAGAGCGAGGGAGAGAGAGAGAGGGAGGGAGAGAGAGAGGGGGAGGGAGAGAGGGGGGGAGCGAGGGAGAGAGAGAGAGGGAGACGGAGAGAGAGAGGGAGGGGGGGGGGCGAGGGAGAGAGGGAGGGGGAGAGAGAGAGAGAGGGAGGGAGAGGGAGAGAGAGAGAGGGACAGAGAGAGAGAGAGGGGGGAGAGAGAGAGAGGGGGGAGAGAGAGAGAGAGAGGGAGGGAGAGAG